>JAHTLZ010000379.1:51100256-51169435 GCA_023846285.1 Phrynocephalus versicolor
ATATTGCCCCCCCCCCCCAGCAAGCTGGATACTCATTTTACCGACCTCGGAAGGACGGAAGGCTGAGTCAACCATGAGCCATCTACCTGGGATTGAACCCCAGGTTGTGAGCACAGTTTTACCTGCAGTACAGGCATTTAACCACTGTGCCACGGGGCTCTTAAGTTGAGCCACTTGTAAGTAGAGGTACCACTGTAGTGGGCTAAAGTGCATGAATAAAACGTGGGAGCTTCTTGATGCTTTTCTAGAGCAGTATGCCGCAGATGTCTCATTGAGAGGGGGCTGAGAGGAGGTATGATAGCTATGTTTAAACATTTGAAAGGATTTCATATTGAAGAGGGAACAGGTTTGTTTTCCATGGCTTCAGAGACTAGGACTCGGGGCAATGGTTTCAAATGGTTTCTAATGTTCAAATGGAAAAGAGATTCTATTTGAACATTAGGAAAAACTTCCTGATGGTTAAGAGCTATTCAACAATGGAATATGCTGCCATGGAGGGTGGTGGAGTCTCCTTCTTTGGAGGTTTTTATGCAGAGGCTGGATGGCCATCTGTCGGAAATACTGTGATGGGGGTTCCTGCATGGCAAAGAGTTGGAGTGGATGGCCCTTGAGGTCTCTTCCAACTCTATGATTCTATGATTCTATGAATATTTATGTAAAGGTAGTGCTTGAGAGTCTTTGTATATTTGTGTTCCTTCGAGTAAATGATTATGGCAGAAGCAGAAGCCATGTCATTCTGATTTTAAGTTCACAAACTGCAAATTTGCATCAGTTATGATTTGGTGCTGAACTCGTAATCTGCACTCAGATTTTAATGCTGGTAACTCCTGGAATTGGATCCAAATGTCAAATAATTTTGCACTGACAAATTCTTCTTAATTTTAATTTTTGCTTGGTTGAAAAAAACCTGACTAGGATAACATATGCTATTGTAGATAGAGAGTTCAGTTCTGGCACCACTATTGCCCAATAACTGTATATAAATTTCATTTGGAAATCATGTGCCTTATTGATATACAGAGAAATTGGGGAGAGAGCTTTACCAAAAGTCTCCACATGAAGGAAAAATTTTCCAGTACAGTGGTTGTAGCAAAGTTTTTTTCTTTGTACCCTCAACATTGTTGGTGCTTTGCACTCACACCCACACCATCACTGTAACTGTAACTGGCAACAACTGTAGTTTAATCGTAGGTTTTTCTAGGGCACTGTGAGTAGAGAAAGATTCCTATAATATTATAATAATTATTATTTAAAGCAACATTATATTTTTAGAGGAACATTGTTAGAGAAAGAAAATTCACAGAACATTTCTCACAAAAAATTCTTTTGAGAAATTTTCGTTCAGTAGTTCATTTCTGTAGTGCAGCACCCTACGTGTAAGCTTTGTGGCAGCTATTTTTCTTAGCTTACAGTAACATTACAAGGCATCCAAAGCTGCTGCGTTGGCTTTCACTTTTTCTTGTACAGATCTCTTCCCCCTCCTGCAGCTTTCCTGGCCATTTAAACTTCCTCGTCTATAAAGAACCTTGCAGAAGGAATTGCCCTATGAGATACTCCCTGAGCATGAGGAGGTGGGTAGCCTGCTGGTTCAAGAATGATGGAAGACACAGGTCTAGTTCCAGAATAGTGAATTAGGTGGAATATACTTGCTTTCTACAGCACTACATCAGGCTTCAAGAGGAAACGCCTGTGATTTACCATCACACAAAAATAAAAACCTGCTTGACTCTACATACACGTATGATATTTTTATATGCAGTAAATCTTTTTCTGCATAGAAAAAAATAGCATTACTATCTCATTTGCCAATTTGAGAGAACAGAGCATAGTATTCATGAAGACAATGGGGGGTTGGGGAAGCTGCAATTTCTTCCTCATGTAGATTACCACCACTATTCATCCTCCTGCTCTGTTTGTTACTTTTTCCTGCATCTTAAAAAGGCTTTCTCCAATAAATAGATTGATCCTATCAAATCATTTGGTGTCTTATTTTCAATCGTAGGGTTTAGTGTGGACTGGTGGGCATTAGGAGTGCTGATGTTTGAAATGATGGCAGGAAGATCACCCTTTGATATTGTTGGAAGTTCTGATAATCCTGATCAAAACACAGAGGACTATCTTTTCCAAGGTAAGTAATTCCGAATGGTCAAACTGGCCTCATTCACTGGTTTTATGGCTAGCAAATACTTTGTGGATGTCACTGGATAGCAATAAACAATGAGATTTGAAGCAAATAATATTTTCTTGAAAAATACCCAGTTTCAAATGTTAATTGTGTTATGTGAATTCGGATGATTCAACATACACACATACGAAAGTTTGTGTGTGAGAGGAAGTAGTTGTGCATGTTCCATCTTGCCAATTATTACCTATGGCAACCTTTTACGGGATATGTATGCGTGTGTGTATCATTTATAGGTATCTGAACTTGTAAAAAAAGATACAGATATCCAGTATAATATGTGTATTTGAGGGTTATAAAAAACAACATGAGAAGTATGTAGCTCTCTTACTATAATTAAAACACTTGCAGTCATCTTTTTTAATGACTGTAATGGTATCTAAACAATGGAAATAAGATCATTTAAGTAGTACAGAAGAGCGTCTTTCATAGATGTGGCAAAAAAATGCTGTGAATTTTTTTTAACAAGATAATAACATAGTTTCAAAAGCAAGCTTAAATTAATCAGCCCTTTTAGACTAAGGTAGATTATTTAGTCACTGTTTCCCAGACCAAACACATCCATAGATTTCTTAAACAGAATTCATGACATTTTAATACAGTGGATCTTTCTCCCCCCCCCCCCCAACCCCATCCCCAGTTATTCTGGAGAAGCAAATCCGAATCCCACGGTCCCTTTCTGTGAAGGCAGCAAGTGTTCTGAAAAGCTTTCTTAACAAGGTAAGAGCTCATGTCACACTAGTATTTCTTTTTAAAGGGTCACACAAATTTTAAATGGTACATTTTGTATTTTGTGCATTGGAACATTAGATGTAAAACTGAACAAGCAGCATCCGAAACAGCTTGAAAATTTGTGTCTGGAAAGAAACGGATTCAGAGTACTTTCAGAATGCAGTGGTCCCTCGATTTATGAATTTAATCTGTTCCAAGTGCATGCTCTTAAGTCGAACTACTCTTAAGTCAGGGTACCTATCTAGAAAATTTAAAAAATACGTTTAAAAATCAATATATATATTTGTAAGTCGAGCAGACCATATCTAAAATTTGTAAGGCGGCAGTTAAAATGCCAACAATTTTCCACTCTTAAGTCAAATTGCTCTTAAATCGGGGTACCACTGTAGTTGCACTGAGGCCTACGACTGTCTATCCATGTTTATCATATGAAAACACTTCAGAGATAGAAAATGGGGACTGAGCCTTCTAGATACCGTTGAAGCACTCCTCCCAGATGCCTTCATGATTGGCCTTGCTGGCGAGGGCGATGGGAGTTGTAGGCCAAAGGTTATCCACCTCTGATTTTTTTTAGGGAACCATTTAAAACCTTGGCTAGTAGCTTCTCTTTCATCTTAAGTTGTGACATAAGAATAGCCAACTCTTCCTTCTTCAGTTGTGACATAAAAATAACTGTGCGACTGGGAAAGTATTGTATCAATTAAATTGAGCAGGTTGGGATCTAGTCAGTACCTGGATGAGAGGATGTGTCAGAGCCTAGTGCCTACTACTTGACTCCCATCAGAGAAAGCAGTAGGATGGAGGTACCTGTCCCACTACTTTCACGGAACTATGTTCATCTGATATAAAGATGCAGCCATACCTATTGATCTCTGACTCAAATGTAATTGACCTTTTTTAGTTTGTACTCTTATTTATTTTAAATGTAAAGGTGTGTTTATTTTTATTTTTTTCATCCCACAGGATCCAAAAGAGCGTTTAGGGTGCCATCCTCAAACAGGGTTTGCAGATATTCAGGGACACCCCTTTTTTCGGAATGTTGACTGGGATCTGGTAAGTGCTTTGAAGTGTTTTATGTGCAGTGAATTTCTGATGCCTGGTGTTGAAAATGAAGATTCTTCTAATGAAGGTTTGTCACTGAGATTTTCCCAGTAGGCTTTCACAACTTTCGTTTGTTTTGGCTATAATGCAAAATTCCGTTATGCTGCTATAAAATGGATTTAACACCAGAAGTATTACATGTAAATAGTGTGCTATCCCCCGTGTAAGGTTCTGAGGCTTCCTAAGGCTCCCTTTTGCTTTGGGTGAGCCTTGGGGGGGGGGAGGGGAAGCCTTTAATAGTCCAAAAATGCCGCCAGCAGTCCTAGTGGTAGTGATCTGGTGGTGATTTTTGTCTGTTAAATCCCCGCCACCCAAGGCTCACAAAAGAATTCCTCAAAGCAAAAGTTACCCCCTATAGAGCTTCAGAACCTGAGAGAAAAATAGGAAGCTTTCAATAGATTTAAATTAAATGTTACTGGTTCCTGAACTGGTTTCTCCTGCATAAATTATCCAAAAGGATTTCTGCCCAGTATAAATAGTAAGAACTTTGGCATGGGAAGGTGTGCTTTACATGCACTACAGTATACTGTAATGGGTGTCTGAGTGCCTTCAGAAGCTTAAAAATGAACATGAGTTTATTGTGGTGAAATAAACTAACAAACTAGATTCTGAGCTTACATAGTACTATTACCTACAACTTTTATCTCTCAAGAGAAATGTGAACTAATTTTAATATCCAGCTTCTATGATTTTCCAATTTCTGTATTGTTGTTTTAAAAGTTTCATTTTTATGTTGTGTAAACTTATTCCTAGATGGAACAAAAGCAGGTGGTTCCTCCATTTAAACCAAACATATCTGGAGAATTTGGCCTAGACAACTTTGATTCCCAATTCACGAATGAGCCAGTTCAACTCACTCCTGATGATGAGTAAGTAAATTATTTCTTAAGTTCAGATGTACATTAAGAAATGTTCTTCTGAAAACGTAGCACCTCTCAGAGTTAAACGAGTGTGCCAGTTTGCTAACAGCATCCTTCTGAGTGACAAGTGCTGTAAGCATAGTCACACAAAGAAGTCTGTGGACATCATGCATTCTTTGTCAGCATCCTAAAAGCATCTCACCAGCCAAGTTGTTGGAAACCGAATCTGGACTAGATGAAGCCTGGGTCTGGTAGTTGCTGAGACAATCAGCAGCGGCCTTACTGTGATGAACAGTTGGCAGATTGCACAACAAGCTCTGGGTAATTGGCTCCTGATGTTATTTTAAGATCTGTGCAGTGAGTGCAGGATTATGCCACCCTTTATAGAGAGTTTAATGTAAGTAGCTGTCTTATACCAAGTCAGACATGCTCACCAATCCCCAGTTCTGTGGCACTGGCTGTTTGCGGTATCATGGACTTCATGGTCTTTCTTCTCACTTGCCATCTGATCATTCTAATTGAAGCTGCCATGGTTTGAACCTCGAGTTCTCTTTAAGCATCAGTTCTACCTCCAATTACTGCATGGAAAGTGTGGAGATACTTGCAGCTTTGGAGAGCAAATGCCTGCTTTTAAAAATGTGCAGGTCTTCTGTACTCCAGAAATAATATACAATGTGAAAAAAAATTACTCAAGATTGGTATTTGTGTGTGTGTGTGTGTGTGTGTGTGTGTGTGTAGAAGAAAGGCAGGATATAGATGTTTTAAATAAATAAACCGCGTTCTCTCTCTTTTTCTCAGTTCAAATTAGATCTGTTTCCATGAATTCATTGTCAACACTTACGACTTTTCTTTTCAGTGATGTTGTGAAGAAGATTGACCAGTCTGAATTTGAAGGCTTTGAATATATCAATCCTCTTCTGATGTCTGCCGAGGAATGTGTCTGATCTCTCATTTCTGACCTGTGCCATTTGTTGCTGATCATGTTTTCTTGCATGGATGAACAGCTTGCTGTTGGGATACAAGTCATCAAATTTGTTTAGGTTTGTCACTTGTCATCTAGTATACATTACACATAAGCTAATTGCTTGTAATGAAATGTAAGAAAATCCAAAAAAATTAAGCAGATCTTGCCAAAGTTGAAGTACAAAAACACTGAGGCAATCACTTGTCCGTTGGCTACCTAATGGCACTATTGCCAACTCTACTTATAATGTAGCATTGCTCTGCGTTTCTGCAATAGTCCCCTGTTGCATCACGTAAAGTTTAGTAACCATATGTACAGCCTTGTCCGCACTTAAAACTGAAAAATGGGTTTTGTGATTGAGTTGCTGGGTTGTGTATCCTCTCCATCTGTTTACCTGTAACTGTTGCCAACACAGAGGAAAATGAACATATGGCATCTAATTAAGTTTAAGAACCCTTATTAAACCTGTATTTGCAGATCATATTTGGAAGTAAACAAACTGATGTTAACTGTTTTGCATTCGGGTAGAGATTGGCAGGGGAAGTGCATGTAACGCTGTAGCATACTCCATTCTGTTAATCTTGTTTCAACATTTTGTTGGGAACTGGACATAGGTTTTCGTCTTCCAATTCGCAATTTTGGACTGCAGTTCAAAATTCATTGAAAAATGGTGAAACTTGCTTCTGAGTTAATATGGATAGGAGTGTGCTGTTAATACCTGCGGTTTCTAGTCTTTCCTTCATACGTAGTCTTACGCTTCTCAGGATTCTATCTGAAGCCTTGCTATTTTTAACCCTTAAGAAGTTATTTCAAGTAGCTCACTTTTATCTTCTAACAGCCAAGGACAAACGGTACTTCTTTGAAATGAGGATCCATGGGTCTGTTGTAAAAGAGGATTTTGCTCTCAAGCAACATGGAGTAGATTTTACTCCAAACTTCTGAATGTTAACGGAGGCTTTTCAGTAGTCTTCTCTGCTAATGAGTGCCTTCCTGAGGTTATCATTTCAGAAAGGCTTAGAATAGGTACGCTGTTAGCTTGAATTAGAAATTCAGTTTTTAAAAAGAAAAATAATGTTTAGCACAAATAGGCAGCTATCGTTGACAAATGACAAACATAGCTTCTGCTGAGGCGGAACAAAAATTATTTTGCAATGTATTTAAATGCAGCGAATACTCTTAAACTACAGCTACAGCGCTCGAAGACTATGAAAGGATCCCTCTGCTAATGTGACTAGAAAAGTGTGGCTACACCTTAGATTCTTTCGTGGTCCTATACATTCAGCTGTAAGAGGACTGCAGGCATTTTCTGAATGGATGCCCTTAGGTCAACACAGTGCAAGAATAAGTTTTTAAAAATCGAAGTCACTAAAGGTAAAAGTTGAAATGTCTTCACGTGATGTTGTATCAAGTAAAATGGTCATGCTACATTTGAAAAGTCAAGGAGCTGCTGGCTGGAGTTATCAGCCGGGGATTTTGATGATTTTTCATTGTGAAAGGTTTCGACATTAGAAACTTCAGGTATCAACTGAAAAGCACGTACATCATAGTTAGCCTTCTATGGTGTGGTTTTTTCCTCTCTCTCATTGTGAACTTTATGGTACATTTGTATATTAAGAAAAATACATATTTGAACCATGTGAATTGTCTTCAAAAATACTCTTCAAATTAATAACATGTTGAAGAGGAATAATTAATCCATCTAGGTACTTGCCTTGAGTACTTGACCAGCTTTGAAGTCAATTACAGGGTACTTCTGAAAACATTTAAATGTTACATTTTGGACAGATTTCATAATCTGTTGAGTTTATTTGTTTTTGTGGCGGGCAAAGATATCTGTGTTGTATAATTTAAAAACTTGGGTCTTCCCTCCTTTCAGAGTCTTTTTCTAAAGTAAGTGAAATGAGCTCACTCACCATACTTTCACTTGGTAATCTGGATAGTATGAAACGGTTTTATGTCAGAGGTACATTTCCTGACTCCCACACAGGTAGAGTGAGTGAAATTCTAATATCCATGATTTTTCCAATTGCAAGCACAAAAGGGATGAATGTACAGTTATTACAGTTCATGCACATTCTTTGCCCTGTATACATGTATAAGATATGCTTCATGTTGTGCTATCACCATAATACAGGCCTGAGTGACAGGTTTAAATAATATGTCAGATTTCTCTCTCTCTCTTTTTTTAAATAAGTGCCATGCTATTGTTCATTTTTAAAACATGTGGTTTAATATTTAGAGGCTGTTTTAAAATATTAAAGAGGGAATTCAAACATGGACAGCCGTTACAGTATGATGAAATGTAATCTTTTAGTATAAAAATGGGACTGGTGATTGTTTCAAGCCATCTTGTATTCTCATACTATATGTGTTTCTTTCATTTTGTGGTTTTGGATGTTAAAACAGTGTAATCGTCTCCTATTTTCTACACATTATTCATATATGGTTTTAAAATAAAGCAGGGCTTTTTTGTTTAAATTCTTTGTTGCACTTGCTTGTTCTCTTTTCATGAGTATTCTACCAATTTCATTGCTTTACTTACACTGCAGTACTATCAGAGGACTTCTGGAATGTCAGACCAGTTAACTCAGAATTGCCTTTAATTGAAGATTAAGTTCAAAATCCTAATGCATGATTGGAATCTCTAAACTGGTACCTCTTCTACAGGAAAGAATACTTACTGTTTAATGTGCAGTGATGCTAATCAGCAGTTGAGAAGGGTGCATCATAAAATACCTGTATATGACAAGTGTAGTATCTGTTGATATCAGTTTAATCAGTTGATCAGTTTTGTGTTAAGCCTTCAGGCATATTGAAAATAAATCTGTAATGTATGCCCCTTTACATCTATATTTATTTTAACTAAATGAGTTGTGGGGAAATGGGGACAAATAGTTTATATGCTTCTTCAAAGGAACAACTCCCAGTTAGCAGTGACGAATTTAACAGCGAATGAAGGAAAATCCCATGCAGAGATGTATCAATTTATGGCAGAATGTTCTGTATTCTGGACCAAATGTTGGAGCAATATTTACACTAAGAAATTTGGATTATTTAGCTTATTTAAATTAACAGAATTCTACACCTGTTAATCATTAAAGGAGACTTTAGAAAATTCCCTCATTGACTACTAGAAACCCTGCTTTGCTCTCCTTTCTGCTGTTACACTAAGTTTTGTATGTAAATGTTCCAACCTGTGAAGAATGTGGTGTAGAGCAGGCGTCCCCACCCCCTTCCGCCCGCATCCTGTTAGGAAATGGACCACCTAGCCAGTAAGGTTCCCTCTAAGGCACATGCCCAAGTGGGCGCACATGCTTCTCCCCCTTCTGTGCATCCATCACAACAGAACCAGCATGGTGGGAGATGGGGTTGTGTACACCTACAAAAAAAGATCTGCGCAGTGAAAGAAATGGTCCCCAGTGCCAAGACGTTTGGGAGCTGCTGGTGTAGAGGATACTGAATTTTGCATCTGGCTGTAGGAAAATGCTGGATTGCTGCTAGCATCCATGTTTTAAAAGCATGAGAGAAGAAATACAGCTAACAATATATTGATCACCCTTTTAGCTTGGAAAGCCAAAAACATCTCAGATCTGCAGATGGGCAATAATAGGATGCTTTGGAGTGACACACATAAGCATGTGTGTGTGTGTTACGTCGTTACAGTCGTGACCGACTCTTTGTGACTCCATGTCCATGGAGTTTTCTTGGCAGGAGTACTGGAGTGGCTTGCCATTTCCTACTCCAGGAGCCTACAGCACCTGGTATTCCTGGTGGTCGCCCATCCAAGTACTAACCAGGGCTGACCCTGCTTAGCTTCCGAAATCAAGCGAGATTGGATGTGCTAAGGGCATCTAGGCAGCTACACATAAGCATGCAGGCTGCCTTTTTAATCTTTTGTTAGTCTAGAATCTGAAGCTGCCTCCAAATAATGTGAAGGATTTACAGATAAAGTTCTAATCAGCTCATCTCATACTGTGAGAGGTACAGAACAGTTAGAAAAGTCCTTAATGTTAACTATGTAGATCCCTTATTCTGAGACCTTTCCCTGAGTGACATAAGTGGCTCTTTAGAAAGAGAGGTTTTCAGTAATGGTGCCCAGCACTAGTTATGACCTTCCCAATCCCTAAAAGCTTCCTGGATGCTTGCTAAAGGCATTTCACTGCCAATCAGGAAGGCTTGCATTTTCTCGAGACTTTGAATTTGCTTCAGCTGTAATTTTGTTTTATTTCTGTTGAATACTTTATGCTCCGTTTGCTTTGTTTAAGCTACTTTATGAATATGTATTATATAATTATCTGAATATGTATGTTCAATTATTTTTCTTTTTGACGTAACTACTCTGAAAATCATGGTTAGAAAGGAATTTGCATAAATAAATGTGCAAGTAAATTCTGGAATTATACCCAGACAAGTCCCTCTAACGTGATGGGACTGACTCTTCCTATATCATGTCAAATGCTTGCTAGTACATACTTCTGTTCACTGCTAAAATTCTAGCTATTTATTACCTCTGGTTTATTTTTGTAAGATGAAATAGTAGTTGATTCAGAGAAGATAGCCCATTGCATATGTATGGGATGCAACTAAGAAGAGTTTGGTTTTTGTATTCATTTGAAGAGAGTGGAGGTAGCCTCAGATGATGCTTACTTAAAATCCCCATTTACAAGGATTTGGTGTATCTCAGCATCAACATGGAGTCTATTCCTCTTCCCTCTCTTGCATACTGTAGCCGATTAACCAGAACTTCACTTCCTCGAGATAAATTCCCACAAGGTACCCATGTAAATTCTGCAGCCAAAGCAAGAGTCTTGTAGCAATAAAAGTATTACAGTGTAAATGTTTGGTGGACCAGAACCCAAAGTTCATCAATTTATTTAAAAAGTATATATTACTATACATTGTCAGTACAGCAATATTTCCCCCTTACTCTTGGTGTTCCACCAGGTTCAATGTTAGATTCATTTCTTTTATCGTGCATATGCTTCCTTTGGGTGCTTTAATTTCTAGTTTGAGTTTTTGTTATCATATTTATGCTGATAATATCCAAGTTTTATCTTGAGCTTTGTGATGAGGTCTGGACTTCATTGAAGATCTGCCTATTGAACATACTGTTGCAAATGTCCTCTTATCATTTGAAATGGACTATGGCTAAGACTAAAGTCTTGAACTTGGATCTCCATTCTCTTGCCTATCCTTGCCTGTTCCTTCTCTCTTCCTCCAGGGTTGTCAAGTGACCATATCTCAGAGGCCACAGATCTCAGTATTTTAGAGGACTATTGGCTGTTGTTTCATTCATTTGTGAAGGCAACAGCCAAGGTAATTTTTGTCTTGCTAATATTCATCAGATCTATCACTTGCTGACTACTGAGACAAGGCTCTTTGTTCATTCCAATGGTTTCACGCTTGGATTATAGTAGCAGCTTTTTGGCAAATCTTCGTTCTGTTCTCTTACTCTGGTACAGAATAGTGCAAGTGATCTTAAATTTACCATGTTATTTCCCATCATTGTAGGGCATTGCATTGGATGCCTCTCAGATCAAGGGCATTTTAAAATCATTGCCTTGACATTTAAAGCCTTAAGTTTTTCTTGTCCTAATTATTTAGCATGTTTGGTGACATGGCATATTATTTTTAAGATGTTAGAAAAGCCCTCTTTAGATTCAACAACACTGAACAATTACCAACCGGTATCTAACATCCCATTGTTGGGTAACGTACTAGAGCAGGTTGTGGCCCCGCAGCTCCAAAAGTTTCTGGACGAGATAAACTACCTGGACCCACCTCAATCTGGCTTCAGGCCTGGTTATGGGATTGAGATGGCACTGGTTGCCCTGGTAGATATCCTACACAGGGAAATTGATAGGGGATCTGTGTCCCTTTTGGTTTTACTGGATCTCTCAGCTGCTTTTGACACTATTAACCACAGCATCCTCCTGACTTGTCTTTCTGAAATGGGACTTGAAGGCATTGTCTTACAGTAGCTTCAGTCCTCCCTGCAGGAGAGAATGCAGAAAGTGGTGTCAGGGGATTCATGTTCAGCACTGTGGCCACTGACCTGTGGGGTCCCTCAGGGTTCTGTTCTTTCTCCTATGTTATTTAATATTTTCAGGTGTAACTGAAAAAATTACAATATCGTGCAAATGTTCATTTAGTTCTGTAAGTCAACTCAAAAGGTGAAACGAATACAAGGAAGCTATTTCGACTTCAGATCAGTGCTTAGCTTCGGTAATGAACTGGATGAGGAAGAACAGACAAGACAGCTGCGTCTGGTCAGTCGAAAGGGAGATCAAGGGATAGGGATGCAACCTGTACTGGATGGGATTATACCCTGATTGAAAAAGAGGTGCACAGCTTCGGGGTGCTCCTAGACTCATCCTTGAGCCTAGATGCCCAGATCAGAGTTACAGCCAGGAGTGCATTTGCACAATTAAAACTAGTATGCCAGTCGGCGCCCATTTCTTGAGAAACCTGTTCTGGCCACTGTGACACATGCCCTAGTGACCCCCACAGCTGGACTACTGTGATGCGCTCTATGTGGGGCTACTGATGGAAAGTCTCAGAAAACTTCAACGGGTCTAGAATGCAGCGGCCAGATTGTTGACTGGGGTGGGTTACAGATATTACATTACACCCCTACTGGCTCTACTGGCTGCCAGTCACCTACCGGGCACAATTCAAGGTGCTGGCCTTAACCTACAAAGCACAAAATGGCCTGGGTCCAAGCTACCTCAAAGATCAAATCTCACAGTATGAACCAGCTTGGGTGCTAAAATCATCAGGAGAGGCCTTTCCATCCCGCCACCTTCACAGGTGCACCTCAAAAGAACACCTGAAAGGGCCTTCTCTGTTGCTGCTCCCAGACTTTGAACTCCCTCCCAGTAGAGGCCAGGACTGCCCCGTCTCTGATGTCTTTCCGGGTGCAGGCAAAGACCTTCCTCTTCAGGCAAGCTTTCCCTGAATGAGGGACTTCCTACTATGTAACTTTATGTGGATTATCTTACAAGACTGCATTGACTGATTTCAAAAGAACACCAGTGTTTTCCATGTTACTTTCTACCCATCAAAACAGATTTTTCTTTTCTTTTTGCATTCTCTTTGTAGCTCTACTATTATCTTTTAATATTCTAAGATGCCTCTTTTCATTCCCTGTTCTTAACTTGAATATGTCTTAAATGTTCCTGGCTGTATATCACCCCTCATTATTGTAAACCACCTTGGGTCCTTTTCCAAGGAGAAAGGTGGGGTAAAAATATTCAAAATAAATAAAATAAAGAAGTATTGAGAACAGGGTATTGAGGGACATCTTACAGCATTACAAGACAACATTACATTATTACATTATTACATTATTTATTTATTTATTTATTTATTTACCGCCTGATTTTTCCAGTGGGAAAATTAAAATTAAAGCTACAATAGAACGTGAGCAGTTAAAACGAGAGTAAAATTCCATGTAAAAGTTATGAGTAATGGAAACTAACATAATGTCAATTCATGTCATCATTATGCACATGATCCTTTCATGTGAGGCTGGAAGTCCATCACAGCATCTGTGTCTTCATGAGACCAATGCAATTTTCAACTTCTTTAGTTGTCAGACAGCATTCTGCACCATAGAATGCAGCAGGTTATACAATGGTGTGATAGATAAGAATATAAGAAGAGCCATGCTGGATCAGGCCAAAGGCCCATCTAGTCCAGCTTCCTGTATCTCATAGTGGCCCCAGCAGATGTGCTTGGGAGCGCACGAGACTAGATATCTGTCTCCTGATACCACTTCCCTGCATCTGGCCCTTGAAGTACCCCGGTTTTAAGCCTGGAGATGATACATCTCTATCATGGTTTGTAACCTGTGATGGAATTTTCCTCCAGGAATCTGTCCAATCCCCTTTTAGAGGCATCCAGGCCAGATGCCATCACCACATCCAGTGGCAGGGAGTTCCACAGACTAACAATATGCTTGGTGAAAAAATATTTTCTTTAGTCTGTTCTTACTCTCCCAGCCCTCAATTTGAGTGTATGTCCCCTAGTTCTGGTATTTTTTGAGATGGAGAAGACCATCCCTCTATCCACTTTACTCATGCCCTGCATTATTTTGTACGTCTCCCTCATATTCCCCCTGAGGTGCCTTTTTCCAGACTAAAGAGGCCCAAATGTTTTAGCCTTTCCTCATAAGGGAGGTGCCCCAGTCAGGGGTCCTCAAAGTTTTCAAACAGCGGCCCGGTCCACTGCCCCCAGACACCGTTGAGGGCTGGATCACAGTTCAAAAAAAGGCCGACATGGAAAAAAGGGGAAGGAGGGGCAAGTGACCATTTAAAAACAAACAGAACACCTAGCTTTCAATGCAAATTCAAATTCTTTGGGATCTTCATTTTCTCCAGGACTTAGGGTCCTCTCCGTGTTCTTGTTCTCAATTGTACTCTTCCTTAACACAGAGGTCCATTCACACCACATCAGCCTCTTCAATTCCCTCTCTCTTCCAGTGCCTTAATTGAGTTGGAGTTCGAGTCAGTGCAGTTGGGGTTGAGCTAGGTCCACTCTACTGTAGGTTCAATGTCAGGCTGATCTAACAGTCCTCTGTCCCAGTCACTTTGGGTCTGCCAAGTAGTAGGCAAGTTCATGGGAGGATCCTCCATTGTGAGGCCAGTGTATCCATAATAAGAGAGTAGCACCAGGCACTAGGGAAAGGGTCCCCCTGCAACTCTGGAGAACTGGCCCAAATACCTTCCTCGCATTTTCTCTACTCTCCTCTCCTTCAGCATTTGCCTCTTCCCTTTTCATACTGTCCCTTCCCTTCCCAGATGTTCCTCCACTTTTCTACCTGGGTTCTGTGCAACCTCAGAGCAACCCTCACTGTGGACTTGTCCCATTTCACGTAATGCCTGCAAGAAGGCAGGCATACATAGTTCTCTCTGAGACTGACACTTAAAGGGGGGTTGCTGAAGGCCTCAATGTCGACCTTGATCACAGGCTGATGGCCTCCCTTTCACAATGAAATATGTGAATTAATTCATAAAACAGTGTGACAAAATTCCATATACATCTTAGCAGTTTGAGAAACAAGTTTGGGGTATATGCTAACCAGCTTGACAGAAACGTTATTTTTAAATTTTCATACAACCCTAGTCAACACCTCTCTTAACATGAAGTAATTTGAAATGGCAATTTTCACTTCTGCATTAAAAATGCAGATCAGTTGTCTCGCTTCTCCTTTCATGTGTGAGTGAGAGAGACATCACCTATCAGAAACTTCAGTACATTAAAATATGTGAAAGGTGAGCTATAATGAGATTTGCCCTGAGTTTTTTTTAAAAAAAATCATGTTCCACAATCAAAACCTTTAGAAAAAAATTTAATGTTCATTTCATTTAACATGAAAAGGGAAATCCTGATGTTTTACAACTTTGCTGCAGGTAGAAGGGTCAGTTATTATATCACAATAAAGGATGCACTTTTCAATGCTGACTGTATAGCATGTGTTGCTTCCCCATCTTATGTTTTCCAGATTTTCCAGACCCCAAGTCATCAGTGTTTTAAACCAATCTTCTTAGCATAATAGTTTAGAAAATGGAAAATTGAACTCTTCAAATGTAGCAAATTTAAAATAATTTTAATAAACTCTGAATATGTTTCTCTTTCACTAGGCTAGTTTCCAACTTTGCTTCCTGTATCATAGAATCATAGAATAACTGAGTTAGAAGGAGCCTATAAGGCCATCATATCCAACACCCTCCTTAATGAAGGGATCCAAATCAAAGCAGATATGACAGATGGTTGTACATTTCTCTCTTTGAATGCCTTCAGTGTTGGAGCTTACTCCAAATATAGCCATTTGCCATCAATACTGATTTACGGTAACTAGAGATGAGCAAGATTTTAAAAATGAATTATAACATTTGTTCAAAATCACCAATTTGTCAGTTTATATTTGCACAAATTTGTATCCCCAACAAATGCAAACATGATTTTTAAATAAAAGTTTGAGATGTTGATTTGTTGGGCTATAAAATCCCCCCCAAGACACCTAGAAACACCAACTTTTCAGGGATGCTTCCTCTAGCTCTTTTCTACAATCCCTCCAAATTTGTGCGAAGATTGGGTTTTCCCAAGTCAATTGCTAACGAGCACTTTCCTGGGAGAGGCAGTTTTTGAAACTAACTCATATGTCTAAAACCCAGTCTTCACCAATTTGGAGGGATTGTAGAGGAGTCTTGAGAGGTTTCCCTGCAAATTTCTCTAAGTACAGTACTTGTGGGGGGGGGGGGACTTCCCGGGGGGGGAAGTTCTTTGGGAGCGCATAACAAACATCACCAGACTTGCAGGGCTTGTAGAGGCGTCACAGGAAGCTTTCCTGCAAATCTAGTATACTTAGGTGCCTCTAAAGGCCATATTATATGGTTTTAAAGTAAAAAATGAATGTATGAATTGATTTATCAGGGGGAAATGGTAAATTCATTTTTGGTGATTTGTTGACCTTGCTGAATAACAAAAAACAATTCACAGTTATTATTATTATTATTATTATTATTATTATTATTATTATTATTATTATTATTATTATTATTATTATTATTATTATTATTATTAACCACATAGCTAACTACGCTGGATTTTGTAATACTAATCACTAGTCGAACGCTTCCCAAGCGTTTAAGACTATGTGATGTATCAGCGAATTATGCGAGCAGATCCCAGTAAGGCGGCTTTCTGCAGCTGACTGATGGTGACTTTGTCAACTCCAATTTCTTCTAAATACTTGCTTAGCTCTTTAGGCACCACACCCAGCGTGCCGATTACCACTGGGACCACCTGTACTGGTTTGTGCCAGAGTCTCTGAAGTTCAATTTTCAGATCCTGATATCGGGCAATTTTTTCAAGTTGTTTCTCAGTGACTCTACTATCACTTGGTATAGCAACATCAATGATCCACACTTTTTTATTCTCCACAGTCACAATATCCAGGGTATTATGCTCCAAAACCCTGTCTGTCTGTATTCAGAAGTCCCAAAATAATTTTGCATGGTCATTTTCAGTCACTTTTTGTTATCAAGCTATCTCCCTTGCCAGGTACTTTTTCAGGCTTATGATCCCACCAGTTCTTTGCTACGGGCAGATGATAGTTCTGGCACAAATTCCAGTGGACCATTTGAGCCACTACATTATTATTATTATTATTATTATTATTATTATTATTATTATTATTATTATTATTATTATTATTATTATTATTATTATGCATATCTCTAATGGTGGCCTTTTCAGGGTTTTCTAGTTAGAGAATACTCATAAAGGGTTTGCCATTCCCTTCTTCTTTGGGCAGTCTGGGGCTGCACAGCTTAACCAAGGCCACACAGGCTTCCTTTGGGAGGCACAATGCTGAACTCAACGCTTAACTTCTGGCTTCAGATACCTAATTCACTGCTCTATCCAGACAGCTTTTAATTTAAAAAGTGGAATATATCTTACACATTTTATTTGGCTGACCTATTTTCAGATTACTGAATTTGCTTTTATATCGGTTCTGCTTTTGGCTTTTATTAATGTACAGTTCATGCATTAGGAGGCTTAATACAGGTAAGAAGATACTGTAAAAGCTTGTTTAGCAAAAGCTTGGAATCTAATCATATACTGTATTGAAAAATATTTGCATATTCAAATTGATAAGCTGTTTTTCTGCTCATGCTCTTTTAAAGCAATGCAGAGAGTTAAGCAGCAACAGAGGTACTTGTTTTAACTTGTTCTAAGTCATACTTGCTTTGAGACAGGTTTTCAAAAGTTGGTTGTTTTCAGTGACAGTGCTGCCTTATTAAATAATAGACATTCACATTACAATACACTTTCTAAGTACAGTACTGTACTCTGTAATATATTTGTAACACTGTCTCTTCTTTATCTTATTTTGCAACTGGTCCTAACACAGAAACATGAGCCCTCCATCTTTACCTCAGCTGAAGTGAAGTTACATTAAATATAAAAATACTTAATTGAATTTGAATTTGCTTCTTTGCCCTTCCCTGTTTCATCGTGTCAAAATTTAGATGGTAAGGTAACCCTTGTAGCAAGTAGCTTTGCTTGGTAGTGTTGGCTGTAAAGTGTAATACACTGTAAAGTGCTATGCCCCTGGCTCCTAGTACTGTATATGGCTTACTCTGAAGATGAAAACCTGCTTTAAGAACAATTTATTGGGCATTGGGAGCATTCCTCTTGTTTACGGCCTGTACATTTGATGGTTACTGTTTACAGAAAAACATGCACGTAAACATGTGCCAAACAAATGTATATGGTGTTTTCCTTAAGGGCCAGAATGAGCCCTGCAACCTTTTGTCACAGAATCCTTCCCTCCTCCATCTTCTTAATCAGTTCCATGCATCACTGGAATTTATGGGTTGTGTGCGTTAATCATGGGGGGGGGGGGAGAATAGAATTTGTAACGAAAAGTAGAAGTAATGACAAGAAAAAGTTCCAGCAGCTGAAGCAAACTGAAGTAAAAGTGGTATAATTTGAAATAGAGGAGCTGAGCTAAACAGGAACCGGCAGTTCTACTACCAGATAATGTGAGGTGGTCGCCTCAGGCAAATAAAGGCCAGAGTCTCAGTTATAATAAGGCACTGGGACGTCTGGTGTCCTGAGGCGAATTATTGTTCGGAGGACGCCATTCTCCTTTTCTGCTTCAAGCACCAACGTGGTTTTGGAACGGCTGGTCTTCATCAGGAGACGACTGGCCAAGGAACGGAAGGATTCAAGACAAAAATAATGTCAACCCCCCCGTGACGTTTTTCACGCGATTATGTGCAAGTCAGATTAAAATGAATGGCACTTTTGACTGCGAATGTTGCAAGATGTCATTCCTCTCTCGACCGGGTGGGAGCTGAGGCCCACCCGGGCCAGCTTCGGATGGTGCCCGTGTAAGGCGCGAAACCGCCCTGAGGTAAACTCGAGGAGGCATTCGTTAAGCAAAAGGAGTAGGGCGAGGGCAAGAGGCCGCTAGAAGATCCAGTTACAGTACTGTCCTCTGTAATATATTTGTAACACTGTTTCTTCTTTATATCTTATTTTGCAACTGGTCCTAACACAGAAACACATCTTTACCTCAGCTGAAGTGAAGTTACATTAAATGGAAAAATACATAATTGAATTTGAATTTGCTTCTTTGCCCTTCCCTCTGTTTTATCGTGTCAAAATTCAGATGGTAACGTAGCTCTTGTCGCAAGTCTTGGGACGACCGGGGCCTGAGTGAAAAAAAAGGGGGTTTTGGAACATGGGCTGTGAGGAAAGACGGGGGGAATGGGGACAAAATTAGGATTCCCAAGAAGAGGAAAGCGGCTGCCTGAGGCGAACCTAAATATGGCCGTGAAAGAAAAAGGAAAAAAAAAGGGGGGAGGGAGAGGAGAGCTCAAGGGAGCCGAAGTACTGTGGCGGAAAAGCAGCAGGGAGCACTTGCGCTCCTTCCGTGAGGGAGGGAAGAGAAGGCTCTCTCTCTCAACCCCAGAAGCCTGCGTTGTCAGGCGACGCGTCGGAGGAGCCCGTCTGGCTTCACCCGCCGCCAACAGGCAGCGCACGAGCCGCCTCGCCGAGCGGCCCAGACAGACACCCCCCCCTCCCTCCTTCTCTCTCTCTCTCTCTCGTTCCTATTCCCTCCCTCAGAGCCCGCGCCAGCCGGCAGCTGGCCCAGACAGTGGGCGGGGCTTGGCGGGGCGCGCGCTCCTGGCGGGTTCGTGCCCGCGCGCCGCCGCCGCCGTGGCTGCCGCCGCCGCCGCCGCCGTCTCCTTCTCAGTCACGGTGGTTTCTCCACCATCACGTCCTCCTCCGGCTCAGTCTCCGCAGTGAGGTCACGGGTGGGCGGCGCGTCAGCGGCGGCGGCGGCGGCGGCGGCGGCGGCTCCTGCTGAGGACAGCCGGGTGAGAGGGGGGTTGGGGCCGAGAGAGAGAGAGAGAGAGAGAGAGAGGGAAAGAGAGCGAACGAGCGAGCGAGACAGCCTGACTGGGAAGGTACGGTAAGCAAAGGACATTTCCTGTCGGGGGGGGGGAGCCGCCTGAGGGAGGCCGGAGGAGGAGGAGGAGGAGGAAACAACCCCCCTCCCGACACACACACGCACACTGAGAAAGGAGAAGCCAGAGAGAGAGAGAGAGAGGACGGGGGCCGCCAGGGCGGGAATGAAAGAGGGTTATCCTGAGGTAATCCGGTGGGGGAGGGGGAGGGTGGGTGGGGGAGGGGAGGGAGAAAGGGAATAGTCCCAGCAGGGACAAGGAAAAGGGGGGGGGGGAGAAGAGAGAGAGAGACTCGCTGTGGGTTATCCGAGAGCATGACTGGGGTGGGGTGAGAGGATGGGGTGGGGGTGGGGTATGAAGGGTGGAGGAGGGGGAGGGAAAAGGCGTTTGGGGTGGGGGAGGGGGGGGCGAGAAGACGGGCGAGGGGATGAATTGTAACTTGGTGCCTCTAATTATTTTTTTTTTGGGTGGGGTGGGGAGAGGAGGGAATCGCCTGCGTGTGTGTGGCTGTGGCTGTGGCTGTGGCTGTGGAGAAGAATAATCCGTGTGGTGGAAGGAAGGCGACGGGGGCGTTTGCCTTTCTGTCTTGTGGGGCTTTAGGGGAAAATATCGCCGTCGGTCTGTCGAGAAATAAATATGCATGAGGAGGAGAGGAGGAAGCGGCGGGGGAGGGGGGCGGGGAGGTCGATCGGTCGGTCTGCGGTCGCATGAAGTCAGGCTCCCCGCCCGCCCCACACAGGGCCTCACCTTCCTTCTCTGTCTGTCTGTCTGTCTCTCTCTCTCTCTCTCTCTCTCTCTCTCTCTCTCTCTGGGCTAGACTTAACCTTCTTCAACCCCCCTTTCGGGGGAGGGGTGTCTGTAACAGCAGCTTAGTCTGAGAGTCGGGAAAGGAAGGAGAAAGGACTTCAGTTCATGGGAAAGAAGGGAAATTCCGCCAGCGGAGGTGGAGCAGGAGGAGGAGGACGAGGAAGGAAAGGAAGGTTTTCCTTGAGGAGTCGAGTTCTGGGGGCTTCACCTGCCAGAAGGATGAGATTAGAAAATCCCTAGTCCGTTTGAATGTAAGAGGGCTTGCAAGTCTTGTGGCCAGGGTGACCATCAGGGTTTGCCAGATATAATTTAGGGGTGCTGGTTTCCTCTTCTTTGGAAACACTGTGGACAAACTGGCTCTTTCCATTGTCATAATAGGTGTGTGAATCAGTTTAAGTGTAGCCAGACAAAACTAAAAGTGAAAAAAGAAAAAGAAAAACATGCAAAAATGTAGTGGCTCCAGAAAGACAAATTTTGATATGCCAATGTAAACCTGAGTGGCTTAATCCACTTAGTCAGGCATATTAGAGAGCCTGATGGAGTGGATGAATCTCCAAAACCTCACACTAGAATATCAAAGTTAGTCATTAAAGTCCTGTTATGTTTTTGTATTTTGCTTTTTATTTGGTTTTGGTTTCTTTGGCTTCTTTGGTTTTTAAAATGTTTCTCCCCCCCCTCCCCTGGGTTTGGGGGACTTGAAGAGTTTATAAACAAGGAAGCCTTAACGACTTTTAAACTCTAACTTCAAGGAACTCTTTCATGGCAACACATTGTCTCATAAGGAACTCTGGGAACATATATTTGCTGTCCTTACATTTTACAGAATATTCTGGGAAATATTCTGGATTTCATTAATGGATTGTGCAATATGTCGGGCCTTTATATTGTTTAGTTGCAAACTGTGAGGCTGACTTCATAGACTGTTTAATTAATCTGTTGTTTAGAGCACTGCAGGAATGGGCTCCTCTGCTCTTAAAGAAGGTACAGTAGTCAGATGACTACTTTGCTAGAGTTCATCAGCCTGCCTCCACGGCACTCCGAGTCCCAGCACTTTTCTGGCCCCTGCTAGGGGCCTTCTACTTTTCTGGAGCAGATAAGCTTGCTCTGGTTTGGATCAGTTCCAAAACATGATCGCTGGAACTGATCCAGAGCAAGCTTTCATCTTTCAATTTGCCAACATAGTGAAGCAGCTTAATAAGCAGGCCACTTCAGGATTTTGTCAAATTAATCACTTCCCTTGCTTGGCAGTAATCCCTCTGCCCCACTGTATGTAGACTATCACTGATGTGCTACATCAGTTATTAAAAAACATTAAAGATCTCCTTAGTGGACAGCATTAAATACCTGGGTGTCCACCTAAATCATAAATCTCGGTGGCAGCCCCCTCGGTCTGGAACAGCCTTCCAAGCGAAGTGCGCTCTGCAGAGTCCCTGCTGGCCTTCTGCACTGCTCTAAAAACTCTGCTCTTTTGCAAGCCCCCCCCCCCCACCATCCATACATTTGTTTCCCACCGAGATACCTCGTTGTTGGGCTTTGCACATGATGCCAGGGCGCCAAGTTGTTTTAAAGTTGTCAAGTTATTGTCTTATTCTGTTGTTATTATTTTTCTCATTATGTTATCAGTTGTTATGTCAATTATTGTAAGCCGCCCAGAGTTCCTACGGGAAGATGGGCGGGGTATAAATCTAATAATAAATAAATAAATAAATAAATAAATAAACTGAACTGGACTCATAATACTGGTACCCTATACAAGAAGGGTCAAAGCCTCCTCCATCTCCTTAGGAGACTGAGGTCCTTCGGAGTGTGCAGGCCTATGCATTTTTATGACTGTGGTAGCCTCAACTCTCTACTATGCTGTAGTCTGCTGGGGTTCAGGTAGTACTGAGGGGGCAGGTACAGACTGAACAAGCTGGTCAGGAGGGCTAGCTCTGTCTTGGGCTGCCCTCTGGATTCTGTGGAGGAGATGGGTGAGAGGAGAATGTTGGCCGAGCTGACATTCATTATGAACAGTCCCTTCACCCACTGCACCAGATAGCGGAGGCTTTGCATAGCTCCTTCAGTGGCAGACTCAGACATCCCCAGTGTGGGAAGGAGCACTACCGCAGGCCTTTTGTTCCCACTGCTGTTAGACTCTATAATTCTACAATCTAACCTGCTGTTCATATGCAGGTATATTGTAGTTTTCTTTTTTTCACATTTAATTTTTTGTGTTCAAATTTTATAGTGTATATTTGTATATTGGATTTTTAAAATCTAATCTCTATTATCTATTTTTTCTCACTTTGCACTTTTTGTGCACCTACCCTTCTTGATTGTTCTTTGTATTGGGAGCTATGTAACAAGTAGATTTCCCCGATGTGGGATTAATAAAGATCAATCTTATCTTATCTTAAATGATCAGTTGTGAAGCTGTTTATAGTTGATTTTTCAACCACTCCTTTAAGAGAAGAAACAATATATTTTAATTCTTTTAAAATAACTGATGCAGCATATCAACAATAGTCAACATACTA
Source organism: Phrynocephalus versicolor (assembly GCA_023846285.1). Taxonomy (NCBI): domain Eukaryota; kingdom Metazoa; phylum Chordata; class Lepidosauria; order Squamata; family Agamidae; genus Phrynocephalus; species Phrynocephalus versicolor. The sequence continues at coordinate 51,123,407 of JAHTLZ010000379.1, forward strand.
GGGAAAGTGAAAAAACTATTATTTATTTATTTATTATTATTTATTTATTGGGTTTATATACTGCTCCATATCCTATAGCAGTGGTGGCAAACCTTCGGCACTCCAGATGTTTTGGACCAAAACTCCCAGAATTCCCAGCCTGTATTGCCAATGACAAAGGACTATGGGAGTTGTAGTTCACAGTACCACAGCAGTGGAATATGCTGCCGCGGAGGGTGGTTGAGTCTCCTTCTTTGGAGGTTTTTAAACAGAGGCTGGATGGCCATCTGTCGGAAATATTGTGATGGGGGTTCCTGCATGGCAGGGGGTTGGACTAGATGGCCCTTGATGTCTCTTCCAACTCTATGATTCTATGATCTGGAGTGCCAAATGTTCACTACCGCTGTTCTAGGGGGGAGATCATCTCATCCAGCTGTAGTCTCTGATGACACCTTCCAGTGGTCTCATAAAAAGCAAAGCAAAAGTAAAGTGTTCTGCTTATATACTCTCCCATAATGCTTAAAGCACTCTCTTGGTGGTTTAAAATTTATTTATGCAGGATACACATCTCCCTCGCCCCCGCAAGCTGGGTACTCATTTTACTGACCTTGGAAGGATAGAAGGCTGAGACACCCGTGAACCGGCTACCTGGGATTGAACCCCATCTCATGAGCACAGTTATAGCTGCTGTACAGCAGTTTAACCACCATGCCATGAGGTTCTTAAAATGTTAAATAGCATGGATGAGATGATTGACCCCATGGAACCCTTCATTTGAAGGTCTAGGGCAGTGGTGGCAAACCGTCAGCACTCCAGATGTTTTAAACTACAACTCCCAGAATTCGAAGCCTGTACTGCCAATGACAAAGGACTGTGGGAGTTGTAGTTCACAACATTGGAGTGCCGAATGTTCACCACCACTGTTCTAGGGGTGGAGGTCATCTCATCCAGCTGTAGTCTCTGGGGACAGCTCTTGAGGAAGGATCAGAACCACATCAAGGTGGAGCTCCCAATCCCCAACTCATAGTCTTCCCAGGAGTCTCCCCCTGGTTGGCAGTAGCAAAGGCTGCCGAGAAGTTGAGGAGGACCAGCAGGGACTTTTTGACCATGTTGGTCTCCCTCAAGATCATCATGCAGAGAGATGCCAATGCTGTTTCCATGCCATGATGAACCTAGACTGAAATAGATGAAGAGCGTCAGTTTCATCTAGGAGTTCCTGAAGTTGATCTGCCATCACTTTCTCCACTACCTTGCTCATGAATAGAATATTGGAAAGCAGTCTGTAGTTCTAAGTTTGATCCACTGCCAGATTTGTTTGTTTGTTTTTTCCTGAATGTACCTAATGAGTGTCTCCTTGATGCCCAGTCACTTGTAACTGGCATGGTTGATTTTATGAGTGAGGCTGGGCAAGGGGCAAGAGAGGAGGTAGTGGCCTGACAATGGTCAAGTGCCCTGTCCAATTCTATTGATGCTACAGGTTGAAATTCTGTAAAATTATCAGCTGGCATCTTCAAGTGACTTGCTGAGTAAGCCACTTCACACAATGTTCCCTCTAATTTTCATCCCATCTGAACAGGGTGGGGTTTCATCCCAAACTCAGAAGTAGACAGGCATCAACCCTGGCTGTTCCACAGCACTGATAGAACTCTGTGTGAATGCACACCTTAGAAGGAATCTTGAGTTCATGAATTTGGCAGGAGCCATTTCTATGTGAATGGTCAGGCTTGATTAGATATTTCTAATCCCAAACAAGCCACCCTGCTCCTAGCGTAGCCATACTCTCAAATGAGTGAAACTTTAAATACATTAGAAAATTGCCTGTGATTGTACTGTACAGAGAAGAATTGGTGTTGGTGAGATTTTAGGGTAACGTGTCTGCTGCCTTCTAATTGATGATCACTTGGATTAGGACTCTGGAGAACAAGGTTTGAATCCCCATTTGGCCATGGAAACTGACTGAGAGTGTCTCACTTACCTTAAGAGCCCTATTAGGATCACTATAATTCGGTTCTGATTTGATAGTATGGGAAATGGGCACGGTATACAAATATAAAAATAAATAATTAAATAATATATATTTAAATGTTCAAAAATGGCTTACTGTGTCTGGCCCTGTAAGATAATTACAGTAAAATGAAGTTTGAAAAGAATTTTGTGGCATTTTTTTTTGTTTCAGTGGAACTACTACATAAATGAAATCTTGGTGGTTATTAGTATGATGTAATCCTGATTGGTTTTTAGTGGGAATCATTCCTTTTGATTTTCCATGCATTAGGGTAGAGAGGACATGACTGCGGGAATTTAAAAATTCAGATTATCTTTGGAGTGAAATGTAGAATATGGTTTTGATATATTTGGTGAAAGAATATGTTGAACATCTGTAGATTTAGTGATGTGAAATAGAATTTTGTTAATAAACTGCATTTATGAAACTAGGTAAGTTTGGAGGAGTATGGGTGTCACTGGGGGCAACTGCTCCTATTGTTTGAAGGGCTGTCAAGTAAGTGTGTTGTAACAGTATGTGCTGTGCCTAAACATTATGGATCACAAATCACTCTCCCTTTTCTTAGACATGACAACATTTTCCTCCAAACATTATTTAATGCATTAATTTGGCTTTAATGGACTTACCTTAAATTTTATCCCAGTGTCTCAAGTAAGAGGTTTGCTGCATGTCTTTGTAACCCCAATTCTTAGCCAAAAAAATGGGACAGTTTTGTTTCAATATAAAGCAGGATTCTGGGTGACATAGAGTGCCTGGCAGCCTTCTTTCTAATGAATTTAGGAAAATTCAATCAGCATTATCAGAGGTACGATTTTAAACCAACACTTCTGGCTTGATGTTGCATCCCTCATTTTGAAACTAGCATAGGCATGTAGCCATAATTTTTGGAACACTTGTATTTTTCCAGGTCCATCCACAAATAAGTACTGTAGTACCCCAGCTGATGAAGGCCAATATGGGCCGAAAGCTAGTATTTATTTGAGATTTTTAGTAGTTCATCAGATGGATGAGCTTCCCTGGCTTTTGGAGCATGTACAATAGGATCCCTGTATCTCCGTGATTCTGTCTGCAGTTTCTGTTATCGCAGTTTATCGCACCTCAAGAAAACAATAATGTGGGTATGCCTTGTGGCCTTTGTCTTGCCTTCTTGTGGTCTTTGAGCTCTTTGTATTTTATACATAGGCTTCACTACTAAAGTATCTGCAGTTTCAGGCATTTGCACTAGATTGTAGAAGGGATCCCTGGTGGAGACAGAGGTCCTCCGTCACAAGGACCACATGGCCAAGCCTCATGGCACAATAATTAACCAGCATCCTAAAACTTTGCTCATGGACTGCATTTGATTGCAACGGATTCAGGTAGCTCACTGACTCAGAGTTGACTCCACTTTCCATCCTTCTGAGGTTGATGATGGATATCCCTCTTGGGGGGGTGGGGGGACAACAATATATACCCTTCATATTTATTTATTTATTTATTTATTTATTTATTTATTTATTTATTTATTTATTTATTTTAGAGTGTTTTTACCCCACCTTTCTCCTTGGAAAAGAACCCAAGGTGGCTTACAGTAATGAGGGACAATATACAGTCCAGTACAATTAAGGTATGTTCAAGTATTGAGAACAGGGAATTGAATGACATCTTATAGCATTAAAAGACATCATTACATTAAAGCTACAAGAGAATGTGAGCAGTTAAGAGTAAAATTCCATATAAGAGTTATGAATGATGGAAACTAACATTGAAAACATAGTGTTAATGCAATCGCACAAGGTTGTAAGTGGTTATAAACACAAAGTCTATATGATCCTATAATAGATTCATATGAAAGACACAAAATAGGTAGTCCATCATTCAAGGAAAGCTTGCCTGAAGAGAAAGGTCTTTGCATGTTTCTGGAAAGACACCAGAGATGGGGCAGTCCTGGCCTTCAGTGGAAGGAAGTTCCAGAGTCAGGTGGCCAACCCTGAGAAGGCCCTTTCATGTGTCCCGTGTGGCATACCTGTGCCTTTGGCTTTCCTTTTGTTGGCGAAGAAGATAAACTCAAGTGCTGAAAATGCATTCAGAAATGTTGAAGAGAATGCAGTATATTCTAATGGAATAAAGAAGGGAAAGTATAGGCAGCACATATGTTGTAAGAAGAAAAGAGATTCCATTTGAAAATTAGGAACAACTTCATGATGGTTAGAGCTGTTTGGCAGTGGAATATGCTGCCATACAGAGGGTGGTGGAGTCTCCTTCTTTGGAGGTTTTTAAGCAGAGGCTGGATGGCCATCTGTTGGAAATACTGTGATGGGGGTTCCTGCATGGCAGGGGGTTGGGCTGGATGGCCCTTGAAGTCTTTTTCAACTCTATGATTCTATGATTCTAAGAAGTTTGGGGTTTTTTTTAGTGCTTTGTACAAAACAACATAGGTAGTGGGTTTTTTTCTTGGCAGCTGGTGTAGGAGGAGAGATTCCATAAATGAGCATAGGTATTATGGGCAGGATAATTGATATCTCCATTCAGTGTAGCAGGTATAGAAAAGCTGAAGATAATTTCCATCTCACATGCAATACCTAACTAAACCTAGGGACTGTTCCATATTAGTCAAGCTCTCATTCTGTGATAAAACATAGACAGTTGGGGAAGGCATAGATATACCAAAACATCATAATATACATGTCTGCGGTTTTTTTACATATACTGGTGGATCAATGAAGACTATTTAGAATATCAGGAAAATATAAAGACACATATTTTTTTTCTTTCCCATGGGTCCAATAAAAACTGGAATGGGAGAAAATTATAGCATGGGAATGTAGCATGTGGCAAAGAGTTAAAACTGCTTCTCCCATGCCACTGGAAATACAGTACATGTGGGTGCTGTTTAACTTAAATGAAATAATACGTTGAGAGACTGATTAATGTATTTCTTGCATGATGATTAATTTGTCTTTGAGACAAAACAGAGATGGGCACATCGTAGTTTATTAGATTGTTCTCAATTCACAATGCTTGCAAAAAGCACCCAAAACATTTTATCAAGATAAATAAAATCTGAAACTTTTTCATCAGTCTAGGGATTTCAGTACTATCAGTGATACTGCTCTTTCAAGTGTGTTGTGTATTTTAATCTATGGATCAATATAGCAACATTTCCCTTTAGAGTCTATGAGTCTATCTTAAAACTCCTTAATTTTAGTACACTTCTGATTTAAATTTGTCTGTTTTTGTCCCCCTTTTTCAGATTCTTTGAAAGGATGGATATTTATGTGAATTACTAGTCCAAGAAGTTAATTTTCCTGATGTCTGGAAACCTGCTTTCATTATTAAATCTTGTAGAAAATTTACATCCACAGTGCTCATCCTTCTCTACATATAATTGCAACCAGCACTCCAGGATCAGTTTCCAGCTGTGGGTTTGTTGGCAAACGAACACTGATGCAACTGAATGTGGAAAATATTGTTGCCCAATAAATCCAGAACTGTGTCTCTAATTCTGGGAATACTGTAGCAAGAATTTTCTGCATGAAACTGCTCTCCCTATTATAGCTAGAGCAGCCAGTTTCAAATCAGGATGTCTCAGGTTTTGGATAAAGCAGCAACAGTGTGTGTTTATGTTCCATTTGAAGTGGGGAAATGAAAAGTGCATATGAAAAAATGAAAGTCTTATTCAGAATTAGACTTTGTACTAAATCACTTTTCTGTTGGATTAAATCATTGGATTGCTTTAAGGACCAGGAAAGAACAGTTTGAACAGTTGTACGTTTTGTATTAGTCAAACTGAAGAAAGCATTTTGAAATAACATAAATTCTTAGGCTGTTATTTCAGTTTTAGAGACTATGCTAAATGCAAATTGTTTAAAATGTCAGTTTTACTATGTTATTAAATGTTTACTGTGATGAAAAGAGACATGCTGGATGTGTAGCTGAGAAGCCTAGAAATTGAGATTTGAAAGAACTATCAATAATCACATTTCATATTAATCTATTTAAAATTAAGCTATGGAAGCTGCACAGAAAAAATTCTCCCTTGGTCATCATTCAAAACAAAAGGGGACTGGGACACAAGAAGATGACAGTCCTCCAACTAAAAAAGCAATGACAGAAGTACATGTAAAAGATAAAATCCAAACAACGGTAAATAAGCTGTCAACAATTAAAAAGGAACACCTGGATGAATGTGAAGAAAATGTTTTGGAGGACAGGCAGGAAGGTGCCAAACCAAACATTGCTGCAATGTCTGAGCCTTTGAACTTAAATCCTGGGTTGAAACATACGCTGGCACAGTTCCATTTAAGCAGCCAGAGTTCACTAGGTGGACCAGCAGCATTTTCTGCTCGCCATTCCCAAGAAAGCACATCTTCAGTCTTCATACCTCTCCCATCGCCTCAGATCCTTCCTGGCCCACTGCTTGTTCCTTCAGATAGCTCTACAGAGCTGACTCAAACTTTGTTGGAAGGGGAGTCTATATCTTGCTTTAAAGTTGGAGGAGAAAAGAGACTTTGTCTGCCTCAAGTCTTGAATTCAGTGCTCCGTGACTTTTCTCTGCAGCAGATTAACACAGTGTGCGATGAACTCTACATCTACTGCTCTAGATGCACTTCTGACCAACTTCATATTTTAAAGGTTTTGGGAATTCTTCCTTTTAATGCTCCATCTTGTGGGCTTATCACACTGACGGATGCTCAGAGACTGTGCAATGCCCTGCTGCGCCCCCGTACTTTTCCTCAGAATGGCAACATACATCATGCTAAAGGTTCACTGGATCATCTAAAAGAGATTGGTGGTGCCTTTGAAGTAGAGCATGAATGTTTGGGCAAGTGTCAGGGTTTATTTGTGCCACAGTTTTATCTCCAGCCAGATTCTCCATGTATTCAGTGTTCAGAATGCTATGGAATGTTTTCACCCCAAACGTTTGTGATGCATTCTCATCGCTCTCCTGACAAGAGAACATGTCATTGGGGCTTTGAATCAGCCAAATGGCATTGTTATCTGCATATTAACCAAAAATATCTAGGAACTCCAGAAGAGAGAGATTTGAAACATCTTTTGGAAGAAATGAAAGAAAAGTTTAGTGTGAAAAATCAGAAAATAACCCAATCTAAAGTAAGTTTGTTTATGCTTATAAAATAAACCTTATTTCTTGTTTCTTAACTGTCATAACTATAGCACATCAATAACACTGTTGAGCAGGTTTCTTTATAAAGACAATGCCTATTTGTTTTTCCTTCTTTTAAACATGTAGTAACATTTCAGTACCCATAAATAAATAGTCACAATATCAAAAGTAAAAATGTAGCCATGGTTGTCCTGTATAGAGCTTGAAACCAGGGACAGAATCCTGTTGGTGATTTACACATTTAAAAATGAAATTGAGTAACTTGAAGTAGCAAATTGCCAGTAGTTAACATGGTGCTGGTTGCTTTCCTGATTGTTTCCCCAGTCAGGAATGCAAGTGGTGTCACGTCAATTAATGGCAATTTTCCACTGAGAGGGACCAAGTTTCGTTTGTACACATACAGTAATACCTTGGTTTAAGAGTACCATGTTTTAAGAGCATTTTGCAAGCCAAGCAAACATTTCTTCTAAATTTTGCTTTGATCAACAAGCAGTGCTTTGATATACAAGCACCGAAACAGGGCACAATATCACAAGTGAGCCAATGGTGGCTCTCCCTCCCTCTCCCCCCCTGCTGGATTGTGGGTGATTATCTGGAACATTCTGTCTCAACCAACTTCCAAATTAGAGGGAGGAGAGAGGAATGCAGGTCTCCCTTGCACCAGTCAGGAACATTTTCAAAGGGTAGTGCAGGGTAGGGTTTTATTTTTCTGTATAGTTATATTTTCATTTAATTTGTTTTCAACATCCTTTCTTATTTTTCAAACAATTTCTAGTCATGGGACAGTTAATCAAGTGCGTATATGTCTACAAATTGCACTTCATTATTGTCACATTAAAAACACAGAGTAAAGTCCAGTTGTTAGTCCCATGCAGAGCAGATTCCACAGCCAGGTACCTAAATCATGGTGCTGACCTGGACTTCTAGCCAACTTATTTTGTGAGGTTTGGCATTTTCTCTGTACAGTATGTGGTCTGTGGCACTCCAGAATGAGTCATCTCAGTTTTCATTATTTCCTATAGGGAAATTCTCTTTGATATGAGTGCTTTGGTTTACAAGCATGTTTCTGGAACAAATTGTGCTTGTAAACCAAGGTATTACTACATTACCTCTGCATTATTCTAGCCAATATGTGTTAAGGAAAAGAAGGAAAGGACTGTCACAGAGTACATGAGCAAAATATATACTGAGACAATTCTTAAGTACAATTTAGTGAGTCATTAGATAGTCATGTGGAGATGAATTGTTTAAGCAAAGTATGGGTTGAGAAAAGGAACAGAAATTGTGTCATTGTACATGGTTTTGAAAGAAGAGCATAAATGAACAAGAGATCAGTAGACTAATTGGTAAAAAATTCAGTGGTACCTTGTATAAAGGAATTAATTCGTTCCAAATGAAATTGTGTTAAGCAAATTTTCCTTTATACAAATTCCCATAGGAATGCATTGAAAATGGAGTAATCCCATTTTTTGTTGTACGGATTTTCCCCATAGGTGATTCTGTTAAGCAAATTTCCCCTATCTCTGGATTTTTTATGTTGTACAGATTTTATGTTATACAAGGGTCCACTGTATTATGATACTATTGGACTATAAAGAATTAAAACCCATTAAAAGTTGCCTTGCCTATTATACATTAATACAACTAATTATAAAAACATAGAATTCCTTCATATTCTTTACCTTTTACAACTAAAGAGCTTTCCATAGAGATTTAAAGGCTTTCTCCCCCAGCCCCCTGAGTTCTGTTTGCCTGTGTCAGGAATATTTTCCCTGATCATACTGTATTCTGCCTCTTCCTTCCAGGGGCGGGTATGGTCATGTACTGTTTTATGGAAATCATAGGGAGCTGCAGATAGTAAGTTGATACTCAAAATTTATAATTGGCCACTAATGCAGAGTTATAATTTAGCTTTGCCTCTACCTTTTTTCATTTAAAAAATCATGTTATTTGAGAGGCAATGTTTGGTGCAGAGAAGCCAACTAATAATTCCAATTTGTGTATATAAGTATTGCCTATAAATCACCATTAACTACCATTATTAATAAAGTAGTAACCTTTTTGGTAGGTCAGCTTTTGTGCATTTTAGAAAATAACCGACACAGCCTGTTTCTTATGCTTTCTATTGACTGGTAGAGTGAATGTAAGCATCCAAGAAGAAGAGTTCATCTGGGCTCCTGCATACACAAATTATTCCAAATATTGATTGCCTATTGATTGGCAATAATATGGTTTTAAATTAGCGTTGGACTACAGATTAAGAGCTTACTTGTTTAGCTGTAGGTAAACAGTGTAGGAGGAAGCTAAGCTTGTTATGGTAGCTGAAACAAAATTCTCCAGGTTAATCAAGTTTTTGTACTCATTCATGATGTAGCCAATTGTAGCTGTTCATTGAGCTACAGTGTATTACTTGGTATTGTAGCTGTTGGAGTATATACCAATAAGCAATATTTTTTCCTTCCCTTGATGAAAATAATAGTTATATTGTGGCCTCAGGCTTGTAAACAGCATCATTATCATTCTGCTGCAGTCTTGTGATATGGCACATGATAGGCTATGTACTATCGGATATTGTGCTGCATTTATTATAATTTATATTGCTGAACAAATAAGATGACCTTTTCAAAAGACTATAAAATGGGAGTTGTACTGAGTGATTTTTCAGGAATCGAAAGGGTATCTTATTATATCTGTTGCACTGTTCTGTGCTAATATTATTTAGAGTTTTGACTAGACTACTTAAAGAGTATCTGCTATTTCATCATTAGTATATTAAATTACATTGCAAAACTTATGCAGATCTTATTTTAGATGTGGAATGGTACGTGGTTTGTAACTGGTAATGGCCTCAAAATAAAGCAGTAATGTAAAGCTAAGAGTCTTATCTCTGAATATCCTGGACTCACCATAGATCCCTTGAAAGGTCATGCTTGTTCACCTCTCTTCCTGCTTGATATAGGAGGAAAGAAAGTTACTGGATGTCTTTCTGATAAAGCAATTATAAGATAATCTATAAAATAAAAAATAGGGAATAGAGGCATTAGTAGACATAGCATTGTGTGTATATGGAACTTGTTTCTGACAATCTCTGAAGCTTCCTTCCCCCCTCCCCCATTAATTTGGGAGTATCTGATGACAGCATCTGTGCACAAATTGAGGTGATCTCCCCTTTTTGCATAGGGCACCACTGGACTTAGAAAACGTGGCCTCTGTAAACATAGGGCAATGTTATTCTCTCATGAGTGATTATAATTCTGGGTACAGAGTATAAAACTCTTAACCCCACTAGATTACCTCCCCAGCACTAGCTTCCTTAAAGTAATGAATGCTCATCTTTTGTATGTTACTCTGTATCTTGTCTGCAAAATTCCTTTCTTTTCCAACAACTAGAGAGGATCTATAAATAGAATGTAAAATAATCCTTAACGCCTTTGCAGGGAAAATGTATGCACATAGAGACGAGCATCCCTAATACCTGCATTAATAGAAAATTGCACAAACACTTTGCTGCTTCAGCAATGCCTTTAACACATCAGAGATGTGGAATGTGAAGCAGCAGACCTAATTAAAATGCACATAGATTGTAGGCACCTTCACAATTTGAAGAGCAGAAAGAACCAAACAGGTTGCTGAGTGAGGGATGTAGACTAGATGATGAATTGCCTTCTAAATAGAGTGGACCCTTGTATAACAAACGTTTTGTATAACATAAAAAATTCCATAGATAGGGGAACTTTGCTTAATAGAATCGCCTATGGGGTGAATCCGTACAACATAAAATGGTCGTGATTAGGGATTACTCTGTTTTCAATGCATTCCTATGGGAAATTTGTACAAAGGAAAATTGGCTTAACAGAATTTCATTTGGAACAAATTCCTTTATACAAGGTACCACTGTACTGTAATGTGAACAGCTTTTAGCTTTGTCTGTACTTGGAACGAAGGAAGAGGATAGTACATAAGAGGCAGCAGCTTAAGAAGTAAGAATGGGGGAAGCAGGGCATTTTTTAAAATGAGCAAGACCAGGTGACTGAGGCTGATAACTAGAAAAGTATTGACTTAAAATAGGTTTGCTGCTAAAACTTTTAATTTTATCATTCTAAATACTTGATACTGCTGTGGGTCTTTATTTGGTATTCATAAATTGCCTAGATGTGCCAGGATAGATATTAAGTTGTGTTCTGTTTTTTTTTTTTTTTTTTTAATTTCAAGGGATTTATAATACGATTGGGTAATACAACAACCAAATGAGGGTACACAGAGGTCTCCCAAATGGAGGGTTGTAAGCTGCTGATGTTCTAAATAGAACTTTAATGAAACATAATTTTGGAGTAATTAGTTGTCAAGTTCTCTTTCATTTCTGAGAATTGTGTTATTGTGTAAGGGAAAATGTTTTTGAAATTGCATAATTGTAATAAGGTACTACAGTTCATAGGTTTTCTGGTACATCATGTGCAGCAGGCGGGCAAAATGGGGCCCTAAGGCTGTGTGCAGCCCTGCCTGTTTTTTGTTGGTCCCTGACAAAACAGATGCTCTCCTCCAAAAAGAAAATACAGTGGTACCCCTACTTACACGCATCTCGACTTAAGAGCAATTCGACTTAAGAGCGAAAAACTGTTGGCGTTTTAAAGCAAAGCAAAGCAAAGTGTTCTGCTTATATACCACCCCATACCACTTCAAGTAGTCTCTGAGCGGTTTACAGTTTAATTATGCAGGCTACACATTGCCCCCCCCAGCAAGCTGGGTATTCATTTTACCAACCTTGGAAGGATGGAAGGCTGAGTCAACCATGAGCCTGCTCCCTAGGATTGAACCCCAGGTCGTGAGCACAGTTTTACCTGTGGTACAGGCATCTAACCACTGCGCTAAAAGGCTTTTTGCTGCCTTACAAATTTTAGATGCGGTCTGCAATACTTAAAATTCTTTATTTTTTCAATTATTTATTTATTTGTTTGAGGTTTTTTTTAGGTATGGCCGCTCTACTTAAGAGTTGTTTGACTTAAGAGCATGCATTCATAACAATTTAACTCATAAGTAGAGGTACCACTGTAGAAAGAAAGAAAGTTTTCCCAGCAGAAAAGTGTGAACTGCTGCTTCTAAGACCCTTGCGGAATAAGATTTCCCCTTTCAAAGGGATTGCAGGCCCTGCTACAGTGTTTAATTGTAAATAACTAAAATACTGAACTTTGAACAGTTATTTTAAATGGCAATTATTAAAAACCAAAAGTGAGTTTTTAGCCATTTCAAGTTCTATTTGTTCTAGCATTCTGGGGGCAGAATAATTGTCCCACCAAAATAGGTTGCCCAAATGTGTACCACATCAAAAGCAGAGCTTGGATAAGTTATTTTTTAGGAATACAGCTCCCAGAATCTCCCAGCCATCATGGCAGTAGCAGTTTCAATATCAAGTTAAATGGCTTGCAGGGGTGAAAACACATCACTGGGTGACCCTCTGTGTCGAAGCATCTTTTAATTTTTGGTGAAAAACATTTGAAAGAACGTAGTCGGACACGACTGAATAACTGAACAACAACAAAATAAGTTCTATTGGAAGAGCAAGCCCATGTGGATTTTAGGCGATGAATTTGCATGTGAGATATAAAGGCAGGTCAATTCTTTTGCATGTTTTCTCTCTTGTAAAAGCTATATAAAATTTGATTTGTAACAATAACAATAACAATTTATTTAATTTGATTTTAGTCTGTTTGGCTTACTTGATTCTCAAAGTAGATTTTGCATTCCAAAAGAAAACATCTTAACAGTATGAAGAAAATTACAAATAAATCAAGGTCACAAATTGGCTTTAAAACAGTAAATACAACTGCCTTGCATTTAAGAATGTTCCCAGTTGCTTTAGGTGACAAGAAATTCAGTCTAAGAGTGAATGCACTGGCAAACATGCAAAGCACACAATCTGTTCCCCTTGATCTTGCTTAGTCTCTGTACTGGCCATGGAGCAAGGTTCATTCTTGTCCAAGGCCAGAGTGGAAATGCCAGTTAGTATGTCTATAGCAGGGTAGTTTGTGGATGTGTTTACAATACTTCAGTAAAAGCACTATTCACAAAGAGTCTATCTGAAAAAAAGAGGCCCTGACAACATATTTGTAAGCACCCAGATCTACAGTATTGCACGATGCTTAGAATGCTGATTCCAAGTGTTATATAGAGATTCATGCATGCTCCAATATTAGTTCATTTGCTACCACATATTCTGTTGCTTAAATTATTGCCATTAGAGATGGGCATGAAACAGAAAAATAATAAAATAAAATAGGGTTTTGTTTCGTTTCTTTAGTTGTTTGTTTTGTTTGTAACGAGTTTTTAAAGTAGTTTCATTATGAAACAAAATGAAACAAAACACTATGCTCCCCTAGGTCCTAAAGGACAAGTATGGCAGGGGAGCTTCCTCAAGCTCTTCCCTGTAAACCCCTGAAATTTAGAAAAGTTTGGGGTTCAGGGGGCTGAGTTATGAAGCTCCAAAGGGGGTATCCCTAGGAAAAAATCTTGCTAATTGAATTTGGAATGGAAGCCAAGCCATGGCAGCGCTAATCGCTCGCCTATTTCATGGCTTCTGAGTCCAATTAAAAAGAATTTTTCCTAGAGGCACCCCCTTTGGACGTTAATAACTCAGACCTTTGACGACCAAACCTTTTCAAATTCTGGGGGCTTACCTAGAATCGCTCCCCTGCCATTTCCTCTAGGATGAATCATTTTGTCCTAGAGGAGGAAAAAGGTGTTTTGTCACAAAAAATGTCCTACCATTTTGTTAGGTAATGAAGTAATTACCTAACAAAACAGCGTTTCATTTTTCATTTCCTGCCCATCTCTAATTGCCATTCATTCTTTCCTTCTAAACAGTAGCATGCATGTGTGCATCAGCACAATTATGCATACATGATATTTACTTATATATTTCAATAAAGTATCCACAGTCCACCCATGAGGTTGAATGAAATCACAGTCTAGAAGTATTAATTCATTACTTGCTTTAGGTAAATTGAATATACATTGCAACTATATAAAATGCTACCCAGACAAAGATGTTGAGCATGGTATGATCAGGCTTTCTTATCCTCTTGATTGGTTGACAAACTGGGTGTAGCATCAGATTCTGTAATTTACTTCAGTGAAAACATGGGAAGACAATCAGTCTTCAAGGAAGGTGTTTGCTGTTTTATCTGTAGTTATAATGGTAAAAATGGAAATAATACTGCTTTTCTGCTGGTGCTCCTGTTTTGTTGCCTTGTGATTTAATCTATTCCTCTGTGGAATGTACTAAGAACAGAGGAAAATACTGAGATATTTCCTGCAGAATAGGTCTTGTATATCTTACAATGGTGCATAATAATATGTAAACACTGTTTTACCCCCCTTCAGGAAGGTTCTCAGTATAATCTAGAATTCCAACAGTGGTATCCAGTTATAAAGGAAGAAACAGACGCTGTTAATCAGACACACTCATTCATGCATCCCAGGTAATGTCTGTCAGAAATGTGACCAGTGGTTTCACATTTTGCAACTTCATTTTTGTTGTTCAGGTATTAGCTAGAGTTTTGAGTTGTATTTCACACTGGGCATATGGAGATAATTGCACTTGTGTGTTTTGGTACCATACTATCTTTGATTTTAGAAATTAGTTGTAGACCTATGAAACTGTCTGGAAAGAACCACTGGAATGAAAGGGCATGGTTCCCACAGGAGATTCTGTTCTTTGTGCTTACGGAAGGTGCTCTAACCCAGTTTTTGGTAAGAGTCAATTTCTACCCCAAGCCTTGGAGTTGAAGCTCTGTTAGAAAGTATTGAAAGGGGTAGGGATCTGATCCTAGTTGTTTGAGTTGTGCATTCTAGGACATTTATTGAGCTCTTTACTCCTCCTGTATCTTGTGCTCTCCTTTTTTTTGCACTTCATTCTCTAACCTTTCAGTTACGTTTACTCTGCAACCTTGCTTAGAGCCCTTTTCACTACCCTGTGGCATACACCTTGCTGGGAATTTGTCCAAGCTGAACCCTTTCTAACGTTCCTGTGGATTGGTTCTTCACCTGCTTGTGACATGGATTCCTTAGTTTTCTGTCCCCCAGGGCTGCCTTCATAATGCAAAATGCCAATACAAAGCTGAAAATAAATATTATGGCAACAGTAACTACATGAGTGAGAAGTATATTTTTAGAGCTCTAGAGAATAACATCTGTCAAGGAATCAAGCAGTGGCTTTTTCTTTGGGGCTGGATTTGGCCCAGCAGCAGTTCATTTCTGATTCTGATTATAAATACCTCTACACTGGGGGGGGGGACATCAATGGGCACTTCCCATGGTAAAATGTAGTTGTCTGTCAGTGTCTCAACTGAAATGTAGCCTTCTTTCAACCTTCTGAAGAGCTGACATGTTTTAAAGCTCACTGGAACCATGTGAGGCTTGCTCTGCTGATGGCATGCCTCTTTATATGCTGATGTAGCAGTTGAATTATCACTTGTGCTGTTCCTCGGCTGATTTGACAAACTGTGCACATTGCCTTGCTACTGATAGAAGTGGTTGCTCTGCATTTACCAAGTGAACAGCCTCTCCTGTCCCGCCCATCCCAACTGTGTATGAAAGCAGTTTCAACATCTATTTCATCCCCATCAAAACTAGAAATGTATTGGTCATTATTGTTTTGCAGAGCCCCACTGGCATAGCAAGATTGATGTCAGCAGCAGTGATAAAATGCTGCTAAATAAAGAGCCTTTTTTATTTTGCGGGTGTATACAAGGAGGCAAAGTTGTGCATATCCTAGAATTTTAAAAAGGAACTTTAATTAGAAACAGTTTGCCACTGCTATTGATGTCATTTTGTCTGTGCTGACTGAGTTCTGCAAAAGGATGCTGTGGTATATGCATTTAAAGCATTTTTACCACCCCTCATCCTATCAGTTTCAAGGCACAGTATAATGCCTCAAGTATGGTCAATATATTGTCGCCATTTTGGACCATTGAATGCATCTGAAAGGTGAAGAGATTGTTTGTAGATGCAAGTACTTGGTCAGAAAAAAATATTTTGGAGCCATTTCTACATAACAGAATATATTTATCCTTCCCCATAGGAAAAGTAAGTGGAGGCCTTCAATTTTTAATTAGGGAAAGAACTGGTTTTGCAATGAATTAAACTGCACTTTTCTTTGTCTTTAAACTAACTCATTATTTTAATTACAAGCTGCTGTTGATACTAGGATTAGGGGAAAGCTAACCTGTAATTAATGTACTGCAAATTATTTATAAAATTTGATCTTCATCTCCTGCCCTGTTTAAGCACTCAGACTTTATAACTAGTGACATTTGCATTATGAAACAGTAAAATAAAAACAACCTTAAAAAAACAAGGTAAAACCAGCAAATTTCAAAACATCCGAAACAAAAATCTTCAAGAGTACAAGATTCAGTAAGATAATAAATAGACTTTAGAGTAACACCTCGAAAGTACAACTAGTCTGTTTAATTATCCTTGTCAGTAAGACATTTTAGTCTCTTGATATTATCTAGGCTTTCTCTGCTTACCTTAGTTAATTTGCTGGTTCTTAAATTGCACTAAATAATAAATATGCACAACTGCTTTAAGGCATTCTGAGGATTAGAGAGATAATTTCTCCCTTTTAAAATCTGTTCTTGTGTAACTGAACCCAAATTAATTCAATTTCACAGGATTTAAAGCCTAAGACATGCTAGTTCATGTTCCAGACACTGTCAGTTGATTTTATTTAAATTTCTATTCGTCCAGCAATTTTTTTTCTCTTTCTCCCCCTTAGCTACTACTTCTACATGTGTGATAAAATGGTTGCACCCAATGTGTCCCTTACCTCTTTGGTACCACAGTGTAAAGAAAGCACCAAATCAGTAGAGAAAATCACAGAAGTTATTAAATCTCTACCTGGGCAGATGGTGAAACAACACAGCGGTGGCAAACGGAAAAAAGCCATTTTCTACCCTGATATCTCATTTGATGTACAAGAAAGTGTTGATTTGAAATTCAACACAGAAGTATGTGCTAGTATAGGTGAGTAGGAATGTAAAATTTTGTAATTTTGTATCCTTCCAGTTACTTATTGTATATAACTTCAACCTATTATTCTCCTATAAAAAAAATCTCTTATAGAACAATCTGTACCCATTAAGTCTGGAAATAGAAGGAAAACTGAACATGTCCCTTCCAAAGTGACTAGGGAAAATGAGGAAGCAGTAAGCAGCATCGCACAACCCTCTTCCTACACTCTTGCTAGTGGTATTGCTTGCGATGATGACAAAGGAAAAATGATGGAAGCTGTAATGAAAACCTACATAAAACAGCAAGAAAAGCTGCATACAATTTTGCAAAAGAAGCAACATCTTCAAATGGTATGTCATAAGCCCGATTCAGCTCTGTTCTGCCTTCCAAAAGCTGCTTTTCACACATTTTTTCATAATGGTTCTAAATCTAAATAGATGTGTATTATAATAACTACTGATAATATAAAGATGAGGAAAAAGAGTGGAGGTGCTTGGTTCTGCATTTAATAATATATCCCTGTATAATACAGGTTCCCTCTAAGGCATGTGTGAGTGCTTGCCTCTGTCTCCCTCTGTGCAGGGCTTTTCCACCCTTGTGCGATCATATTTTTGCTTTGGTTGGGATGGAACCTGCATGGGGGCGGGGGGGAGTGGTGGAGTCAAAGGTGCACTTTGCATGTGAGGCAGAGCCCTGCACTGATACAATGCTGAAATTGTTGGCTTGCTTGTCTAACTTCAGATACTACTGAAGTAATTTTCAGTGTAGAAACTCATCATTTAGGCTTTTATTTTATTTGTAGATCCCTAACTTGTAGATCCCTAAATGCTATGACAAGCTGCCTAGATGCCCAAAGCACATCCAATCTCGTTTGATTTCAGAAGCTAAACAGGGTCGGCCCTGGTTAGTGCTTGGATGGGAGACCGCTAGGGGGAATACCCGGTGCTATAGGCTCCTGGAGTTAGGAACTGGCAAACCACTCCAGTATTCCTGCCAAGAAAACTCCATGGACATGGGGTCATGAAGAGTGGTCACGACTATAACGACATAACACACATACACACAAATGCTATGACTGCTTAACTGTACATTCTTACATTGAAGTGATGTTTGCTGTATTTGTACTCGAGTAATGGAGAGAAAATGTATTTCAATCTATTCATATGTGAGTTTTTCTTCAGGATTCTTTACAAGAAGTAAAAAAAGATTTCAAAGTAGAAGAAAGGTATTTTGGATATTATCAGCCTTCAAAGTTGGGTCTGTTTGATAGTAACTAGGAATTGTCCATAGGAAATGAGAAAGGGAATTTAAAAACTCCTGGCCCACCCCAAGTTGGGCCACAAAACAACTATTAAGAATATTGACTAAGCAATTACAAATGTATATTGCTAACTAATTTTGAGGATTTATTTATAAGGCTGATTACCTCCTCATGGGGCGTGGTGGCTCAGCAGGCTAAAGTACTGAAATGTTGGCTTCAAAGTTCAAAAGCATGTAAATGCAAGTAGATAAATAGGTACCACCATAAAAAGCAGAAAGGTAAACAGTGATCCGTGTGCAGAAATGTGTTCCGCCATGCTGGCCACATGGCCATGGGCTTGCACAGCACGGCCTCTTTGGCTTAGAAACTGAGATGAGCACCACCCCTAGAGTCAGGCATAACTAGCATGCATGTGCGGGGGGGGAACCTTTACCTTTACCTTACCTGCCAGTAGCCAAGATGTTAATATTAATGCACAAAACTCCTTTTTAATTTTAAATTGTAATGGCAGTTACTCTTTGGCAACTGCTCTATAGGAGAATCCCCAATAATTTCATATACAATTCTACTGCTGTCATGGACTCCAGCCTTCTCCAATATTAGAGGAATAGGTTTGTGGTGTTGATAAAAGAAGGATGGAAAATATGAAAACCTAATGAAAAGTAATGAAAATGTTGCTGGGTTGGATAAATAGGTAAAGAGCAAATAGTTTGGTATAAATGAGACTCCAGATGATCCTGGAAAGACTGCAATAAAATGGATTTCAGGAAGAGAGAGAGTTCTCTATCAGTAATTTCTTAAGTGTTTGCTCAATTTTTTTTGTTTATGTGCTGCATTAGTATGTTAAATGAGAATGGAATTCACTATGATGCAAAGGATTAAGGACTTAATTAGCCCCTTTATCCTTGTACTGTACAAGCTGTCAGCATTTGTTTTTACTTTCAGTATGAAATCCTAAACTAAAGGACCCTTACACTTCTTGAGTGTCTACTGAAGATAGTACTTATTTTCTAGAGATATTCGAAGTGTTTTTAGATTTGTCATTTGTGAGAACTCTCACTCAAATAATAGTAAATATGATTAATGTTAATTCTGAAAAACAGGAGCTAAATGATGATTTTAGAAGATGCCTCGAATGAGAAAACTATCTATTCATAACAAGTGAATGTATCACATATCCTATGATGCAGAGAAGCATGAAGTGGAATCTCAGCATTCATCCAGACATGAGACCTATCATCAAAATTCTAGATAACTTATCCAGCAATTTCATTTATATGTTAAAATGCACAAATAACAACAAATACCTGTCAACTGACAACCCTGAGATTAAGCTATAGACTCCAATTTTACACAGCATAAAGTAGCTTCACATTATTGTAGTGCAAGATAGACATACTTGATTTTGATTAATAGTATAGAGAATATTAGGCATCCAAGAACATATCAAAGAGCTTGATTGAGAAAACATGCAAAATGTATTTCTTCTTAACAGAGTGAAACAAGATTTTGAGAAAAACATGAGAGAAGTCAGAATGGCTCTTCCTTTAGGGGATCCTTCAAATATTTTTCCTAAATATTTTCCAGTATTTTTCCTAGATTTTTCAAAACGTGTGAGAAAGTCACCAGATAAAAGCCAGGGATACATTTATTTATTTATTGGAGATTTATATGCCCATCTGGCAGTGAGGCCATATATGTAGGTAAGCTGGAATCCAGTAGGGGGTTTCTGCAGTTTTCTCATCTGTCCATTATTATCTTTGCAGTTGCTTCCCAGAATTTTTTTTTCCAGATAGTGTGTCAGCAGTGGTGCCAAATTATTGCTTGGCACTGCAAGAATAAATTATTGGAGTGCCGGCATTGGAAGTTATAATTGCTGAGTGCCAGGAAGGAGATTGTTGAGAACCCCAAGGTTTGCTTCTAGTCACTGCTTGTGAATAGACCCAGAGTAAAATGAACAACACTCATAAAATAATAGCATATCATCCTTTTCTCAGATTTATGAACTGTGGAAATAATGTGTGCATATATACCCACGTACTTGTGCAGGTGCATCTGAAAAATCTTGTAGGCTAAATGCAAGTGCCATACTGCAAATAAGCTATACATTATTTGAAAAGTCCATCAGATTTCACATTTCATTTCCATGTCTTGGATTTGGTGATCACGATAACAATTGAATTCAAGGACTGGGTTGTCATTTGGCTAATGGCAAAAAGCCACAGTGACCCTTCATTACTGTAGCTCAAGCACTCGTGTATACCTTTGAGTTGGTGATATTTAACATGTTCGTCATCCTCCTCATCTGTTACTGGGGAGCAGGCATTTCATCAGGTTGCATTAACTGTTTCCTAGTTGGTGCTATAAGAATTCTAACTTTAAGAAATGGTGTCTGTTTTCCTGACTTCCTTCTCTCCTGTTTACCTTTTTTGACACATCTTTTATACATATTTCAGACCATGAATACACAATGCTCTAAAATTAATCTGCAAGATACTGTGAAGTATTTTTAGCTAGAGAGTAGGATCATAATATTTCAGATATAAATGAATATATGTTATAAAAATAAATTTAATAATAATTTTTTGAAAGGCTTAGAAAGTGAAACACTTCAGGATAAATAATATTCCAGATTTCAAAATCAGGAGCTTTGAAGAGCTAACCCAAGATTCTTGTATTGGCAAATGATAACAGAACATAGTGGCTGAAATCTAGTAATAAATCACAACCAGGGTAGGCTCATTGAATTAATAGGGATTTGATGAGTCAGTACTGTACATACATAAATTCCATTGATTTAATGGGCCTACTCTGTTACTTACAGACTGGCTGAAATCCTGTAATATTTAGGCTTGTGACAAGTTCATGAAGTAATGTGCAATTTACATTAGTTTATGCAACAAGCACACAGTTAGCTAAAGTAGTATTTTTCTGTGTTTCTGAAATGGTCCACTGAACCAAAAATTACAGTTGTTTGTGTACAGTATATGCCTCAGAAAGATTTTGGCATTAAAATGCTCACAATTATCAGGACTAGATTTTGGCATTAAAATGCTCACAATTATCAGGACTTTTTCTAAAATAAGGCAACCTTCAGTTTATCTGTGTGTAAGGGGTTTATATTTCATATACTTTCAAAACATGAGGATATATTTATATAACAAAACCCACAGTGATAATAAAGTTTTCAGAATAAAAATAGCTTGTTGGCACTTCTATGACGTTGCACACAATATGCTTTATCATCATTTTCTTTACAGGAAGTAGAAATGTTAAGTAGCTCAAAAGCCATGAAGGAGTTGACTGAAGAACAACAGAATTTACAAAAAGAACTTGAATCTTTGCAAACTGAACATGCTCAAAGAATGCAAGAGTTTTATATTGAGCAGAGAGACCTGGAGAAAAAGTTAGAGCAGGTAATAAAGCAAAAATGTACCTGCGATTCTAACTTGGAAAAAGACAAAGAAGCAGAGTATGCAGCTCAGGTGAGCAGAATGCTAAGTAATGGAATGTCTTTCCTTATTAATTTCCCATGAATTGTGGCTAAAATATAGGACAACATTTGTAAACTGTAGCTAAACCAAATGAGAAAAAAATTATTTGAAGACAGAATTCTGTTAGTAGTGTTCATGTGAGGTTTCCATCACTTGGTATGGCTACTTGTCAAGGGGGCTAGAGTACAACTTGGTCACATAACTGGTAGGATTCCAACCATAAATGCAAAAAGTCTGAATCATAATATGATAAGTTTTTTTCTCAAATTAGTAGCCAACTTGCAAAAAGCTGACAACACCCCCGAGTCATGAAAGTAAGCACACCTTCACACTTCCCTTCCCCCTCCTCGGGAAGTCTGCTATGAATGTTTCCCCAATCCAGTCCTATGCCTCTTTAATCAGATTCCCATGTACCCATTGGGATTAACTCTTGGGAAATCTGGGTTGTGGATTCAGAAACAGAAATCATAATTTTTGAAAGTACAGCTGAATGGCAGTCCTTCATCTTGCTTTAATCTAATTATCTTTTCTTTTATTACTCCTCATGCATTTAGTCTTGAAGAGACTTTGCAATCCTTACTTAATCCTTTATACTCCCATTTTATGGAATCGAGCTGAGGCTAATAGTCTTCTGAAAAAATGCCATATGGAATTCAAATTAAGTATTTGCAAACCAAACTAATCTGCTTAGGCAAAATACCTCTCTTACTTATCGAATAAATTGATCAGAAATATTGTCCAACTAGGTGTACTAGGCATTCTGAGATGCTGATGAATTAGCTTAGTATTACTACAATTCAAGTTGACAGATCAAAAGAACCATAGTTTTGATATAGTTAGCACAGATATTTTAGTTATATTTTAGTTATTCACTGTCTGAAATGTTGTTGTTTAGCATAATTCACACTAGAGTAAGCTCATTGAATCAGTATGTATCTGGGGACTGTGCTGTTCCATACGTTCCATTTATTCAAATGGTCCTACTTTACTTGCAACTTACTATAGCAGAGCAAGTGATAAATGCAGTAGGCTCATTTGCATTAATGAAACTAATGGCAACATCTCCATTAATTCAAATGGCCTACTCTCATGAGATGTATTAATATAAGCAACATCATTTCAGCCATAGTATTATGGCTATACCATTATGTATTGTGAATGTGATGTTCAGGAAAAATTACAGTGGATCTCCTACTTCTATAAATTATCTGGAAGATTTGTTTTGATTAAAAGCAGGAGATGAGATTGATGTCTGACATAGGAAATTGGAGTTTGGCCGCTGACAGGATATCCACAATTTGATGGGTCCTGCTGATAACATGGAGACTTCTTGATAACATACTGTAGTCCATCCCAAGTTCAGTCTTTTATCACATTTTTGTGAAGTTATTGTTTTGATTTTAGTATTCTGCTTCCAAACTCCTTAAATATACATTCTAGCCACAGAGATGTCCACTTATCTTTCTCCTTTCTTCCTTTACTCTCCTTGCTTCTTACTCCGTAACTTGTAATGGATCTGTTTATAGCACAAATCCTTGCAGAACCACTTTGCAATAATGATGTCACATGACACCTGTAATTTTAATTTAAATGCACTGAAGCTTCATCTCACCCCATTTCAAGTTCTGAGGCTGCCTAGGCCTCTCTTTTGTGCTGAAGATGTCTTTCAGAGCCTTGGGACAGGCTGGAAACTTTTTGATAGTGTGAAATTGCTGTTAGGTCACTGCAACTGGGATTGAGATTATAGACGCATCAAGTTGTCTGTCAATTCTTTTCACATCTGTTGTTCCCATATCCTTTTCAATTAGCCTTATTATAGTTGCTGTTCATTTTTGTCAAAGCTACAGTAGCTGCCATGTGACTTTATTGACCTCTTATATCAGGCATGTCCAAAGTCAGGCCCGGGGGCCAAATGCGGCCCGTTTTCAAATTTTGAGCGGCCTGCAGCCTGTTCTCCCCACCGGCTCAGCCTGTCATGCATCCCCGCCAGCTGGCCCTTCCCCATACTGGATGGCGACCTCAGGTTGCAGATTTACGGTTTGCCTGCCTTCCCTGCCTCTGTTTGTCCCCTCAGCCACTTGCCCAGCCTACCCACTCCTGGCTCCGTTGCTGCAGCATCCTTCCCGCCTCCTTGCATATTATAGAGACTTGTCCAAAGTCCGGCCCAGAGGCCAAATGCAGCTGGATGGTTGGCCCCCACACATTTTCACCTCACAAAATCTGGCCATCCTTGCAAAAAGTTTGGACTCCCCTGCCTTATATCATGTTATATCAGCACATTCGTCCTGAGAATCATAAACACAGAAACTTTTGTTCAGCACACAAAAAGGCCAAGTTTTTTTTTCTTCAACTCAGACATTGGTCTATTGATAAAAATATCAAGAGAAAAAGCATGCAGAATTTATGTTCTATTTAGTAACTTTTCCATGCACATTTGCAGATGGTTCTCCCAATTTATGTAGCCATGGTAATCTCCCTCTCACATAAAAATTGAAAGTATTGAGAGTGATATAGTGGAACACAGTGATCATTGTGCATCCCTCATGTAAGATTATTACAACAGAAACAAATGGCTCGTTTTTTTTAGAATTATATGGATGGGTGGACATATAATGTTTTAATGTTCCTTTAAAAATTTCAGTTGGCAGAGCTGAGACAAAGACTGGATCATGCTGAGGCTGATAGGCAAGAACTTCAAGATGAACTGAGGCAGGAAAGAGAAGCAAGACAAAAGTTGGAGATGATGATCAAAGAACTAAAGCTACAGATTCAGAAGTCTTCAAAAAATGGCAAAGGGAAATAAAGTGCCAAAAAAGAATGTATCTGCATTTTCTCAGCAGGGCTAACACATTGCCTTGTCAAGGAGAAGTGAAGCCATGGATAAGCAAAGGTATTGGGGACCTTTTGAGGAACTTCTCTTATGCAAGAGCATCAATGAAGCAGAGTTTTTCATTTCCCAGTTATATCAATGATGTTTGCACAAGATGAGTTCTCAGCAGACTCTGCCCAATTATGCATATAAATCTGTAATGGTATACCATTGTACAACTTCCAGACTGACAAAATCTGTATTTGTGCTGCTTTTCTACAGTTAAAAACAATGTTGCAACCTTCTGTTTTATAGTGCTCAATGTATATTGTTTTTACAAGCTGTTTTGAGGGCTCTCTACATTTTACTGAATGCAATTTTATTCAAAATATGCAGCATCAACATACTTTTTTTCATTTGCATGTAGTCATTTACATAAGTTAGTGCTGTAGTTCTAATAATTTAATACAGAAAAAAATAATACTGCAGAGAATTTACTCCCTGGCATTACTCTACCATAATATTTAATTTGATAGTTAATGTTGCATCCAAGGGTAAACTGCTAATTGGACATTATTGAGCAAGGAAACCTTTTTTCCCTAAATGCAGATTTTCACACGGTTAAATGACAACTTTTAAATGCCAGTTACTAATTTTTAAATACCAAGTGCCAATTCTTTTGATAGCCTGTTGGGTGCTGTTATGAAAAGGAGTTGATGAAGCAATCTGAGACACTTTATGTTTCAAAAGTGTTTACTCATTCTTAATTCCTTTGTGTAACTATATAGAAGACAAGTTTCGTATTTAACACAGTTCTATGAGCATTCTCAAACACTAATAGAAGTTTTAAAATGTCAGCCTTATTTTGTAGTGACTATTTTACCCATTAGGCTGGTAAGCTTCTTCAATAGCAATAAGGTTTTCATGCAGGGATTTTCTTTGAGTGCATGGAAGTGAATGATCTTAGCATTTTGAAGTATTAAATAATTGAGGGGGGAGCAATTAAATCTGACATGGTGAAAGTGATGCTTATTTTTATTAAGCATTCTTATTAAATACTTGTTCTTGGTCTTTGGGCTAAGAATGAGGGTTATATCTGTACTTGTGAGTTTAATACTTGTTTTAAAAATGCTAAGGGTGTATTGGGACAGTGAAAATGTTAGTATAGTAATATTCTTGTACTTCTTAACAAGCAGTTCAGTTCCAGAGTTTTTATTGATCAGAAGCAAAACAGGTGGCATACATGAAGTAAAAAAGGGATCAAAGGTTTTTCTAAAAATGCTCAGTTGTAAACTGTTCTGTTAGAAAAAGCTGTGTGGAATATTGGTTCTCTAGAGCTGTTCATCAGGGAAGAAAAAAACTATACTTATACAGATGGAAAGAAAGTTTACTTTAAATTTATTATTTTAGTACAGTTAAACAGTGGTTTAATTGCTCAACATTTACCATATCAAACATAATACCAGCAACTGGAAGTGAGGAAAGGGGGAGAATATTGCTTCCCAAAGGTAGGTCCCTTGTTCAGACCACTGGATACAAATAGCAATTTGGCCCATATAGTTCATGCAAAATAATTACCGAACTTTGTTCTGCTTTCTCTAGACATGTTGCATGTACTGATCAAACAAGAATGGATATGTCCTCTTTGATTTTCAGCCCCACTGGACAAGGATCTTTCCCTTGCACATGCAACTTCCCTTCCCTGCTCCACCCATGCGACCCACCCACACACATAGGTTTGGTCGCAACTGGAACAAAAACAGTTGCAGTGGGTGCATGGCAGAGGAAAAGCCCTGCATGGAGGAAAGCAGAGGGATATGCAGGTGCCTTAGAGGGAAGCTTGGTGTAAGAGTTGGAATCTTGCAGTGTGGATAGACAAGTGCATATCCACAAATAACGCTTTTTTAAATATAGCAATGCTCCTCTGCGTATTCATTGTGTGACCCTCTATATACTCTTCCCTGGTTATCCTGTTACGGAAGCCTCCTGTATATGTGGAAATGGAGCACTTAATAATTTCCCTGTTCTAAAAGCACATTTCAAAGAAACCAACCTGTGTTTTTAAAATATATCAGTTACTGCCAATTATTTATGATCCTCTTCTGTTGTTCAGTCCTCAGTGTCTTACATCTGTCCAATAGAAAAATCAAAGAATAAAATTAATAAAATAGATACAAGTACCAAAACAATGGAAATACTTAGAAAAAAATGAAAATAGTTGATTGCACTTATAAAAGGACTAAGAACATTGGATCTGCTGAATCTCTCTGTTAGGGAATTGTGCAGTCAGGAGCCACCAGGTATTTTTGTAGATTTTGGTCTTTTGTTCTTCTGATTCAGAGACTGTGATGCTCAATTTTGGTGTCATGTTATTTACATAGGAGACATTATTCCTCCATGTACCCAAGTTCCAGAACACTTAAGGTTTTGATGGCAAACTGGGTAGTATTACCTTGCTTAAGATATCAACAGGAAGTTAGTGAGTACTTTTCAGAACCACTGTAATATACTTTATCAATATTTGTGGCATCAAACAATTAAACTGCCCAACTTTCTACTTTTTAGAGGTATGCAAGCTTTCTTCAAGGACTGCTGTTCATAGAACATGCAAAACAGTACCAAGGTCATTATTATCCAGAAAGGAATGCAGCTTTTGCAGCTGGTTAAATACATTTCTGGCCTAGCCATTACATTAAAATTGTTCCTCCCATTTAGACTGATAATTTTTTCAGGCTTTTAATTATGTTAGTGGGGAAGTCTGACCACTACAGCGGAGATTTCTAGCTAATCAGGTTTCCAACAATAGCAATTATTTTATCTGGATTGAGTTTATTTATTCGCCTCCATTCATGGAACCACCAACTGTTACACATGGATCTAATGTAAAAAAAATTAGTACAGCTGAGTGTCATTGATGGCACTTTACCACAAAGACTTGAAAGACACTTCCAGCTGTTTCATGTAGCTATGTCTGAAGATTCTCAGTCATCCAGGTGAGGTTATCTCAAAGTTTATTAATGAAAACGGGACTTCTTTTCTTGTGAGATTGAAATGCTTCACTACTCATCCAAGTAGTTTTTTCTGTCTGAGTAGCGGATGAGTACTGAAACGTTTTGATCTCATGAGCAAAGTCCAGTTGCCATGACTCAACTTCCAGATTTCATGTAGATGTTAAATAGCATGAGAAGAACAGAAATTGATGGGACTCGACAACATAACTGCTGAAGTTTGTGGCTAGAGCCCAAAACCTACTCAGCCTGTATGTGATTATTTCCCAGTTCTCTTGACTTGTGCCAGATCCCCAAGTTGTTAAAAATTATTTTGTTGCTGAAAGTGTACTAGATAAGCTTAGACATTATTAATGTGTTAAAATTAGTTCTTCCCGCTCTCTCTGACTCACACTCATTGGTCTTGTGCAGGGTGATCTTTGGAACTGTCCAGAACTGAGTAGCATTTTAGCAGGAATCAACACCCTGTGGGTTACCAAATACAACACACCTGTATCACCTCTTCCTCAGTTTTCTCTAGTCCAGCACACTAGCAGCAGCAACGGTATTCAGAAGCCATTAACTGTTTCACATCCTTTTTGAATAACTAATTAAAGTAAATTTTCCAGTTTTTTCAAGAAGCCTATTGCCCACATATTTTCAGCATCTTTAAGTATGAGCATTGAAAAATATTACAGTTACAAATCTTTCCTTTTACTATTAGATATTGTTACAGTTTTGTACATCATCCTTTTTAAAGTTGGTAGGCATCTTCCAATGCTTGTTATATAGATCATTGGACAGAGAAGTAGATATGAAAAATACCAGTTCTGGAAACCTTTGTTTACATCAGGCAGGTCCAAACTTCGGCCCTCCTGATGTTTTGGACCACAGCTCCTAGAATTCTAAGCTTAGATTGCCAATGGCAAAGGACTGTGGGAGTTGCTGTCCAAAGCATCTGGAGGGCCAAAGCTTGGACATGCCTGGTTTACATGTTAAAATCGGTTTTCCAGCTTAAAGCATTTGATGCCTTATACATGACAGTGTCAGTTTCAATCTAAAATTTCTAATAGGATGAATTGGAAGTAGAAGTGAGTTGAATAGATGCTCTCACTTTGCCTCTTGCTTTTATGCTGGGATTTGGATTTATGTAAACAGAAATGTAGAGTATTATTGATGAGATGCAGAGGCCTATAGTTAAAACACTGAAATCCTAGTATATGTTGTTGCAAGTTACATTGGGATAATAACCCTCAGAAAACCATTAAACGTGGATTGTTTGTGTTGATCACACATGCCAAAGAACTACAAACTGGCAGATTCCAACTGGGTTTGACATGATCAAGGTCGTTGAAATCTGTGAGTTATTAAACACCATGAAAGGTACTCCATTGCAATTACTGTTCTTTAACTAAATGTTAGAGGCAGAAAGTGCCATTTCATTTTGAGGTTCTGAGTATGAATATTTTATCCTGCTAGTGGAAGTCTAATTCTTTGCCCAGAAGCTGAAAGTCAATTAAAACATCACATTGCACTTCTCATACAAATCATTGTAGTTGTCAAGGGCCCCCAAGATGGAAAGCGTTAAGGATGCTGCGTTTTTGGCTAGCAGCAATTATTGGTTGCAGCAGTTGAGAAAACGCTCCTGTGATTTTTAGAAGTGGGTGTCAGCTTTCATGAAAAATAAATGCAGTGTTTGAACTAAACTTGAGAATGTGTGAAGAGCAGAAAATATTTGGTAGAAAATGCTCTTATAGGTTGTCAACTGTCAGCAAGTGTCTGCTTTCCTGTGCATAAGTGCAGAAAAATCTAGAAGTGGTTGAGCCTCTATAGTGGTGAAAGTGTTCAAACAGAATTATTTTCAGTGTCATTGCAGTACAATGGTTTGATTGTTTCTCCTCAGGTTTTTCCACTCCTGAATGTGGAGGAATGGTTTTATTTTTTAGAATTTAGGCAGATCCAATAACCATTATGTGATGTTTTTGTTTATACACAACGTAGTAGGCATCAGTATTTGTCTTCACTGTCTCTAGACTTACTACACATATCCAGGCTGAACCAGTGGTGGCAACTTTGACTAAATTTGGGGGAAATTACTTGTGTTAGGCATTGGTATTTCAGAGGATGTTGGTGTTTCAGAGGATGCCACTTCCAGATTATTTGTCTCTGAACGTTTATAAAATTAAAATCCACACCACTTAAGGATTATTGTCCTTTTAAGAAACAATTCATTTCAGCTTTTTCACATAATAATTTCATTAGTATGTTATTAATACGTAAAACTGTGCTATAGATGTGTATAGACTCCAAGAAATAGTTTTCTAGTAAATGGTAAATATTTTATGTTTCACATCAGTTAGTTTCTTGTGTTGATCCTTTGACATAGTGTACTATATTAGTGATTAACTGCACTGCCTAGATACCTTAAATGGTGTACAAGACTTTGAATCTCTATACACAGAGACCTATGACAAATTATCCTGTCCATTTGAATTTGCTCTTTTAGCCTTAGCATGCTCATTTGGTGTGTCAAGTATTAGAGAAGATGTATAAAAAGAAAAATATCACTTACGTTCTGACTTCTAAGATTGCAAATTTATTTTCTAAATTTCCCTCCACTGGGAAAGGATTTTTTAAAACTCTGATCAAGAAATGCCCAAGTGAGAGTCTGCTTTAAAAAGAAAAAGAAAATTGATTCTCGACATAATCATGATCATCATCATTACCAAGGTTTTGTGAAGGGTGAAATTCAAGAACTCCCTCGCCAACTTATCTTCCTTTTGATGAGGCCACCACTCTACTGAGATTCAGTCTAATACAATGTGCGGAAAGTAGGAATAAGCAGAAATGTGCTCAGACACATAAGCACATAATAGATCCAGAAAATATGTCACACACACACACATATGCAGTGTATTGAGAAGTTACATATTTGTAAAATTAGTAACATTTTCTAGTATTTTTTATAGAAAACACGCTGGACATATTACAGATATGGTAGGCTAATAAATTGTCTTACTTTAGAAGAAATATGTGAGTTTGATGTAACATACTTATTATGGCATATACTTTTACATAATGGATTCCAATTTATCAGATATACTTGATGAAATGAACTACTCCACAAAATAGTGTGCCATAATAAAGTTGTGAGTCTTTAAGATGCTTTAAGACTCCCTCTCTATTGATTTTTTAATAATATTTGTTTTTGGTAAAAGAAAACCAGTAGAAGGTAGATGACCACGATCCTGAAATGATAATGATTGGATAGGCTGAATCTACCATTTAATTATGCCACAGTGGGGCCTGTATTCAACCTATGTGTTTTATGCAGAGTATAATAGACTTGACCAAAAAAAAAAAAAAAAACCCTGAGAAATGAGTTGTGACCCCCAATGAGAAACCTTGAACTTTGAAAGCTTTAGCAAAATCTCAAAGTGTTTTTCAGACAAGTTGTAGTTTTCTTTTTGGTAGAAATTGCATCACCCAGCATGAATATTTGATATAAATATGGTAGTTATGGGGCATAGGTTACTTGGATTAATTTTATTACATATTTAATATATTGGTAGTTGTAAAAATAATTTGTACATAATACATAATACAGTAGGCTCTGCTGTGGGGAGTATTACTACAAAACAACTTGTCTCTTCCATGCTGTTGAGTCTTATATTCTTGGAACACTATTGACTATGCTTCCACATTTTCTTTAGCTTTACTTTGAAAATGAAGAATGTTTAGTTGTAAGAACTGTGCCACTTTACAGCTTGGTCATGTTTCCGTAGGACGGTGTAGCTGGCTTCAAAATGCTTCGTCAGCTCCTCACAAAGTTCTTGATTGATTCTCCTCCCCCACAAGAAAATACCATAAATTTTCTTAAAGAAAACTTCAATAATACAATGCAGCAAAAGAAGTTTAAAACAATTGTAATCCTATCCTTGGACTATTTCAGTTTATGCTGCAGCTGTAAAATACCTGTGTAGGAAGCTTGTTCTCTTTGCTCTTACTTTTACTTTCTGTAATGTCATTCATTAAATCTGTAGTAATGTAAAGCAGTACATGATTTCATTACCGTAATCTTTTGTTTAATGTTTTTCTAGCGCCAATGCCCTGAACTATAACAGCAGAAGTCAAACATTTTACAGATTGCACAAATGTATTCTATCACCCATTGACAGTTTAGAGGATAGTTTGGATTTTTACAGTGCTGTGAATCTTCAGGCACTGTGAAACAACCCCCACTCTTTCCAATACAAATATTCACCAATGTATAGCAATCCATTATAGTCTTTCAAATACCTCACTTTTAAGAAAAGGGAAGCACAGTTGTAATATATTTAAACCATCCTAGTGAATTGAGATGCATTATTGATCTAAGTGTTTCAATGCAGCTATGTTGCCTTCCAGAATAAAACAGATCTGTTACTGACAGAAAACTTGCAGGATAGTTTGAAAGTATGAATTGTTCCAGACATCTTAATATTTCCACAGTCTAGAAGAGCATGTGGCAATTGTGTGGTGGGTGTCATTCAGCTACTGTGTTGAACACCATTTTCCCTGTCCTGTATATAGCAAATGATTTTAGAAGCTTTAAAGATTATTTTGGTATATGGCACATGGCTTGCTGAATATGTACACATTTATATGTGTATCCATAGACATGCTCATACAGTTATAGTATTAGGGTGCTATTAGCATTCTGTTTAAAGTCTAATGGTACGAAGAAAAGACTCTCAGTTGACTTTGGAAGTCCAAACTAGCCTGGCTCTCTATTCATGTTTATGCAAAACAGAAAAGGCAGCCTAAAGAACGAAGGCCTGCCCTAACCATCCTTTTGATCTGTACTGTATTAATGTTTCTGGTTCTGTTCTATTTTGTTTCTTAGTAACTTTTAACAAATTTTGCTTAATACAGTCTTAGTATGTCTGTGCTGGAGTTGCTAGAAGATAAGCTGCAAATCCGGACTTTAATCATTTGGGCTAATTGAAGGGTATGAAATAGGGGCACCTCCCACTTTTCAAAGACAACTGGGACAATTATCATCCTATCATTTCACTTCAAAGAGAATCCTGACTGCAGCCCTAACAATACACAAGTCGTTGACTAAATTTAATGCATATTTCTGAACTGTGATTACAGTTTTAAAAAAATAATTTATACAATGTAAATTAAATTGAAGAAAGGCTCAACAATAATAAAGGCAACAAGTGAAGTAAACAACAGCAGCAAATACCTGTCTTAAGACAAAACGTTTGGTGAAAACCAACAGGTTCCAGTGTTTTGCCAATGATGTACAGTTTTACAGTTGGAGTTGATGTGGTTGCATTACATGACACAAAAAACTGTCCTCTACCTCATGTGATACAAAAACAAATATTTTGTATGGTTTAGACAAAACAAAATGCATTTATCCGGTTGCTTACTTTACAAATTTTGAATTCTATTTATTGAAACATAACATACTGTGCTCTTAGCTTATACCTCAATTGTATTTTGTGCGTTTTTCCATTTTTCATGCATTGTAAATATTCTGTATAAAGTGTGGATCCACATTCAAATAAACAATTCTAATGTCAAGCACCTCTTCCCTGTGCATTTGGTACACATTGTCTTAGAACTGATTTTTCATGATACTGCTCTACACTTTTCTGGCTTTGCACATATACAACATACCATTTCATTCTGATATTCATAGCATCAAGCAAAATACCTGAAAGGATGGGGACAGACAGTAGTCATAAAAGAACTGAAGTTCACATGAAAGAGGGATTGCAGCACATTTATGAATTTGTTTACTTCTGTTCAAACATATTTCAGAGGGTTTTTAAATATTGGAAAACCTTGTCTGAAGGCAGAATAAAATTAGGAAGTCCTTGCATATGTCTGTTTTCCCACCATTTAGCAGAAAGTGGTTACAGAATTGTACACAATACCTGGAGTATTGTGTACAATTCTGGTCACCGCATCTCAAGAAAGACATAGTGGAACTGGAAAAGGTGCAGAAGAGAGAGACTAAAATGATTACTGGGATGGGGCACCTCCCTTATGAGGAAAGGCTAAAACATTTGGGCCTCTTTAGTCTGGAAAAAAGGCGCCTCAGGGGGGATATGATTGAGATGTACAAAATAATGCAGGGCATGAGTAAAGTGGATAGAGGGAAGCTCTTCTCCGTCTCCCAAAATACCAGAACTAGGGGACATACACTCAAATTGAGGGTTGGGAGAGTAAGAACAGACAAAAGAAAATATTTTTTCACCCAGCGTGTTGTTAGTCT
This sequence comes from Phrynocephalus versicolor, assembly GCA_023846285.1. NCBI lineage: Eukaryota > Metazoa > Chordata > Lepidosauria > Squamata > Agamidae > Phrynocephalus > Phrynocephalus versicolor. The sequence continues at coordinate 51,157,334 of JAHTLZ010000379.1, forward strand.
GTGGAACTCCCTGCCACAGGATGTGGTGATGGCACCTGGCCTGGATGCCTTCAAAAGGGGATTGGACAGATTCTAGAGGAAAAGTCCATCACAGGTTACAAACCATGATGGAGATGTGTAATCTCCAGGCTTAAAACCGGGGTACTTCAAGGGCCAGATGCAGGGGAGTGGTATCAGGAGACAGATATCTAGTCTCATGCGCTCCCAAACGCATCTGGTGGGGCCACTGAGATACAGGAAGCTGGACTAGATGGGCCTTTGGCCTGATCCAGCATGGCTCTTCTTATGTTCTTATGTTCTTTTAAGCAAAATAATGAGGAAAGCTAGATTAAAGTGAGAGGATACAGTAGTGGTATATGTAGAGTAGAGAAAGTGGATAGGGCTAATCAATCTTTAGTATTAGAACCCAGCATTGTTCTTGCCTACTGTAGCCCAACCAAACTAGCAAGGATTTAATTTGGCTGAGACTATATACAGTAGTAGATTTATTTCAATCTTATATCAGACTTCATTCCTGCCGTTCAAAATAGTCATTCTTAACTTTCAAATACTGTGGAGTAAAAGAATTGTAAACCAAGGTGGCAACTGCAGCTAATTAATGAGGTGGTAGTCATGCTTTTAGCACCTGCAGCTTCTATAGACTGATAATTTGTTAGTATCACTTAACTCAGGAGCAAAATACCAATTGGATTTTGGTCAATATTTTTCAAAACTGTTGTTACAGTTCTACTCTTCCACCATAATATCACTGTGTACCAGAGATGTTTGGTTATTGTAAGTGTGTTTGTGTGTGTTTTGTGTCGTTACAGTCGTGACCGACTCTTTGTGACCCCATGTCCATGGCGTTTTCTTGGCAGGAATACTGGAGTGGTTTGCCAGTTCCTACTCCCTGGTAGATAACTAATCATGAGTGGAGAGTATTGCAAAAATCCTATGGCATCATTTTATCTCTTAAACTGGGTTGCATCACCAGAAGAAGAGGAGAGCAGTTCAAGAAAACCCTAAAAGCTGTAGTCTAGTGAATGAGAATAGCAGAACTGGCACTTGTTTAAGCTTACAGGCAACCCCTCCATTGACTCCAGGTGGCTAAGTCTCTTTTGGATGGGCTGCAGTTCATGGACCCTCAAGGTTCAGTCTTAATAGAGCTCCTGAAAGCTCAGGACAGAGTGAAACAAGGAATACTTTGCTTGTTGATGATGATGATATGCCATCCATCCTGACCTATAGCAATTATTCAGTTTCCCAGCCAGGTAAAGAATACTAAGTGGTTTACCATTCCCTTCTTCTGGGGGCATCATCCCACAGGCTGGCTTTAACCCACAGGTGGCACAGTAGAAAATCAAACGTCCAACCACTCCTCAGCCAGGTACCTAAACTACTAAACTCTCCAGCCAACTACATTTATTATATACTGTACATTCAGTTTCATTGTGCTTTTGTTGCACGTGACACCTGATACAGGTTGAATCATCATCATTTAGCAACAAAGTCCAGTATACTGGTGAACTGCTGGTAATATCTGTCAACTCTAAATGAATGAACTACTGTACAATGAATAAACTGAAGCTACCACACTGGGAGCATACTAGTAAGAGAGGACAAGACCCCCTGGAAAAAGACAGCAGTGCCAAGGAAAGTTCAAGGCAGAAGTGAAATGTATTGGCTCAATAAAGCTTTTAGTCTGCAGAGCTAGGCTGTTAACGTTAGGATCTTTTGAGGTCAGTCATACATGTCACAAGTCAGGAGGGATTTGGTGGCACTTAACAATGACACCTGTCAACACATATTTTTATTCTAAAAATAAAAAGGCAGCTCAATTCCCTTTTGAAACTTGTGAATCTTTATATGCTCAGAGTTATACGTTATGTGCTAAATAGACCGGTCTATAACATGGTTGGCTTATCTAGGCCTCCTTCCTAGGAGAGGCTGCTGTTGTTGCATGTCACCAAGTCAGCTCTGACTTTTGGCGACCCTATGCGTGAGCAACCTCCAAAATATCCTGTCCTCAGCAGCCCGGCTCAACTCTTGTAAATCCAAACCTCTGGTTCTTTTAGGGAGCCAGTCCATCTATATTTAGTCTCCTTCATTTTCTGCTGTCTTCAACTTTTCTCAGCATTATTGCCTTTTCCAGAGAACCTTGACTTCTCATGATGTGCCCAAAGTAGTACAGCATCAGTTTCATCATTTTGGGCTCCAGAGATAATCTAGGCTTGTTTTGCTCTAGGACCCACTTTTTTGTCTTTCTGGTACTCCAGGATATCCATAGAGCTCTCTTCCAGCACCATGTTTCAAACAAATTCCCCCCCTGCACTTGTACAAAATGATCAGGAACAAAATACTGTAGTGTGAATGACCTTGCTCCTGGACTCTAGTGATACATCCTTATACAATATGTGACTTTGTCTTCTGGTTCCTTCACTGCTGCCCTCCCAAGCTTCAGTCTCCTGATTTCTTTGCTGCGATCTCCATTTGAATTGATGGTGCAGTCTTTCACCTTTTTAGTTACTTCATTGCTAACATTAAAATTGTGTAGTTTTTTTCTGTATTCAAGATTTCTTAATGTTCAACTGGCACTTTCTTCTTTCATGTTTTAATTAAAAAGCTTTTCAAGTCGTTGCTCTTTATGTCAATAAGCTAGTGTCACCTGCATATCTTAAATGGTTTATGTTTCATCCACTGATTTTCATACCATCTGAATTTAGTCTGGCTTTCTGTATGACGTATTCTGCATACATATTGAACAGATAAGGAGATACAATACACCCATATTTTACTTCTTTGCCTATAGGAAACCATTCTGCCTCTCCATATTCTGCTCAAATAGTAGCTTATTGTCCACAATATTATACGTCAGGACAATCAACCGGTAGGAGAGAAGTACAGCACTGTAATTTATAATCCAAGTGGAGTGCAGTGCTAGGAAAATTCCACCAGTGGTCACTGCAGGCATGCTTTATCCATGGAGAGAGTAATACAGAATTTAAGTTTCAGGGTTTTATGGAGCATCTTTGAAGGATAAGGCATAGGATGCATTAAAGTGGTTTTTATTTAAAATTGACGATACTAGGGCACAGAGTGAAACTTATTTTCAACCTTTGGGATTGGGAACAAGGTCCAAATCATTCTCTTTTTTAAAAATGGTACATTAAAATTGTATGCATCTTATGCAAAGGCAGCCCACTTAGGAGCAGTGAGATGTTTCAGGGATTCTCGAACTCTTCCAGAGGTCAGCAAATAGAGGCCCGTGGCTTCTCTACATATTTGTTTATTACTGTTTTAAAGCACCCATTAAACAAAGTGTACTGTCTGATAAAAATATAAAATATAACAATAATAGGACAATGAAAAGCAGAATATAAAATCAAGGTAAAGTCAATGGCAGAGAATAAAACACTTAAGCATGCCAATCCAAATTAAAACCAGCAGCATAAAAAGAATGTGAAAGTGTAGCTGCACTGAAACCATTTTCTAAAAGACTGGCAGAATGAAGCAATCTCACCTGGTACCCAAGTGACCTCAATGTAGCCACAAGGGAATGCTTTCTGTAGAGGTTTTATAGTGATAAAGTGCTGCTTTGTTAAAAAGCAAAAAGGAAGAAAAACCCTCCCCCTCTCCTGCTCAAAAGGCAGATTCCCATTAAACATTGTTGGAAGGGAAAGCCCCCCACTCAAGTAACAATGGAATGGCCCTGCAGTAATTAACTTTTGTGAAGATTCTCAGACATTCAGGTGAAGTTATCTGGAAGTTGAGTCATGGCAACTGGACTTCAGACTGGTGAAGCTCTTTGGCTGTGTAGTGAAATGTTTTGATCTCTCAAGAAAAGAAGTCCAGTTGACATGATTCAACTTCCAGACGTCCTACTTATTGTTCTTCAAGTGGAGATCATCACTGAGAAATAGGTGACTTCCACTGGAGCCGTGTTTCCCAACCTTGGATAAACCTAAGTGTTCTTGGACCACAATTCCCAGAAACCCCAGCAGGCATAACTAGTGATCATAGATTCTGGGAATTATTGTCCAAGAACACCTGGATTACCAAAAGTTGGAAACGACTGCACTCTTATGGCAGACCACCTTCAGGGGCTCCTGGATGAAACTAATGCCCTCGATCCATTCCAGTCAGTGTTCAGGCTGCGCAATGGCATGGAAAAGACATTAGTCGCCCTGCATGAAGATCTGAGGGTCTCTGTTGGTCCTCCTTGATCTCTCAGACGCCTTTGATCCTGTTGACCACGGCATCCTCCTGGGAAGGCTCTCTGAATTGGGGACTGGAGGCACTGCATTGCAGTGTTTCCACTCATTGGAGAACTGCCCACAGAGAGTACAGCTGGAGGAGATGACCTCCACCCTTTGGCCCCTCAACTGTGGGATGCCACAGGAGTCGGTCATCTCCCCCATGCTCTTTAACATCTATATGAGGCCACTAGGGGAGTCATCAGGGGGTATGGGGTTTTGTGCCATCAGTATGCTGTGACACCCAGCTCTGTATCTCCTTTTCCCATCAGCACTGGATGCCATTTCATCCTTGTAACGCTGCCTGGATGCCATGCTGAGGTGAAAGAGAGTGAATAGATTGAGGTTCAACTTGGACAAGATGGAAGTCCTCTGGGTGTGGGGAGCTGGTGTGGGCAGCCTGGGAACCCCCCTCACTTCTGGGAGGGGCATCTCTTCCCACCCATGATAAGATGTGGAGTCTGGGCATAACATTGGACCCGGCACTCACCATGGAAATCCAGGTGGTGTTAGTGGTCCAATCCACCCATTACCACCTCTGGTGGATTGCCCAGCTATGCACTTTCCTGGACCCAGGCAAAATTGGAGTTGACAAAGTCACCATCAGTCAGCTGCAGAGAGCCACCTAACTGGGATATGCCACATAATTCGTCGATACATCACATAGTCCTAAACGCTTGGGAAGCATTCAACTAGTGATTTGTAATACAAAATCCAGCATAGCTATCTTATCTGCTGTGTGATGATGATGATGATGATGATGATGATGATGATGATGATGATGATGATGATGATGATAATAATAATAATAATAATAATAATAATAATAATAATAATAATAATAATAATAATAATAATAATAATAATAATAATAATAATAATAATAGATGAAATACCAAATACCTCCTTGTGCGAGAGGCAAAACTATCAAACTGCTTTCTCTACAGTCAGTTACCTGAAAGTGTTGATTCAATGGGATACTGGCCAGAATATGTTTTCAATCTTAGAGCTCTCTCATGGTTAAGTACCAAAGAAATACTGACCTGAACCCTAGCTACACAAATGGCATAACCTTTGAAGACAAACTGACCAAGTTTGTCTTCAAATCACCATGGACATTATCAGTTGCACCCTAAATCATACAACTCAGTGTGCAACTGAAAGTGTCTACAGGGATTTCATGGGACAATATGCCTCTAAAGGTTATGTTGTCCATGCTACATCAGCATAACTAGGTAAGAATTTGGGCCCCTAAATGCAGATTAAGGCTTGTAAGAGAAACATTATTAAACGGCATGTGATCTAGCCTTTTTGCATGGATTTATCTTCATCGTTCTGTGACCCAGCTAGCAAAGTCTGTGACAAGATCCATTCAAAAACAGCAGAGTATTGGTGAGCTTAAATGTAATAAGGAAGGGTTTTATTGTTTTGTTTCTCTTATTTGTTAAAAAAAATCCTCAACCATGTTTGTGTTTTTTTTTTTATTACCTGTTTTTATTGTTGTAAGCTGCCCAGAGTTCCCAGTGGGAAGATGGGCGGGATACAAGATTAATAAATAAATAAATAAATAAATTACATAAACAGAGCCCAAAGAAGGCACAATCGAGGGTGTTACACTGAAGAATATACACAGTGGAACAATTTATAGCCATTTAACACAATGCAAACAAACACTGACTCTCAAGGGGTGTTTGTGTGCCTCGGAGGGTTTATTGTTTATTTATTTTACAGATGAAAAATATTTTTAACCTGCTCTGCGCTGGGAGATCATGGGGCAAGGGACCACCAGTGGAAAATATCTAGAAACAACACAAAGAGTTGAAACGATTTCAACCCTTTTCAAACAATTTCACCCAAACGAAGTTAAATCTATAGTCCAGCAGACACTACATCCCAGCGAGGATCTCTGTCTCCGAGCCTGCATGTAGGAACATTTCCTGGCACAGCTAGCTTTGCTCCGGTAGGCTAGCCTTTCTAATTGTTTAGTCAAAGGGAATTTTTAGGGTTGGGGGTGGGAGGCAAAGCAAAAACTTGGCACTGTTCTGTGAGAACGCCTCCATCTCTGTGGGGTTGAGCTCCTCCCAGAGGCTGGCCCAGCCATTGGGAGGCTTCTCTGTACCAGCCAGCTGTGCAGCACATCTGACTCCGCTCCCTCAGCTAACACAACCTCCAAGGCACCTCGTCACATTTGTTGCTTCTCAGCCTCGAGGGCCCCTCCAGCTGCTCAACAGCTCCAACGCTTGACTTAGATTTATTTATTGGGAGGGTCTTTCCTTCGGCCTGCTTGGCTTTCCAGAGGGAACCATGGTGGCCACCTGCTTGCACCTCACTGGATTTGCGGCTAGCTTTATCGGATGGATCGGCTTGATTGTGGCCACCTCCACCAACGACTGGGTTGTGACTTGTGGTTACACCATCACCACCTGCCGGAAGATGGACGAGCTGGGCTCCAAGGGACTGTGGGCAGACTGCGTCATGGCAACAGGGCTGTATCACTGCAAGCCATTGGTGGACATCCTCATCTTGCCAGGTATCCTTTTGATTTGGTTAATTCCCAAGGGCTGCTCTGTATGTCAGGGCACATTTAGAGAGCTCAAAAAAATTATTAACCCCCATCCACCTCAGCTATCCTGGCTGAGGAGTTATGGGAACTGTAGTCCAAATAACAAGTGAGTGGGTGGAAGCACAGCAGAATGGAAGTGGGCAAATGTGGTCCCACATGTTAGAGTCTGTTGTAAAACTAAGGGTAAAACTCAAAGGGTAAAGCCAAAGACTGCACAGGAAATATGGGGTTATTAGGTGTAGATAAGGGGGGGGGGAGAGAGAGAGAGAGAGAGAGAGAGAGCAACAGCGTTGGAATTCTGGGCAGAAAGATAGGGTGCCCAGGCACATTTACTTTGATATATGCAGGTGTTGGTTAAGCATCAATTCTAATATAAGGAAAAATAAAAAGCTGCAACCCCTTTTCTATTCTCAGACTGTGCAGGGTTGCACTTCTGTCCTATATGTTAAGCAGCTTGTGTTGACTTGTTTGACGAGGAAAAGCCATTCACGCTTCTCTGGAGCAGAAATCTACAAAACTTTGCAAACCAAGGATCGGGGCAAAACTTTGGAAACGTATAGTACAGAAGTGGCTGTGGAAAACATACTCAAGAAAAGTAATTTTTCCAAGCTACGATCAAGACCGTGATTTTATCTCTGAGTACATCTGTTCTGATCTCCAACTCAGTTGAGTTGGCATTCAGATGCATTGATTACAATGGATTTACAGTTCAATTCAGATGTGTTGCATCGAAATGGTTCAGGTTTACTGAGGCAGAGTGTTTCAGTTTGGGGCACCACTGATGTTTACATGTTTTGGAGAAGTGACCAAATCCTGCCCCAGCACCAGTTTCTCTTTGGTCCTGAAAAGTCAAAATCTGTGAGACTCAGTAAAATGGGATTCATAGCAGCTCAAGAAATTGCATTTCAGGTTCAGTCCCGTCAGTAACGACAGGGAACAGCTCATTGATGTCAATCTAAGACCTACTTGGATATGTCAGGATTTGGAAGCAGAGGCATAGCCAGGATTTGGGGATAAAGTTCATTTTTGAGCCCTTCCTGCTGTCCTGCACCCACCCAGCAATGGGGGGCTGAACCCTGCGGGTGTGGGGTGGCTGCATGTGCACACATGCACGAGTGCACACAGGTGGACGGCTGGACGTGTGTGTGTGTGTGTGCGCGCGCGTGTGCGCGCGTGCATGCATGCGTCTTAAACCTCTCCCACCAAAGGGTGCTGCAGCCACCGCACTCCTGCCTGCCCGCCTGCTTCGCTGCTTGCCTGGCGCATGGCGGAGGAGGAGGTGGAGGGGTGCTGGGCAGTGGGAGGGTGCACGGCTTCCTCCTCCTGCTCCCCCTCCAGGCACCCCCATATTGCTGCACCCCGGGGGCAGATGTACCCTTCTCTCTCTCTCCCCCCCCCCAGATACGCCTCTGTTTGGAAGATGGGATTTCTTCTTGTTGAGGACATTTGTTTCTGCTGAACTTTTGGGACCCTCAAAGATAGATGTACCGCACTGCATTGTGATAATGAAATTTGCCGGTTAGAACTGAGGAAATGAAGGGGCGGAGTCTAGAGAGTAAATTCTCTTGGGCAACAACTCCCAGAATCCCCTAACAAGGAGCCATGATGACTGGTGGATTTTGGAGTTGTAATCTGAAACAGAACATGTCTGCGCTCTGCTGAACTACAGAACTGCTGAGAAGATAGCATTTCAGGATAACCTTATGAAAAAAGACCTAAGTGTTCCCGTCGTTTTACCTTTAAGTGTGAATCTACATTACCGAGTCATAGCAAAATAATCCACTTAAACTACAATGCCTCTGGCCTGTGGAATTCTGGGATTAGTAGTTTGTTGAAATAATTGTAATTCTGTACTAGAAAGCACAAATGCAACCCTGAATTACACCTAAGAATTCTGAATATTCCATTGAATTACAAATTCCATGATTCCATAGGAAAGCTGAAACAGTAAAAATGGAATCCAATTCTTATAACTGTAGTGTACATACTCTTCTTTGATTAGTTTCAGAATGTTGTGCTTTATGGTGAGAGAATTTACTCCTCCCCCCCAAGGGATGTTTCTCTTCTTATAAATTGTACTCCAATGGTAAGATAGCATTAATATTATTATTATTGTTAACCACTGAACATGTTCCAAGAAGGAGACTATCTTTTCTGGGTTTCATCAGTAAAAACCAGCAAGGCCCTTTCTCAAAATACTCCCATCTTTTTCCCTTTTTTCTATTCCCATCTCCAACTGTGATTTAGCTTTCTGTGGCAAGGGAGCACATTTCACCTCTCATTGGGATCTTTTGGAGAAACTTTGGAAAAAGTTCTCCCCAGCTTTGAGATCACTTTGCTGAAAGTAAGATAGATAGATAGATAGATAGATAGATAGATAGATAGATAGATAGAGAGAGAGAGAGAGAGAGAGAGAGAGAGAGAGAGAGAGAGAGAGAGAGAGAGAGAGAGATCTTCAGACCTTTAGGTTCCACAGTCAAATCTGATACCTCCATCTTGCATGTGGGCACAAGTCAAGTCCTTCATGTCTGAGCTCTATAAAAAGATGGAAAGACAATGTTGTTTGCATGCAGCCAAATAAGGCCAAGCAAACCCAGTGTCACATATTAGATATATTTAAAGAGTTAGGCGGCTTGTGTACAGAATCTCAGTAGTCCTTAAATTACTTCTACAAAGTAGGCCTGTAGTTTTTTTCCTTGTTAGCCTTTGATGGGCAAATTCAAAGTACTTTAGATAGAGTATATATTGTTATCTGCTATGAGCTATGACATTCCTGCAGCTTCAAGGTTTATTTTATTTATTTATTTTAGAGTACTTTTATCCTGCCTTTCTCCTTGGAAAAAGACCCAAGGCAGTTTACAGTAATGAGGGATAATATACAGTCCAGTACAACTAAGACGTGTTCAAGTATTTGAGAACAAGGAATTGAGGGACAACTTACAGCATTAATACAAGTACAGTGGTACCTTGTATAAAGGAATTAATTCGTTCCAAATGAAATTATATTAAGCAAATTTCCTTTATACAAATTCCCATAGGAATGCATTGAAAACGGAGTAATCCCATTTTTATGTTGTACAAATTCTCCCCATAGGCGATTATGTTAAGCAAATCTCCCCTATCTCCGGAATTTTTTATGTTGTACAGATTTTATGTTATATAAGCTGTTTGTTATACAAGGTTCCACTTGTAGTCATAAAAACAAAGTCTATATGAACCCACATATTCATATAAAATACACATGGTAGTCCATCATTCAGGGAAATCTTGTCTGAAGAGAAAGGTATTTGCCTGTTTCCCTAAGGACAACAGAGATGAGGCAGTCCTGGCCTCTAGTGGGAGGGGCCCTTTCACAGGTTCCCACGGGACATACCTGTGAGGGTGGCGGGATGGAGAGAAGGGCCTCTCCTGATGACCTTAACTCCCGATTCAGTTCATACTGTGAGATTCCATCTTTGAGGTAGCTAGGACCCAGGTCATATAGTGCTTTGTAGGTCAAGGTCAGCACCTTAATGCCAACTCACCTTTGTCAGTGTGCAAAAGAGCAATATTTCCATACTGGGTCACTGAAAATATCATTTTTTATGTTGCTTTGACTTACTTTATCCTCTTTCAGACAGAATGCAATTAGTCCCTGCTTCAAGATAGTCATGCTGGCCACTGGCTTAGATGACTTTAAAGACGATAGCTAAGTGGTTTAGGTCTCTAGCTGTGGAACAGGAGACTGCGAGCTTGATTCCCCTCTGAGCCTCCTTGTAAGGCGCTGGATGTGATTATTCTTAGGGTCTGTTCCAGCTTTACAGTTGTGAGATAATTTTTTTCCCTTATAAATCTGGTAAAGAGAGGCTGGGCCATCAAGGCCCTGGAAAGTTACGTTTTGGATGGCAGCTGGAGAATTCTGGGAGTTGAAGTCCAAAAAAGGGGAGCAACCAAGCTCATGGTACAGTAATAGGCAACTTCAGACTTTGGAGAAGGTTTCTGAAGCCTAGCTGCTGGACAGCAACAACAGGAGACATCTGGAGCCTTCATAACCTACTTAAGAGCTTTCCCAAGGAACTAAATTGGCTACTGAAACAGGATGTGAATAGGTGGGTCCTTTGGACAGAGCCAGAAAGGCCTCATGTCTTTCATGTGCTGGTGAAATCTGGTACCACGTGTAAGAACTGGTTGTGTCTTGTCTAGGGCGACCTCCTGGGTGATTTCATGGAATAGTGGCCTTGGAAGGAATACCAAGGTTCACCTTGCATATTTATTTATTTATTTATTTATTTATTTATTTATTTATTTATTTATTTATTTATTTATTTATTTACTTATTAACTGCCCGACTTTCCCTCGGGAACTCTGGGCGGTGCACAACAAATTCAAAAACAATTTGCCCAAAACACAAACCTCATAATAAACAGAAAAAATATATATACAGTGGACCCTTGTATAACAAACAGCGTGTATAACATAAAATTTGTACAACATAAAAAATTCTGGAGATAGGGGAAATTTGCTTAACATAATCGCCTATGGGGAAAATCCATACAACGTAAAAATGGGATCACTCCATTTTCAATGCATTCCTATGGGAATTTGTATAAAGGAAAATTTGCTTAACATAATTTCATTTGAAACGAATTAATTCCTTTATACAAGGTACCATAACAGTCAACATCATACTAATACAACATCATGCAATCCGGCAAGAAAAAAGGCTGGGACAAGACAAGACAACTAACAGACAACATTCTTTACCACTGCAAGAAGTTAGCAGCTCAGAGAACCCTTTTGGAAATGAACATACAATCTATGTTTAAAAACCTCCAAGGAGAGTTTCTAAACACAGATTGTATATACTACTGATGTAGTCTATTCTTTTTTCAAACTGCTTTGACTGTCAAGAAGTTCTGTCTTCAATTTAGATGTTTATATAGCCACTGCAATTCAGCTCCTGAGTTGTTGTTTTGGAAGAACTTCCTGTTGGTTAGCGCTATCTGGCAGTGGAATATGCTGCCACGGAGAGTGGTGGAGTCGCCTTCTTTGGAGGTTGATGGCCATCTGTCGGGAGTCCTGTGATGGAGTATCCTGCAGGGCAGGGGTTTGACTAGATGACCCTTGAGTTCTCTTCCAGCTCTATGATTCTATGAGTCTAAGAGGTAGCAGTATTAATCTGTGCCAGCATATCAGCCCAAATATTTATGTCCAGTTTCCACAATGTTTTTACCTAACACATTGGCCCCTCCCCAAACATCTCCAAATGGGAAAAAAGAGGAGGGCAACAGTTTGCATAACATTTGGATGTGGTAATTAATATATGTG
>JAHTLZ010000379.1:51171506-51265129 GCA_023846285.1 Phrynocephalus versicolor
ACACACACACACACACACACACACACACACACACACACACACACACATCCAGTGCTTCTGGGCAGGTAGCATTTCAACGACTGATCTGAGACAAGCATCCCGTGATGGACACATTTATTTATTTGATTTCTATACAATAACCCCCCGCCGATCGCGGGGGTTAGGGACCCACCCCACCCACAATGCATGAAAATCCACAATATGCGGAAGCGGGTGGGGGGCTGGGGGCAGGGGGGCCTGGGGGCGGTGTGCGATCTCCCCTCCCTCAAGCCCTTTCCTGGTACCATGGTACTGCGATATAGCGGGACCGCGGGACCGGAACCGCGAAAGGGCGGGGGACCACTGTACCACTAATCTAGCTACAAGGCTACTCTGGGTGGTTAACATAAGAGTACAAGAACATAAGAACATAAGAAGAGCCATGCTGGATCAGGCCAAAGGCCCATCTAGTCCAGCTTCCTGTATCTCACAGTGGCCCCACCAAATATGTCTGGAAGCACACAAGACTAGATATGTGTCTCCTGATATCACTCCCCTGCACCTGGCCCTTGAAGTACCCTGGTTTTAAGCCTGGTTTATAACATACATATGCCTCTATTACAGTAGGATATTCTCAACTATATGGTGCTATAGATTTGGTAGGAAAATGTGTATGAGGGTATGTGCACAGCAGTTTAAACTATTATGTAAAAAACCATGCAGAGAAAAATGGCATTTCCCCCTTTGTGCATGTGACACTAGTGGAAAATAAATGTACATGCGTCCATTGGATAAATGCTTGGATTTTGGACAGACAGATTTTGAAGGTTCCCCAGTCTTTACCCCGAAACAAAATGAATCCATCGATCACAACAGTTCCCAACAGTGTGTCCCCGGATGTTCTTGCGGTACAATTCCCAGAAATCCTGGCCAGCACAGCTAGCAGGGAAGGCTTCTGAGAGTTTTAGTCCAAGAATAAAATTATAATTATATATAAATATAATTTTTTAAAAATATCCGGGAACCCAAGTTTGGGAACCACTCATCTACAAGACACAAATCTGTGATGGGGGTATCCATCACAAAGGACTATCTTCAGGGCTGTATCTAAAGTAGACCAACTGACTGCTCTGGCAGTCTCTAAAACAGACTTACTTTTCATGCCCTAAATAACTTATTGTCTGTTTCCAAACTTATTGTTAGGTTGCCAAATGCTGTCAAATTGGTCATAACTTATCAACACTAATATGGTTTTCAAGCTGTGCAAGGTGTTCCAGGACCAGTTTACTGCTGCCACTCCCCATTAAATGCCCATGGCCAAGCAAGGATTCGAACCCTCATCTCCCCGGTCAGTGATGAAGAACCTTTTAGAGGACAAATGCCCAAACTGCGATTCAGAAGCCACTTATTTTTTTGCAAAGTGCCAATACAGCAATTTAACCTGAATACTGTTGGCTGTGAAGGGGCAATGTCAGGTGCCCACAGAAAGGGCTCCGAGTGCCACCTTTGGCACCCATGCCATAGGTACGGCAACACTGTCCTAGGACCTAATAATCCAACCCCCTGTCCAATATACCACATGGGCTTTCTCTACCCTTATCAAACATGTAAAAATTGTGAGATGGGAGGGGTGGGGCACCTGAATTATGTCCCAACATTTCTTTTTGGTAATCATTAAACAATTGGATGCTCTGAGCCCACTATTCTTCTAGCAAGCTCTCAAGAGCTTTGTGGCTTCTGTGGGCATTGCTTTCCAGATGTGATTCTCTTTGGTCTCCTAATCGCAGCATGTGAAAGTAAAAGCATGCGAACAACATTTTAAAAGCAACAGCAATCTTATAATAAAACAGTAGTTCAAAAGTCAAAGCCGGCCTAGGTTAGAATGCAGGTCCAAGCCTGGGTAGACCTGCATTACAATCTCTGCTAAGCTGAGACATTAAACTCATGTCTTTCTCAGCACGCGCTACCTCACAGAGGGCGAAACTGTTTCACTCATTTGTTTGAGCATCCTGCAGAAGAGGCAGAAATAATAATAGTAATTGTGGTGGTAAACAAAAACAACAACCGTAGCAGCAGTAGTAAATTCAACAGTGGACGCTTCAAAAATACAGAGGTTTAACAAGCTTTCTCTATCGCAACCTGCACTTCCAGTGTAATACCTCATGCCTAATAAAACAGGTTAGTCTTCAAAATACTACCAGATTCTTTGTTGCTTTTATGACAATCACCTAACCCAACTATCCCCCTTAAAAAAAAGAGAGGTTACAATTAACTTTCCAAACTCTGTAACATTGCAAGTCCACCCCTGCTGCCATGTGTAAAGAGAAACAAGACCATCGTTTTGGCAGGGATGGGGACTCAAGCGGAGAGATTCACTCTCAAATTGGATGTAAGTCTCACCAGTGACTTGATAAAGGACTTGACTCAGTTTGTGGGTTTTCCCTCCAAGGACTAGGACTCAATTTGAGACTCAGAACCCTCCTACATCATTTTTTTCTGGGGGTGGGGAAGCTTATTTTTAGAATGGACTTGGACTTTCGGCTTGGGACTCAGGACTTGGTACCAAGGATGCAAACTTGGTACCAAGGATGCTGCCACGGAGGGTGGTAGAGTCTCCTTCTTTGACGGTATTTAAGCAGAGGCTGGATGGCCATCTGTCGGAAATATTGTGAAGGGGTTCCTGCTTGGCAGGGGGTTGGACTCGATGGCCCATGAGGTCTCTTCCAACTCTATAATTCTATGATTCTATGATTCTATGACTTGGGACTTGATATCAAGGGCTTGGACTTGGGACCTGGACCCAAAGTCTTGTCAACATCCCTGCCAATTGGGTCAGTATAGCCTGTGCCCATTGTGGTTGGTGGGCAGAAGGCATAGAAGCCTCTGGTGGGCACAGCCAAGGCAGTCAGCTATCTGCTACCTACCTACCTGCGCCTCTTCTCTCCTTCCCCTTACAGTCATATAGATTCAGAGGCTCTCAGTTCAGTTGGGTGGTGGTGGATACAGCCATGGTTTGATGTTCTGTGCATTGGTGCGAACCAGGAAGATGCAGGTTAATGAGGCATAGCCTGAGGCTGAGGTGGTTTAGCAAACCACCACTGGTTTAGGCCCATTTCAACATTAGGAAAAACATTGTTTGGTTTGGTTTTGCTTTGCTTTCCAGAATCCCAAAAGCAGCATCCTTGTCCCATTTATTGCTGAACAGTATAGAACAGGGAAAGGAATTAAAACAATAGCTAAAAGGGTAATATTTGCCAGTAACTACATATGACATCAGAACCTCAGAATAACCTCAGAGCTTTGACACAGCCTCAAGACAGCTGTCAATGAGGTATCTGGAAGAACTCTGTCAATTCTACCAGGAGAGGCATTTTCAAAAATAGCAAAAAAGAAAACAACAACAACAGAACTCAACAAAATCAATTGTTTGGAAACTTGCCAGATGATGATGGCAAGGAGTAAGGGCACTAGCTATCTGAACAAGACTCTTAAGCAGCAATTCGAAAATATTATGGGTGGCTGCCATGGGCAGACGTTGCAGAAACTATGAAGGATTTAATGGTCCGTCAACCTGTGTGGCCACAAATCAGTCTCCTAGAGTTTATTGGGAATGAACTGCAAGATGAAAATGACAATGTACAGTGGGAGGCAAATTCCCTTACCTAGAGGGGGAAAATACTCCAAAGGAGGCCTGCAAAACGAGCACTCGTAAATGGGCCTTCTCGGTGGCAGGGCCAACCATCTGGAACAGCTTGCCGAGCGACTTACGGCAGGCTCCGTCGTTGGCGTCCTTTAAGAAAGGTTTAAAGACTCTGCTTTTCAGGGACGCCTTCGACAATGACTAGGGATACAGGATTTCCCTCTTTTTTTTTTTTTTTGCCCCGGCCTACATGTGTGCCTGCATGGACGCCATTGTTACTGTGATTGTGATTGTTTTTAGTTTTCTTTTAGCTTTTTAATATTTTGTGTGAACCGCCCTGAGTTCTCGCTCAGGAAATAGGAGCGGTATATAAATCTGAAAATAAATAAATAAATAAATAAATAAATAAATAAATAAATAAATATTGCTTTGTAAACCAAAGGCGTGACGAGTATATTTGCATCTATCGGTAGATCTTTGGCAGATGATCTCCTGTGTCTCAGGATTAAATCAAAAGCACATGGACAGATTAGCAGCATCCCATTTCCTGAGATTTGGAGGATGAAACCTGAGAACCCAAGAATGAACCCCAGAAACCCGATTCTTGGGGCAAAATCTGAAGGCCTGTCAACCACCATGTCATAGTGCCACCTGCTCTTCCCTTATGCAACCCCACCTCTCGCTATGGTAACTTCAGCCATTGTGGCCTCTTGCTCAGGCTTGAGGCTCTGTGAGGTGTTGGTTGCTTTCCAACCAAACATTTTTACCCCTGTTTTCTTTTCCTGGTGTTTTTCTTCCTCTCGTAACCTCAGAGGTTTGAAACAGCCTCAAGAAATCTTTCAGTGTGGTCTCTGGAAGAACACGGTCGGTTCTACCAGAGGATTTGTTATTGTTTGATTGATTCTCAAATAGCTTCAGTGACTAAATCCAAACCAGCTCTCCCCTGCTGGAAATAAAATATTGGCAGTTCTGATGGTTTTCAGATGTGGAAACCAGTGTTGGGCCCCCTCCCCTCTTTTAAAAGCTTGGTTTCCAGGGCTTTGATATTCAAAGATCCATTGCCTGAGATTGCTATGATTTTAAGAGGGAAAGTGTGTACAGTATTTGCATCTTGGTTAAGCTCTGGAAATTTTTACCACAAGAGGGACGTTTTGCACCAATCCTATTGTCTCTCTCATGTTCTTGGTCAATGAGTAGGCTGGCCAAAGGAGGATGGGTTCTGGGGGTTGAAGTCCAAAACAGGACATTTTCCAAACTCACATTTTAATGGCCAAAATCATGCTGCTTAATGTAGTAGGCAATTTATTTAATGGAGATTTTTTTTGGGGGGGGCAACATATCTATCAGTTTGGTTGATTCAAATGGGCCTTCGGGCCTACTCTTAACTGCAGTTAAGAGTAGGCCCATTTGAATCAACAGAGCATATGAAGGAGTTGACTCACTGAATCTCCACAGATTTAATGGGCTTATTGTATTCCAATTCACTATTGTAAGCAACAGGATTTTGGGCAATGAGGAATGTGCCTCATCCAGAACACTGTACACAGTTTTGGTCAAAGCAAATTGTGTGCTACCAAGTTGATTCTGACTGATGGTGAGACTTCTTAGGGTTTTCTAGGTATACTCAGAAATGATTTACCATTCCCTTTTCCCAAGAAGCCAAGTGGGGAATAGAACCCCACTGAATCAGACCACAGATGTTTGGTGGACTCTCCTTCATTACAACCTTTAAACTGAATCTGGGTAATCACCTACTAGGTATGCTGGTGCATCCTACTACAGTACCTGGATTCCGTGTTAAACCAGACCAAGCATGAACAAAGTTGAAGCTTTGTGGAAACCTCTTTTTATCTGCAGATCTCAAGATCCGCTGGAGACAACTTGTTGCATAAATAAAGCTTGGAAGTGTTACTGCTCCCCCCCCCCCCCACTATTGCACATAGAATATCCCAGCCATCCTCTGCATTTGCTTGAGGAATCTGAGGGTGAAAAAACTAACTTATCCGTAAGACATAGAATGACACAATTATATAAACCAGTGTAATTACATTAATGTTACTAATAAACCCTTTTTTTGCATTTATATAATACTGAATTTTAAACACAGGCATATTTGAAATTTCAAATACAGTGGACCCTTGTATAACAAACAGCTTGTATAACATAAAATTTGTACAACATAAAAAATTCCAGAGATAGGGAAAATTTGCTTAACATAATCGCCTATGGGGAGAATCCGTACAACATAAAAATGGGATCACTCTGTTTTCAATGCATTCCTATGGGAATTTGTATAAAGGAAAATGTGCTTAACATAATTTCATTTGGAACGAATTAATTCCTTTATGCAAGGTACCACTGTACTGGATTTCAAAAGACAGGCATGCATTTCCATCTTGGTCTTTATGAATTCAGAACTCTGTGTAAACTGATATGAAATCATATGCTTTCCTGCCCTATGATGAAAATGATGTTTCACAAAGACCGTTTCTCCTCCCCAGCTCTGTGCGGGATTGTGGCTACGATTTGGTTCCCAGTGAGTGCTCATCGTGAAACCATGATCATGAGTTTCGGATACTCCCTCTACACGGGCTGGATTGGATCTGCTCTGTGCCTCTTTGGTGGGTGCATCATCGTTTGCTGCTCAGGAGACGCTCAGTCATTTGGCGAGAACCGTTTCTACTACGCCTCCGGATCCAGCTCTCCCACCCATGCGAAAAGCGCCCATGTATAACGGCCCCTGAGACTTCTTGCATCTTCATCTCATGTTTGAAACGGGTGGGTGGGGTGTTTGTGTGTGTTTGGGGTCTTCTTTGCACGCAGGTTGACCGAAGAGTTAGTGAAACAACCTGAAATTTTTAAAAGCATTAAACGTCACATGTTCGCCTTAATAGAAACCTGCAGCAAAAAAAATAGACCAGGCTTATTCTCCTGGTTTACGTACTTAAGAAACCATTGAAAAATTCCTTCATTCCTTCCCCCCTTCCTTTTCATAACTTAGCACTTGCTTTCCTTCATTCAAGGTCATCATTTTGGCAAAGTTGCGATCACAGGGAGGGAGGAAGACACTGTACTTTTCCATTGGTACAAATGCTTTCTTTTTCATTAAATTAGGGGGGTATCTTTTTGCTTCCTCTGTTAAAAACAAAAACAAAACCCACAAGGACTTTGATCACTTCTGTAACAATGTTTTTGCCTAAAATGCATCAGTATGAAGGAGTTGAAGCCAAAAGTTTCTAATTACAAGATAAATAACAGAACACTTGTACATAGCCTTCAATCTAGGTGATGGGACTAATCCCATACAACCTCCCCCCTTCCTGTTATTTTTACAGGGTCTTTTGTTTGTTGCTAAATGTACTTTAAGTTTCTTTTTTACTTTGTCCCTCTTAATTTGTATTCTGACATGCACTAGTGAAGTGAAACGTATCTAATCAGATGCCAGTTCAGTGAAATCCAATGAATACTGATGATGCTTGTCACGTTTAAATGAAATACTGTACAATATATAAAAATAAATGTTAAAGTTACTACTTTATTGTTTCTCATTGTGTTCTCTTTCAAGTTAGCTTTCACTGAATTTTCCCACTTGTGAATCTGCACAAAGTGGGTTTTTAAGATTTTTTTAAAAATTTTCAACCAAAATCCACTTAACAAAAACTACACATGGATACATCCCCCAGTCTCCAACCTAACCCTCGATTAATAGCTGTGAATTTTCCTAATTACAACCTTTCAGGCTACAAAATTTTTACATTGGGCATTTTGCCTATAACTAAATATGGAAGAAGAGTCATAGCAACCGGACTTCTTTTCTTGAGAGAGTGAAACATTTTGCTGCCCATCCAAATAGCTTTGTCACTCTGAGGAAAGCTAGTTGTGAGTCCTCCTTTTTTTTGGGTCAGCATGCGGTCAAAGTGAACTATAAAATGGAGGACTCGCAACTAGCTTTCCTCAGACTGACGAAGCTGTTTGGAGGAGCAGCGAAGTGTTTCATTCTCTCAAGAAAAGAAGCCCAGTTGCCCTGATTCAACTTCTAGATAAAATCACCTGGATGACTGAGAATCTTCACAGACCTATAACTAAATGAGACATTGCGCAATATTGGACCCATTAATCCAGACATGGGCAAACCTGTCTCTAAGATTCTGCTGGTTAGCTTTAACTTAGAGAATCCACCACTTGCCCAACTGCTGGGTCAAGTCATCACCACTATGGATCAACACAATGGCAAAGGTCACATCCGGAGCACCATGGAACATGGCTTCCTTGAACCCATCCCAGAGCATGCCTCCCGGTCTCCTCTAATTCAACATGGCCCTCATAGGCCTAGCCACCATGTGGCTCAACACAGTGACAGGTGTTACTCTGAATCCCTGTCTCCTCCAATTCAGCGTGGCCTTCATAGGCCCAGCCACTATCAACACCATGGCAGGTATTACTCTGAGTCCCGGTCTCATCCATTTCAACATGACCCTCATAGGCCCAGCCACCATGTGGCTCAACACCTTGGAGCTGTAACTCTGAATACCCTGGGATTTAGGTTCATCCCTAAGCTTCATCCCTTCAAAATGGCCCACTGGACCAGGTTCCAGCCTAAACTTGTATACCATGCATACTCAGCTGACCACGATAGTTACCCTAGGATGTCACTGTGGCAGCACTCCAGGAATGATAAAAGAAAACAATGGCTGGAACCTAACCGTTCAGCTTTGCTGAGCATAATCACAGGTTTTGTGACATACTTCTGTCTCTGCTCTGTAGTCAAGTGGCATCATAGCCTGTGGCACCCCCTGTGACTGCTTTGCCAAGTATGTATGAATGAATCCAACTTCAGAAATCCTGATCCCTGACATTTCGTAAGGCTAGGGCTATAATAACATTACAAAATGTGCACTTAGTTAAGGGAGACCATCATAATGCATGACCAAGTTCCCGCCCATAGACTCTCAGGACAAATTAATTATTTGTTTCTCTTACTGAGGAGCTCTTTAAAATGTCACGCGTGCCAAGGACAATATTTTATTCGATTTGAGCAGGGTATTGGTGATGCGGCCTGACACCAATGGCAAGTCAGCCCCCTGAAAATGAGGCCCTGATCAATCAGCTTTGGATTCTTCCATCAGCTAAGTCACTTAATAACTATACAAAGTGCAATAGAAGTGGATGATCTGAACAACTGTGCCTCGTGGCACAGTGGTTAAATGCCTGTACTGCAGGTAAAACTGTGCTCACGACCTGGGGTTCAATCCCTGGTAGTAGGTTCAAGGTTCACTCAGCCTTCCATCCTTCCGAGGTCGGTAAAATGAATACCCAGCTTGCTGGGGGGGGGGCAATGTGTAGCCTGCATACTGTAATTAAAAACTGTGAACCCCCCAAAGTGTCCTTGAAGTGGTATGAGGCAGTATATAAGCAGAACAACTTGACTTCAAAGCCATTTGTACTGCTTTTCTCCAAAATCCATATAGTTGGCACAATTCTGTGACATAAACTATAAAAATGGATACTATGAAATGTGGAGTCCCCTGGCTCCTGTTCTGTCTCCTATGTTATTTAACATCTATATGAAACCACTGGGGTTAAGTGCCACCAGTATGCTAATGATAACCAGCTCCACCTCTTGTCACCTCCAGAGTCTAAGGGAGCTACTATCTCAACTTTACATGAGTGTTTAGTTGCAGTAATGAACTGGATGAGGATGAACAAAATGAAACTAAACCCAGACAAGACAGAGGTGCTTCTGGTCAGTCGAAAGGGAGAACAAGGGATAGGGATGCAACCTGTACTGGATGGGGTCACGCTCCAATTGAAAAAATAGGTGCATAGCTTGAGGGTGCTCTTGGACTCATCCTTGAGCCTGGATGCCCAGGTCATGGCTGTGGCCAGGAGCGCATTTGCACAATTAAGGCTAGGCGCGTGCGCCTAGCTTTCTTGAGAAACTAGCTCTGGCCATGGTGACACATGCCCTAGTAATATCCCAGCTAGACTACTGTCATGCATTCTGTGAGACTACTGATGAAAAGTCTCAGGAAGTCAATGGGTCCAAAATGCAGCAGCCAGACTGCTGACTGGGATGAGGTACAGAAATCACATTACACCCCTATTAAAGCAGCTCAACTGGCTACCAATCAGCTATCAGGCACAATTCGGAGTGCTGACCTTAATCTACAAAGCACTGTACGACCTGGGTCCTAGCTACCTCGAAGATCAAACCTCGCAGTATGAATTGACTTGAGTGTTAAGATCATAAGGAGAGGTCTTTCTCTCCAGCTCGCCACCCTCACAGGTACGTCTCATAGGAACACATGAAAGGGCCTTCTTGACTGCTGCACCCAGACTCCGGAACTCCCTCTCACTAGAGGCCAGAACTGCCCCATCTCTGTTGTCTTTCCAGAAACAGGCCTTTCTCTTCAGGCAAGCCTTCCCTGAATGATGGGCTACCTGTCATGTGTCTTTCATATGAATCTATATGATCACATAGACTTTGTGTTTATAACCTTGTAACCTTATAACCTTGTGTGATTGTACTGACACTATGTTTTCAATGTTAGTTTCCATCACTCAAACTTTTACATGGAATTTTACTCTCTTTTTAACTGCTTACATTCTCTTGTAGCTTCAATGTAATGTCTTTTAATGCTGTAAGATGTCCCTCAACTCCCTGTTCTCAATATGTGAACCTGTCTTAATTGGACTGGACTGTATATTGTCCCTCATTACTGTAAGCTGCCTTTTTACTCTCCCTTTAACAGCTTACATTCTCTTGTAGCTTTAATGTAATGTTGTCTTTTAATGTTGTAAGGCAGGGATGTCCAAACTTTTTGTAAGGAGGGCCAGATTTGGTGGCTGAGAATGTGTCAGGGGCCGGTTGCTCCCTGACCCTGCCACCCCACTGCAAGCCCCACCCACTGACCCCTTGCAATCCCCCCTGCAGGAAGGAAGGCAGGGACCAAGGGAGGGAGGGAGGAAGGTGGAAACCAAGAGAGGAAGGAAGGAAAGTGGGGAACAAGGAAGGGAGGGAGGAAGGAAGGTGGGGACCAAAGGAAGCACAGGGAGCCGTGGCCACAGGTCGCCCCTTGGTAGAGGCGATCTGTGCGACCTTGCACCCCCCCAAGCTCCCCAGCAGTGGCGACGGCTCGACCACCACCCCACCCCAAAGCTCCTTGGCGGTGTTGGAGGCCCGCTGGCCTGCCCACCCCCACACATCCCCCTGCGGTGCCGATGGCAGCAGACCGCCCAGCCGTGCCGGTGGCGCGGCCCATCCAATCACTGCCCCGCGCTTGCGCCCAACCTCACAATGTTCCCGGCTATGCCAGTGGTGGGCGGCCTGCCTGTGCGCCGCCCTGCACGTGCGCCTAGCTTCACAAGGTTCCTGGTAATGCCGGTGGCGGTGGCCCATCCGTGTGCCACCCCCCACATGCATGCCAAGCCCCACAAGCTTCCTCGCCCACCCACCCAGCCCCACAAGCTTCTGCTCACCGGCCGGCCGACTTGCCCAGCCCCTCAAGCTTCCCGGCGGTGTCAGTGTTGGTGGAAGATTTTAAAAAAAAAACATGGGGCGAAGGAGGGGGAGGGAGGGGCGGGCCAGCCAGCCCCGGGCCACTCAGAATGACCTGACGGGCCGGATTTGGCCCCCGGGCCAGACTTTGGGCAGGCCTGTTGTAAGGTGTCCCTCAATTCCCTGTTCACAATACATGAGCATGTCTTAATTGTACTGGACTGTATATTGTCCCTCACTACTGTAAGGCACCTTGGGTCCTTTTCCAAGGGAAGGGTGGGGTAAAGATATTCTAAAACAAACAAACAAACAAACAAACAAACAAACAAACAAACAAACAAACAAACAATGGTGCCCAATATAAAATTCTAACTTTCACTTCATCTCTAGTTAAATGGAGATCCATCTATATGCATGACAAAAATACCTGCTGCATCATCTCTCAGGAAAATATGTCCTGTCATCATTCCCATTGGGCAGATCTCAGAATAGTTCCTCTTGTCCTCCATTTAAAAATAGCCCAAGGGCTGGGGCAAGCCATTGAGGTGGCAAACTTCAATGGCAAAGGGCAACTGATGACGAATGGAAACCACATCATAATTCACGATCCTGGGGCTGGGATGTGAATTTCCATACTCCATATTCTTTAAAGAGGACCCATCATGATGCATAAACTAAATTATGGCTGAGAACAACAGCTGCAAGAGCTGCACCAACTTTGAAAGACTAGGTCCCAAACCTATAAATTCTGTAACTTGATCCTGCCTAAAGCTTGGGATGCATTTTACAAGATCAATCTTCATTTTGAGGGGACCCATCGCGATGCCTACACAGTGGTCTGCTGCACTGCTGTTCCGGAGGAGATACATCCTGTATTCCCATGGCATCACAGCCAAAGGCAGCAGCAGTGGAAGCTGTGCTAATCCTGAAAAATTGGGTCCCCAACCTGTATGTCAGGATCCCAACCCTGCATGATGCTTGGGATGTATATATACTGTACTCCAAAATCAATATTCAGATAAAGGGGGGGGTTCATCACGATGCAGGTAAGTAGAAATGTCACAGGATGATGCACTCTCCCCCAGCCTCCGCAATGTGCCAACACTAACTCAAGACTGCATACCAGCTATTCCCAGCCTATCTGGGGAAATCTGAATCACTAGGCTCTGTGTATTACAGATAGCTCTGCCTGAACTGGGCGTCATCCCAGGGTTAGTCGGTCCAATATGCAATGTTCTTTCTTTCTTTCTTTCTTTCTTTTAGTCATTACATTTTGGATTGGTGTTACCAAGATAGAGTCAGACTCGAATCTGATAGTTTAATGCAGGCCTGCCCAACAGTTAGACCACAGGCTACTGGTAGCCTGCAAAGGGTTCAAAAGTAGCCCGCTGGCCATTAAAAAAAGTGAGGGGATAAGTACTCCACCCCTCCCTCCTCCATCCCAAGGACCACCACTGCCCCAGCAAAGTTCTGGGTCTGCCAGCCCACTGTCTCAGCTGAGCAGGGCAGTTCAAGGGCCATGGTGCATTGAAATCTGTTCCCTCCAGAATGCATTAATTGGTTTTCAATGCATTCCTATGGGAAACCCACTGCTCTACTTACAAAAGTTTTTACTTATGAGCATGTGCTCGGAACAGATGAAATTCGTAAGTATATGTTTTAGTGTAGTAGCCCTCAGGCACTTTGGGCTGGAAAAAGTAGACCTTGGCCTGTTCAAAGCTGAACAGTCCTGGTTTAATGTTTACATGGATAACCAATAATCATGGCTAATCTGGCACTTTATACAAAGTTGACGTGGCTTCAAAAGCTTGTCTAAAAAGCTAGTCTTGTCATTAACTGGTGAAAAGACGGACAAAAAGGGGGAGTAACATGGGATCATGTATTCAACATCACCCCCAACTTTGAATGGTACAATCCAGGGCAGATGGCTTTACTCTCACCTATAACATAGCCTAATTTTTTGCCCATTTCATAGTCTAACATGCTCAGCATTTCTAATATTACAGAATAATTTAACTAATGCCCTGTCCATCTAGCAGGAGATGCTCCAGACCATAACTCTGGAGGCCCTAGTAAGGCCAAAAGTGAAATCTTGGAGGCTAGAAGCATATAAAAACCCGATCCCAACCTTGGCCCCTTAAAATGAGCCAAAGTTACCTAGTGGCTTTGGCTAGGCTCCCAAATTTTGCTGTGAAAGATGATTGGTCACAATTAGCAGTTTCTTTACAATCTGTTTCTGTCCATCCACTATCTATAATCAGTAAGTGAAAACATCCACTTACTAATCTAGGAAGATCACTTGTAGAGTAACTGGGGAAAGGCAAACACTCCCAGCAGGGATTCATCATCACCTTCTAACAGATTGCAAAGTGCCACAGGCTTGCGTCTTAAGGGAAACATCTGTGCTCCACCGGACACACTAATTCCATTCTGTCCCCCTTGCCCTGTGAAGAGGCAATGGCGAAGTTCGTGCAAACAGGCACCGAAGGCACCTTGTAGAACACTGCGGAGGGGCAATGTGTAGCCTGCAGAATCATGTTGTAACCTACCCAGAGAGTGCTTAGCACTATGGGGCATCACATAAGCAGCACACTTTCTTTGCTTCCTGGTCCTGGCCTTAATGAATTGGTACTCTCTTTTATGTTGTAGCTTTTAAAGAAGTTGAGCATAGGTGGAGACTTAATTTTGTTTGTTGGTTTGTTTTCTGTATGAATTCTAGGAACATTCTTAGGCCTTGTTGTGTGGGTGATATTTCTGGGCTATTTCCCAAGCTTTGGGAGATTTGGAACTTGTGTTGTGTGAAAACTCAGATACAGGATTAACATACAAATTATCCCAAGGGGGGGGGAAGTTTCACACAATGCAAAAACACCCCCCCCCAACTTTCTGTCATCATCGTCATGGGGTACATAGCAAACTCATTCAGTTTATGAGTTACATTCACGTTGCCTTTCCGCTATTAAGTTCATGGGTCTCACCTGCAATTTATCCTGATAACAACTCTGTGAATGCAGCCAAACTAAGACAGTGTGACTGATCCAAAGTCAGCAAGTTTCCTGACTATGAACCCACCACAAGGGTGTGGTGTGACTCAACGGGCTAGAGGGCTGAAACTGTTGGCAGCAAAGTCGGCAGCTCAGAGGGTCGAAATCCCGGGTGCCATGCAGCGGGACACGCTCCAGTTGTTAACCCCAGCTCCTGCCAACCTAGCAGTTCGAAAGCATGTGAAAAGCTACTGCCGTAAAAAGCGGGAAGGTAACAGTGTTCTGTGTGCAGAAATGTGTTCGACCATGCCGGCCACATGGACATGGAGTTGTACAACACTGGCTCTTTGGCTTGGAAACAAAGATGAGCACCTCCCCTAGAGTCAGATACGAATAGCACGCATGTGCAGATGGAACCTTTACCTTTCCCCCCCTGATTTGTAGGCCAACACTCTATCCAGTACACAACAGACATCCTGAGGGACTGTGCATGAGTCTTTTCAGTGCTTAAGATCATCAGAGCATGTCCTCCTCTCAGTCCCAATGTCAGGACAGTGGAGGCACAGCTGATAGGGACACAAGACAGGGCCTTCCCAATGGTGTAGACAGAGTTTGGAGTGCCCAGGGACAAAATCAGTTTTTGTGCCCTCTCCTACCCCCCAAATCATGTCTCACCCCCCCAACCATGTCTCACTCACCCAGCAAGGGGGGGCAGATCCTGGGGGAACAGTGAGGGAGGAGAAGAAGGGTTTCTCCTTCACATGCCCTCTTTGTGAGTCTCCTTTCCAGTTAAGGCTCTCCTGTGCAAACGGCACAGTGTGTGCCTAGTGCCAAGCAGGCAATTTTTTTTCAAGCATCACCTCTGTAGCATGCTTCCCCCTCCTCCTTTCTCTCCCAGCTAAAGCTTGATGATAGTTAGCCCGGGGAAAGGAGGAGAGGGAAGCAGGCAATGGGAATCCCAAGTAGCACCTCCATCACATACTTCCCTCTCGTCCTTTTCCCGGGCTAACTATTGCCAAGCCTTCGTGGAACAGGGAGCGGGGAGCAATCAACGGAGGTGCTGCTTGGAAAAAAACATTGCTTGCTTCCCTCTCTTCCTTTCCCCTGACTAAGGATTGCCAAGCCTTAGTGGGGTGAAAGGAGGACTGCTGGTGGGATGGTGCATGGCTTCTTCCTCCTGCTCCCCCTCCAGGTGCCCCCAGATTGCTGTGTGCCCTGGGGCAAATGCACTCCTCCACCCCTCTTAGTTACGCCAGTGGGCCTTCCTTGTGGCAGCTCCAAATTATGGAATGCTCTCTCTCTGGATATTAACCTCAGCACCTTCCTTTTATCTTTCCACTGACAGCTGAAGACATCTTTTCAGGCAGTTTTAAGCAATCATGTTCAGGTCCCTGAATTCCTTTTTAAATTTAGGATACTTTTAAAAAATATTTTGTTTGCTAATAATTATTTAATCATATTTTAATTAGCTTACAGTTTAATTGTTTTAAATGCGTAACTTATTATGTTTTTAAATCGGTTCTTTTAATATTATGAGCCACCTTGGGTTTTCTTACTGAGAGAAAGGTGCCTATAAATTCGCCAAATAAAACCAGGTGCTGTAGGCGCCTGGAGTAGGAACTGGCAAACCACTCCAGTATTCCTGCCAAGAAAACTCCACGGACATGGGGGTCACAAAGAGTCAGTCACAACTGTAACGACGCAACACACAGAGAGAGAGATAAAATGGAAAAAGCTTTTTGTCTAACTGAGTCCTGTCCTACCTACATTGTCAAACCTCCCTCCCTATGCTCACCTGCTTTGTTTCTTCAACGTTGTGTACATAGAATTCCCCACTGATAAGATTATTCACACTAACTAGGAGGGTGTAACTTACATCTCGCTAGACCAGGCTTGAGATAGCCTTTGATAAGTTTTGGTTTCGGAAATCTTGTTACATTTGAAATGGATAAAACTACATTTGAAATAAAGTTCTCAGGTCACTTTTCTGGGATTTTTTTAAAAATGGAAGCAGGAACTCATTTTGGGAGTTCCAACATCTGCCAGTAATTAACCTCTGAAGAGGCAACCAGAAACACATAACAGTGACAGTAGACAAGCTCTTTGAAGTATGATCAACTCTAATAGAAAAGGACTGCCTTCTCTGGGTGTAGGGTTTCCAGCACAGGAGTAGGAACAGAGACCCAGATCAACCAGGGGTCTTGTCCTGAAAATGAACCCTATGCACATAATAGGCAGCTGTTTCAGATGGAGCTGGTTTCCTTTCGAGATTGTGGTTGGTGTGTGTGTTGTTATCAAGGGTGTGGGCACTAGGTAGTCCTTCTAATACACCGTCAGGTGCACCAGATTCCATTGGTTTCAGTGTGCTTAGAGGCATTCAGTTGAGCAGAGGGACAGCTTTCTGTGTACAGTATTAAGCAAGCCATTAATTTTGCAACATTGGCATTGGATATTCTGGTGCCGAATGGTCTTTGGACCAACTATAGCTTCGGAATAAAATGTGTGTTTTGTCCCTCACTCTAATTTGTTGTGCTAATTTCATATTGTTTTTCGTTCTCCCTCTTTCTCCGACACAATGTTCACAATGTGAACTGTAATTCCACAGATCCTTGGCAGAACATTTGCGCTCATTACATCATAGGGTCTGGGTACTGTTGCCTGTTGTATGCCCCAAAGAGAAACAATAAGCACTGCCATTGTGCGATGTGGGTGCTATAAAGGAATGTGTAACACACAGATGTGTGGCTTTGTGAAGACTGGCCCGGGCTTGTGGACTGTATTGTTTTTGTGCGTGCCGCACTCATTGTTGAATGGGCCCCATTCAGATGGCTGGAATGGGATTAAGCAGCTTGTCTTGAGAGCAAAAGTGGCTGGGAGGAAAAGTGTGCAAAAGAGGTTCAGGAAGTGAAGGATACCTTATGATATAGGGTCCACAGCTGGGTACTATGTTTATGAGGAACAACCAAATTGCTGTAACACGTTGCAAGCTCTCAAGTTTTCCAGGACTCCCTGAGAGCTTAGTATTGTTAGGAGGAATTCAGAAATTTGCACAGCTTTGAGATATTTTGTTTGCTCCTAACAAGGTTCATGCCAAAGTGTTCACACTTTGCTTTGGACCACAACATGGTAGATTGCCAATGGCAAAGGACTGTGGGAGTTGCTGTCCAAAACATCTGGAGGGCCAAAGTTTGGACATGCCTGTTCTAGAGGTGGTTGACACACTTCAGAGGGCAAATGGGATAAGAGGATGAAAAACTAGAGTCCAGTAACATCTACTGCTGTACCTTCAAATCCTACTCTATCTTCTGCTAGGATCACTTTGTGGTGTGGCTGAAAGGGGCCACAGTCCTTCAACCCTACATTTTCTTTCCCCATGGTTGCCTTTTTCCTCCCATGCTCGGACTGGCCCAAATGGCTAGTTTGGCTAGCTGGAGAACAGACCTCTCAACCGGTGGACCTGGCAGACGTTTCCGTTCAGATCTGCTGGGGAGGGATTGATTGCCTCATTCAGTGTTTCCATTTGGACTTTTTCTACTCACCCGTGCTTTCAATAGCTTGGTTCGGTGGCTGGCCGGTATATACTGTAAGTGTTTGTGAAGACATGCACTAAAGGGAGTTTGGAGTGCATGCAAATTGCTGACAATGCATCGCCTTGTGACAGCGTTTGCAAACAGCACATGCATAAGGGGTTGTTTGTGTACAAAGTACCAGTCTTGGGGATTGGGGAAGGGAAGCTCTCTAACACTTCAGTGATCCCTAAGGACCTCTTGTGGGTGAAGGTTAACATAAAAACGTAAGAACATAAGAACATAAGAAGAGCCGTGCTGGATCAGGCCAAAGGCCCATCAAGTCCAGCTTCCTGTATGTCACAGTGCCCCCCCCCCCCCCAAATGTGTCCGGGAGTGCACAAGACTAGATATCTGTCTCTTCCTACAACTCCCCTGTGTCTGGTCCTTGAAGTACCCCAGTTTTAAGCCTGGAGATTATACATCTCCATCATGGTTTGTATCCTGTGATGGACTTCTCCTCCAGGAATCTGTCCAATCCCCTCTTGAAGGCATCCAGGCCAGATGCCATCACCACATCCTGTGGAGATGAGCACCTGTAGTACAGGGCGTGCTCTGGGATTCAGCCGTGTCAAAAGATGCTCTCAAGTGATCTTGTGCCCAGTAACCACCATCATCACTGGCATTCTGTGGAGTCTCCAGCAGAGGGGTGAGGTAGATGCTCTGTTGGCAAGAGATTCCTCCAGAGTTTGGATTTTATGATTTGCACTGCACCAAATCCATTGTCTACTGCCATCGATAAAGCATGATGTCTATGTGTACAGTGCTTAGAAGCTGCAACCTAGAGCATACTGCCTGGGTCTACAACCCCCTGCCCAGCATGCTGTCCTTGGTGAAATCACGTAGTGGTTCTAAAATCAGATGTTCAACTAGTTGCCTGACTGATTTATAAAGAGCAGGGGTCCTGGGCCGGAACTACCACTAGAGTGCAGACCTGAGAGGGGCGCAAACTGACCGGAGAGAGACACATTTTCCTACAATTTATCTGCTTTTGAAAATTTTTGGGGGGGGGGGGGCACAAGTTGCTAGTCTTGCTTAGGGTGTAAAAAAGTCAGGCCCCAGCCCCATGGGGGTCCTTGTATGATTGCCCTTCCATGTGCAACTGGACTTTGCCTTCATGTTTAGCAACACTATTTTTGTATTCATGTGCAGCTTTAAAGCAAATATTGAGTTTCCCTATAATAAAGGTGGGCAGATTTGATTAGAAAGTGTTATGTCCTCAGGTTAGGTTCTGGCTTATCTAATATACAGTATGTATCACCCTCTGACTCTTCTCCTTCCATAAACACGAGAGCGATTCTTCTGCCTTTTTTGGAAGTCAGATCCCTTTTCTCCTTGAACTCCACATTTTATGATAGTCTGTGGATGGGTTGCCACGGATGATTTCATGGAGAGGGCGGCATGGGCGAGAGGATAATCGTATTCTCTATTGTAACAAACATTGGCCACACAAGAATGGCACTGTGTTGAAAAGGCTATAAATAAATAGGGGCTAGCAAAGAATCACGTGGCTCCTCTGCCCCCAGGCGATGTCAAGGCTCAAGGCTCTGGTGGGATCACTGAGGAACATTGTGTTTGAGCAAGAAGCTCCCTGGCTCTCCAAGTGGGTGATGGAGGAGGAGGAGGGCAGTGTCACAAATGCCAGCCAGTCTCTTCAGTGCCAGCTCCTCCCTTCACCTCCACCCGGCTAATGGTGCTAGGCAGGCGTGGGTCTTACGTACTGTCTGTCGCTTCTCGTTGTCTTACAATGGGGTTGCTTGGGGAGGGAAGACATGGAGTTGAGATGGTTGGCCTTAGAGAAGATGCAACACAAAGCAGACATTGTTGTTCCCGTAGGAGGCCGGCTTCTGCTGATCGTGAAAAGCACATGGAAGCTTATACAAACAGACGGGGCACAGGCAAAATATTTTGCTGCCCAAAGCAGAGGAGCAAATGGTACAACCTCTTGTAAGATCACTTCTCAGGATGTGCTGTGTCCAGAGCTAGACAGGATATTTGACACCCACACTGAAACACGCCACGAGCTGCGCACCTCAGCCACAGCAATAAAAATGCAACAAAAGCAAGTTTACTCTTATTGGCTTTCATGTCATGATAACATGATAACATTTGCTAGATTTACTCAGTATAAAGATAACCAGTTGTTTCGATCAGATCAAAGAAAGTTCTATCAGAGTTTAAATCAGAAGATAGGTATAAAAGATGAAAAGCCTGAAAAACGGCAGCCATTCAGTTTTAGAAAGACATATGGGGGACTGAGAAAGACTATAATAGAAATGCTGGATGACTCCAAGATTTTGAGAAGAAATTATCCAAGTGCACAATGGACCAACTAGAAATAACAGCTGATATGATCCCCAAAAGAGTGCAAAGCACGGCACTGCTGTCCATTCATGACACCCAGAATCTGCTGCCGGAAAGAGCGGCCCCACTCTTCATCAGGAGAAGGAGGGCCTTACAGATTGAATCAGACCGATCTAACAACTTCATATGGCTCTAAAATCTGCATGTTTCTATTCCATCGAAGACCAAACCAACATTATTGGTAGATTCTATTTATTTATCACCAATGTACATATCAGTGGATGGGCTGAACAAGGGTTAGTGGGAAATACCTTGTATTAATAAAGAATGCACCAAATTCACCACTTCTCTGTCTGGGAACATTGGTCACTTCTGCTGGCTAATTAAAGAAATTAATTGGACCAACCACCCTGATCCCATAGCCATTCATATGCATCCAGGGATCCAACGCACTATCGCCCAGATCTTCATAACCTCTGCCCCTGCTATTTGTGGGCATCTTTTCCTTTTCCTAAACATGTAATCAGCACACTGGGTGCGGTGCCTAAAGAGCTAAGCAAGTACTTAGAAGAAATTGGAGGTGACAAAGTCACCATCAGTCAGCTGCAGAAAGCCACCTTACTGGGATCTGCTTGCATAATTCGCCGATACATCATGGAGTCCTAAATGCTTGGGAAGTACATAAGAACATAAGAAGAGCCATGCTAATAATAATTCCCTGTGGGTATCCTGACTACTTTTAGACAAAGCTCTCTTAAGAGATGGAGCTTATAACTGCAATGCTCAAGAGTGAGCTATCTGAAGGCAAGGCAGCTGGGACAATCTCAAGGTCTGGAGAGCAGAAAATAGGGTGGGATAGAGGGCCTATGGGGAAAACACACCCACCCAAAGCAAGCAAACCAAGAGAAGTAGACCAATACACATGGCACATGCTCAGAGTGCATAAAACACTGATTGTATGTGTGTTGATAAGGCAGTCCAGAGGCCAAATAGAAGAGCTTAGATTAGTATTGGAACTCTGAATGGAAGCACCCCTTTTCTTGCAGTTCTGCTTCCATAAAGTTCACCTTCTCCCATTTAGCCTTGTACTAATTTCCCCTCCATATCCTCTGTTGGTTCTTTCCCCCCACAAATATTTATGTTCCAGAACTCTGTTGCCTCATATTTTGTAAAGTGCCATGCAGACCATCAACTATTCAATCTATCAGTCAACTTGGCCATCAGTACAGTAGTACCTTGTATAAAGGAAGTAATGCATTCCAAATGAAATTCTGTTAAGCAAATTTTCCTTTATACAAATTTCCCATAGGAATGCATTGGCATTGGAAACAGAGTAATCCCTAATTGTGACCATTTTTATGTTGTACAGATTCGTTGCATAGGCAATTCTGTTAAGCAAATTTCCCCTATACCCTATATTTTATGTTATACAGATTTTATGTTATACAAACCGTTTGTTATATGAGGGTCCACTGTATTAATTATACAGTGGTACCCCCAGTTACAAATGGCCCAGGTTACATAATTTCTGGGTTATGTAACAAAGTCCTTCATAAACAATTACCCCGTAATGTAAAAAGTCCAGTTTACGCATTTTTCTGAAGGACTTCATTTCCCAGGATGCATCATGCCTCATTCGGATCCATAATGTAATTTCCGGGTTATGAAGCATCACAGGGAACTGATTAATTATGTAAAACAGGCTGCCACTGTAGTAATAATGCTATATTTCATGGCAAATACAAACTATCTTGTAAAAAACTAAGCCGCAGTCGCAGCCTGAATAAATTAATTAGATGTGTGTATTGCAGCTGCAGTTTGATCTGATTTCAACTTTTCTTCCTCTAATTTGCTTTGAAGGCACTAATGGCTTTTCCCAATTATCCCTCCTATTTCCGGGGAAAATAAATGTGGAGGGCACACCAAGCAGAGTAGAGGAGGACGCAGCATCCAGGCTGTTCTACATGATCTCCATATTTGTCATTGTAGAAGAGTTAGCTCTGTTAGTTGGCACTAGCATATCAAGCAGAGACAAAATAAAAATTAAGAAAACACAAAGACGACAAAAACATTGTGGAACCTTAAAGACTGTGCCATATTTTAATGCGAGCTTTCATAGATAAATCTACTTCCTCAAAATTAAGATTGGGACTGCCCCACACCCCAACAAAGAGGCTGCTGGTTTCTACAGTTATTTATAGCCTGAGATTAATCTAGCCACCAATCATTGTCATTGTTTATAGAAAAATGCTTCCTGGGAGAGGATCTGAACATCAACAGAGTCTTAACAATCATTGCTACTATGTGTGAAATGCCAAATACCAACAACTTGTATGAAGGAAACAGTGTCTTTGTTTAGGGGCGAGGTATAAATGTATAAAATATCTGTCATGGAGTCCCACTTTAGGTTTTCCAGTCATGCTAAAGGTTTGCCTGGGGAAGTTACCGTAAAAAGCAAAGTGTTCTGCTTATATACCGCCCCATACCACTACAAGTAGTCTCTGGGCGGTTTACAATTTTAATTACAGTGTGCAGGCTACACATTACCACCCCCCCCCAGCAAGCTGGGTACTCATTTTACCGACCTCGGAAGGATGGAAGGCTGAGTGAACCTTGAGCCTGCTACCAGGGATTGAACCCAGGTCGTGATCACAGTTTTACCTGCAGTACAGGCATTTAACCACTGCACCACGAGTTAAGTCGTTTCCCTTTTGCCTACTTCACTGCCATTACTGGCCATTATGTCAATCACCCATTATGAACCAGACGCTGTTTGAAGCCAGCCACTCTGGATCAGACACTTCTCACCTCTACTGCTGTCGAAGGAAAGAACCAAGGTGTGAAAATGAATGGAGTTCTTGTTAATAATATGAGAATGAGATACACTGACAATACTGTCCTGCTTGCAACAAGTCTGGCAGATTTGCAAGGATTATTGGATTCTGTTGCTGCAGAAAGCAGTGCCATGGGATTGCGACTTAACATGAAGAAGACAAAATGGATGGTTATCAGTAAAAAAAAATGGTTCACAGAGCCTTCTCAAGATTGGCAGTGATATAATTGAAAGAGTATCATCTTATAAATACTTGGGATGCTTTGTCAAAGATACTGGTAACTGGGATCCTTCATTGAAATTCGTTGTATAATTGAACAAGCTAGAAATTCCTTCCATAAAATAAAGAAAGTCTTGACAAACTTGGACTTATCAGACTTTGAACTTGAATACCTTCATCCTATGTATTCAACATACTTATCTATGGTGTAGAAACTTGGACCCTTACAGACACATTTTGCAGGAAGCTGGAAGCATTCAAAATGTGGACGTACGGACGGATTCTGAAGATACCTTGGACAGCCAGAGTCACTAACGTGGCTGTATTACAATGTGTGAATAAAAAGCTAAAAATCCTCAATACTGTAAAGAGAAGAAAACTGCACTATTTCAGACACATAATGCACAATAAGAAATACCATCTGCTTCAGGTTATCCTTCAAGGAAAAATAGATGGGAAGCATGGCGTGGGGCATAGAAGAACATTCTGGATTAAGAACTTAAGCCAATGGTCTGCAGTGAGCACAGCTGCTCTGTTTAGAATAGCCTTAGATAGAAACCAGTTCAGGCTACTGATTGCCAACGTTCTATGAGGACATGGCCCTTGAAGAAGATGTAGTCCCATTCTTATGTCTGAGGAAGTCGACATGTCCAGGAAAGCTCACATTATCCCACAGTGTTTCACTCAAGGGCCTTTCTGCTAAGATGTTGGGTGCCAGGGTCACAAGCTGCTCTAGAAACAGGGAACTATGATACTTGTATTACCATATAACTGGCATGTGTTTAATGAGTTGTGAGAAAGAAAGAAAACCAAAATCAGGAAATGATAGAAGTACCCTAAACTGAATCTGCAGTCACTTTTCCCCAACTTTTATTGTGCAAACTAAGAAGTACCCTCCCCCTTGCCCCACAATAATGCAAATAGATACCCAAATCAACCAGTTTCATTTCTTCCTCTACAAAAGATATTTTCCAAGTCCTTTAAGGCAACATTTGTTCAAATTTAATTCACTTTAGCATTAAAAATATCAGGCCTTCGAATAGTGGTAAATTTAACAAATATTTGTCTATATAAGCACAGAGACTGAGAGTCCCCCCTCTTTTTGGTTTAAAATTCCGTATAAAAGCTACGGACGGTTCAGTTCAGATGTTCTGTTTGCTGAGACATTCTTTATAAACTCAGTTTTTATTCTTATTTCTGTAAATATAAAGGCACACAATAAAGCTTTATGCGTCTATTAAAATATACACATTTGGTAAATTTAGATTTCTTTCCCAAGAGTCTTCGTAGATCAGCATATTTATATATTGTATATAATTTCTCAATGACAACAATCATTCTCAAAATATAGGTCACTCCATTAAGATATCTGCATAAACTTTCATCATGATACACCACAAAATCCCATTGCATAGTTCACCAATGGGGTTTAGGAATCACAAAAATAAATAAATAGATAGGCAGGAAAATACACAAACAACTTAGAGAACAAACTGATGCTTTGAAAAACAATCCTTTTAAACAAATACATCAGTTCCATACCAGCACTGTTACAGCTGAAAATGCCACCTACACAAAAAGAAAAAGAAAGAAAAACAACAACCGCAAGTTGGACAATCCAGAGACCAAAGGAAATCAAAGCAATTTACAAATGAAAAGTTGAACACAAATGCCATTGTAAAACACACAGTGACAGTTGTTTGCAGCAACATAGCTTAAGTGCAGGTCTTGTAGTTAAATAATTGCAGTGGCCAGCCCCTCCAGAGCTGTCATCTATCCTGGAGCTCCATAAGCAGTTCTCAAGGACCTACAATCCACTTTCAAGAAGGAGCTACTTGGGATGCGCAAAAGGGATGCACATTCCCCT
Source organism: Phrynocephalus versicolor (assembly GCA_023846285.1). NCBI lineage: Eukaryota > Metazoa > Chordata > Lepidosauria > Squamata > Agamidae > Phrynocephalus > Phrynocephalus versicolor. Next base: position 51,196,398 of record JAHTLZ010000379.1, read on the forward strand.
CTGCCCTTCCTTGAGGTGGCATATGGTAACACAAGTGCCTTGAAATCATTCAAGGGACATTAGCCTCCCAAGGGCCAATCTGAAGGTGCTCCAATTTACCACATTAATTCTCATCCTAGAATAATTCAGCAGCTGGAGGTGTGTGCAAAGCAGTACACTTGAGACAACATGAGGTGACATGGAAGTTCTGTCTGTGCCATTGGATCTGCTGTGGCTTATTCACACATGCAAGTCCTCATCCGATGCTGCCGTCATCAGTGATGAACATACATGTGCGAACCAGCTCGCGCCAACAGCGGTTGAGGTATCATATTTACAATGTGGAGTGGATTGTTGAAATGCAGACCCTTGTCCCTATAACCACACCAACAAGCAGGGTCCAAGCATGCAAGGGCTTAGTCCTTTAGCAGATTTGTCAAGAGATGGGTCCTATAACAATGAAAGGTTATATAACTTGATGATTGGCAGGTTACATGTAATGTACTCAGTTCTGGTGAATGTTATATTTTGCAAAAGTTCTTGACTTTTGATCACACTCTCTTCACAGCGAGACAAACTTAAAAAGCAAGAAGCAAAAACAAAAAACTTGGTTGTCTAGACAATACCATGTTGCATACCATCTGATGTGCATGGGGAAAACAACATCACCTGGCAAAAAGCCAGGTGATGTCTTCATAGAGGCAGACTCTACCTAGCAAAGGTTATCAGGGCTCAGGTGAGTTGTTGTTACTGTCATAAAACACTGGAGACATGAGAGAAAAGTTGCATGATTACAAACAACTCAGTTTAAAAGGGTTAATTTATACCTGTAAGGTCTCTGACCAGAATTGGGACTATGATATTGACGAGGGTGCTGCTGCTGCTGATCCTCTACTGTATTTTTTTTCTCACCGTTCATAACTGAAATGAAAGATTTCTCCCCTCCTTGACTGCTATTGGTTGTAGAAATTTCCACCCATACCAAGAGACGCGTCTGCTGGGGCCTAACCAAAGCTTAATACACAGCAAGTTCACTGGAACTACACCACAGGGAGGGAGCGAAAACCCACCATCCCCAGATTTCAAACTGGTTCAGGAGTCACCGAAAGTGGAGTTGAAGATATTTTTGTTAACTGTGAATGCTCAGCTAATGGCACATATCGTTTGGCTCTGAATCTCAGTAGCCATCCCTGTTTATTTTTGTTGTTGTTGTTTTGGAAGTCCATGTTGATGATGAAGGCAGGGTCCACCCTCTCTCATGGTTCTTCTGCCATCTGGCTTCTTTGGTATATAAAGGGTGGTGGTGTCTATCTGATTTGATTCCAGTTCCATCTTCGATCATTGTGTTTCTAACTGTGCTTTAATTTTTTTTGCATGCTACGTTTTATCAATGTTTTATTTTGTCAGAGAAGAGAGGACTAACTTGAACTTTATAAGTCTCCCTCCAATGATGTAAGGGGTACCCTGATTATTAACACCTGAAGAGCAGTGAAAGTAGTGAAATAGGTTTTCTGTGCCCTTGACTCTTTGCCTCCAACAGGAAGTTTAATCTGAGTCTTCCTTTCTACAGACTTCCTGTAACATCTTAGCACTATAAGTAATACCGAGTTGTTTATTATAGTTGTTTATTAACCAAACAGGTAGAAGATGAGATAATAAAATAATGTATGATAAGATGGGCACAGGATTAAGTTAGAAATTCGGTTGGTTAAATAGGAAACATTATGGAATGTTAACATTAAAATTACCAAGTCAACAACATTTAAATAAAATCTTTATAAAATGTCCTATAGGTGGTATTTAACGCCTGCTTAATTATGAAGGTGCTGAACTGTGCAGAAATAGACAAGATGTCAGCATTACTGAAGCCAAATGGACATTCAGTCAAAGATGGCATGATTTCTATAAATTTCTAGATCAATATTATGTCAATTTATTATAATTATGTCAATTTATGTGTAAATATATATACTGTATAGTTATGATAGGATGCAAATTTTGTTTGAGAAGACTAGAATCATTCCTTTTTTTCTTTTTACACTATAATTTATTTTGTTTGAAAACTATTAATAAATACAAAAAAAGTAGTGCAGCGCTGGACTAGGGATAACACACATGGAAAGACAGCTCAGCTAGATGAGCAGCCAACTGTTATTTGCCTAGTTGAAGTTTGGAAAGATGCCATTACATTGGGCCAGAGTCTGGGAAAGCTATGTTTTTGGACCATAGCTTCCAGAGTGGATTTACCAGCATGGCCAATGACCACATATTCTGCAAGAAGGAGGAGGAGGGAAAAATAGTATTTCCAACTACTGCATTTGGTCTCCTTTTGCTTCCATGGTGTTCTACATAACATTTCTGGTGCTTGTTTTATTTCGCCTTTGATGTCACTCGCCTACATTATAATAGGAATGTTAAAAACAAATACAAATACATTTAAAGGAAAAAAAATGTGAACCGGGCCATAGTATCTTTGCATTCTCAATGTGTTTCACAGTTTGAAAGACTTCAAGTCGTGATTTTAAATGAAGACCAGTAAGGAAACAGATAACCAAGCAAAATTGTTATTCTATTTTTTTTTAAAATGCCACATTTAGAACAACTTTTCAGGGTATTCGGATTTTGTTTCTCATATCAATGTGACTTAAACAGGGCCTTCTCTTTTCTAAGGAACTGGAGGCCGGTGGTTCTTTAGATGTTCCTGGATGGTACCTCCCATGGTCTTCATTGACCATGCTGGCTGATGCTGATGGGAGCTGTAATAAAATATCATTGGAGATGGGGAAAGACACGGGTTCCCCATCCCTACTCTCAAGCCTGGGCCAAAGTAGACAGACTCTAGGGGAAGTGGAGACTCGTTGGAAGCCCCTTGCCGTGCAGGAGAAACTTGCCAGAGACAAGAGAAAGAACGGCACACGTCCCAGGGCCCTTCCCCATTCCTTAGGAAATGCTTCTTCTGACACATTCCTTGTAGTGTTTGCTTTAGATGGGCATCTGCCAAGACCACCACCTCTCTTCTCCTTGATCCCACGGCTGCCACTGCACAACTCACAGGGCGCCAGTTCCAGATAAGATTATGTTCTGTTTCAACCAATGGTCTGTTTATACAGAACTCCATGCACACTTGGCCACGAACAATTCTATAAATAAAATACATTCTGATTGTTTATGAAGCAGAGCAGTGTTATTTGCCTTAGAAACTGGTTCCAAGAAGTGCTCTATTTTTGTGTCTTGGGAGATACATCAACGTTTCTTTACATGCAAAAGAGGTGGAAAGGCCCTGAATGTGACCCTGGGGTATGCACGGCGTTGAATGCTGCGAAGGCATCTTTGATTTCGTTTGGAGTTATGCCTCAAATTTCTGAAGAAATAAGAGGGACATCTGTAGCCCTCCAGCTATTTTAGCCAATCCTCGTCCTTAGCAATGCTAGCTTTGACTGCCAGATAACTGTAGCATCTCCATCCCCATGTTTAGCGACATATAGGTAACTCTAGTGATGGGCAAGTAAATGGCCTGTGAATAGGTTCAGTTCTGCATAGGTAACTTCTGTACAGGCCCTTTAATTGCTCAGACGAGGCCTGGGCCATTTCATACGATGAGATTGCATCCCCTTCCCCCAGCCCTTATACTTTTCATGGAAAGAATGGCATAGAAAAAGTTTGTTTAAAAAAAAATTTAAAAATCACTGAAATTCACTGAACACATGATATAGCTTTGTTAGATGCCCTAAGCACATCCAATCTCACCTGATTTCGGAAGCTAAGCAGGGTCAGCCCTGGTTAGTACTTGGATGGGAGACCACCAGGGAATACCAGGTGCTGTAGGCGCCTGGAGTAGGAACTGGCAAGCCACCCCAGTATTCCTGCCAAGAAAACTCCATGGACATGGAGTCACAAAGAGTCGGTTGCGACTGTAACAACACAACACACACACACATATTAAACTATTACTGTATTAGGTTGTGCTTTGGACTCTGTATCCAGTTCATGCCCAAACAAGGGCAATCTCTCTCTCTCTGTGTGTGTGTGTGTGTGTGTGCATGCGTTCGCGCACATGCATGTGTGTGTGTGTGTGTGTGGCAGGCTGCAGATCTTGGTGGTCTGTTTTGATTACTCCTTTCGTTTTCTCTAGCTGGCAGGAGAAAACCTTGCCCTTGCCAGTGAGCAGACCAGCCTCCTAAAGCAGCCACAGGCAAGAGAGCAGGGCTGTTGAAACGTCTTGGGACTCAAGTCCCAAGCCCAAGTGTAGTCTTGGGGCCTGAATCCCATGTCCTGAGCCTCGAGCCTCGGGTTGCTTGTCCCAACCTTCGATGCTAGGGCCCAAAGATTCAGGCCTCCCAATGGTACCAGGAATGGAAGTTGGCTCATTGTCTATGAAGATGGTGGCAGTGGTGGCAGTGGCAGCAACAGCAGCAGGTAGACTGATGGCAGGGCGGGGAGGCAGGCCCATAGGGACTTGAGAATGTGACTTGGACAAAGGGGTCACAGTCACAAGTCAAGTCTCAAGTCCCACTCTGACCAACCAAGCTGAGTCAAGCCGAGTCTCCAGTGCAACTCAAGTTGGACTCAACGGGGACTCGCCAAATAGTGAATCCCCATCCTTGGAAAAGAGTAAGTACCGTAAGTAACTTTAAAATGAGAATGGACATTTTGCTCCTTTGATTCCTTCTTAAAGGGGCAATACAAGGATCCTGATCTTGCTTGAAACTGTATCAAAATTAACCTCATTCCCTCCTCTCCTGAGATCTTTCTTCTGCCATCCACCAGGTGAATTTATTCAAGTGGGGGGGGGGGGAGGAGAAATCAACAACTGATTTCAGCTGAAAAAGTAAGGTAAAAGTAACTTCCTGAGCCTTCTCTTTCCCCCTTCCCTCTTCCTCCTTTTCCCTGCACTTAAAATTAGTGGGATGGAGGCTGCTCCTGTTGTCCTCCTGTGTTGCCTAGACTAGAGCACAGGATGTAAATGAACAGAGGAATACATCCCTCAATAAAGTTTGTGGCAGGAAAGGTAAGGAAGGTTCAACTTTAAGGTGACGAATTAGTGGCCCTCTTTCTGCAGGGACACCAATTCAACACCTTCCTTTGCTTCTTGCCTCCTTTCCCAACTTGTCATTGTGTCACTGAATAAATAAACGAATAGAGTATTTCTAACCCCCCAAATGCCAGTTTTAAACATGAGGGATGTATGGAAGTGAGAGCTGGACTATAAAGAAGGCTGATTGCCGCAGAATCAATGCTTTTCAGCTGTGGTGCTCGAGGAGACTCTTGAGAGTCCCCTGGACTGCAAGGAGATCAAACCTACCCATCCTGAAAGAAATCAACCCCAAATGTTCACTGGAAGGACAGATTTTGAAGCTGAAGCTCCACTACTTTGGCCACCTCATAAGGAGAGAGGACTCCTTGGAAAAGTCCCTAATGTTGGGAAAGATTGAAGGCAAAGAGAAAAGGGGACGGCAGAGAATGAGATGGTTGGACGGTGTCATCGATGCAACCAACATGGATTTGACCAAACTGTGGGAGGCAGTGGAAGACACGAAGGCCTGGTGAGCTCTGGTCCATGGGGTCACAAAGAGTCAGACACAAGTGATCAATAACAATAACATGAAGGATGGGGTGGGGGAATGATGTTTTCCTCTGAGGGTGCTTCTGGACTTTTGGTCTTCTCCTGGGTCATCTCAGAAATGCAAAAATAAAATAAAAATACTCACAATTCCCTCTGTAATTGCACATAGGCCCAATTAGCACACATGCAAATCTGTTACACTGTCCATTACACTACAAACTAGCACTTACTCTGTGTATGGAAGATGGGCAGGGTTGGTCTGTTGTTTTCTACTTTTTACTGTAAAACAAGGATATCCTCAGGATATCCAGAGCAGTGCATCATCTCTCTGTGGCTTCTCTGCCTCACTTCTCAGCTGCACAAAGCTCTCTAGTTAGTAAAGGAAATTTGCTGGAAGCCACTCGTATGTCTTTTAATAGCTAGAGTAGAGTGGCATTAATTCCTGCCAGAAAAGCAGTCAGGGTCTGCTTTGGTCCATGTAACACGGGACTTCTGTTTTTCATTGAAAGAAACAAAGAAAAGAACACTCTCCGGCATCTTGTATCCATAAGAGAAGTTAGCACAAACAAACAATCTTATTAATGTTCATGCTTGTGTATGATTTATATAACTTTGCTATAGTGAAATGTCAAGTGCCCAGGCATGTTTTAATAACACAATCAGGCATGTGACTGGATCTGCAGCTAAGACGTGCTTTTGGCACCTTACCAGTTATCTACAATTAACCATGAAAAGTTATGCACCCTTTACATAGGAGTCTGGCCAATATCAGCTGTTTAGGACACAGCAGGAGGCTAGTGATATTGACAGCCATATTACTGATTTAAATGGTGTTGCCTGCTGTTACTTAGAAAACTAATCTGCAATGGGCAAAGCCTCATAGCACAGTCTTGATGCTGCAAAACTGAAGTCAAGATTACGCTCATGACCCAAGTCTGATCCCGATGTGGTTGATTCAGCCTTCCATCCTTCTGAGGTTGGTAAACTGAGTGCCCAGCTTGCTTGGGGGAGGGAGACAATGCGTGGCCTGAAATAATTAAACTGTAAACTTCCCAGAAAGTGTTTTCAGTGCTATAGGGCAGCATATAAGCACCATACCTTGCTTTTACTTCTGAAACGGTTGCAGCACTTCTAAATTCTGACTTTTAGTTTCTAAAATGGAATTGAGCCAAATGCACTTGGCATGCCAGCCATGCCTGCTCAGTGTTTATGGTCCCAATAACTGAAACCAGAGAATCTGAACAACTAATGAAATGGAAACATTATGGAATGAAACCCTACCAGGATGCAAATTCCAACCAGTTTACGTTCAGGTAGTATGATGTTGCACCACAACTTAAGGAAGAGGTCAGTTCATGTGACAGCATAAATGAAGAACTGGATGTCATGAAAACAAAAGCTGAAGGAATAGCCACCTGCATCAAAGGACTCAGATGTTTTGCTGATGAAACGAAGTCATGCTCATTGGACAGAGATGACTGTGGGGATGCCGGCCTGGACTACCATGGCTTATCTTTTCTCCTCTGGAATGTCCTAAGGGGAAAAATTTATGCCTCCGTTTTCAATAGATCTACCTTACTAGCCAGCACAACTCTGCCTAATTCAAAACCAGTGTATTCTCCAAGTTATCAACTAGTAAGGGCCTTTTCTTTGGGAAAGCACAGAGAACCCTGCCCTTTCCTTCCCAGTGGGCATGAACTGTTATCTCTTGTACTAAAGCATTCCTACAGCTTGTTGGATTTCCTGGGCCACTCCTAAGTCTACAAGAAAAACAAGCCAACCGAAGGGGGTCAGCTGCTGGAAACGCTCAGTGAAAGAGTGGTCTAACTGGTGACGGGCAGGATAAGAGTGAGGGACACGGTTTCATTTCCTTTAGCGTGACTTTCTGTTGATTCAGGATGAGCACCAAAAAAAAGAGTGAGAGAACTATCCAGAAGAACAGAAAGTGAGTGAAAGAGCGAGTGAGGTGGTTACTGGAAACAGAATCTTTATAGCCAGGCTGGGCTTGAAATGAGTGCCAAAAGAAGACATTATTTTTTTGTTTTTTAAGTTTAGCCCAAAGGTTAAGGTAGTGACAGAGGGTGGATTGGTCGCCTTTCTGTTGCATCTACTCTGGCGAGTAGTCTAACTCATCATTTGAAATCAGCACCTCTGAGTTCTGTTTGTGTTTGCCTTTGCTCTTTGATTTGCTACTTGTCCGACTGCTCTCCTTGGCTTCTGACATCTGCTGGTAAGAGAAACCTTTATCGTCGGCAGGATCCCAGTCCTGGTAGTTTTCACTCTCAGCGTAGGTGAAGCCATCTTCAACGGAGAAGGGATCCACATCGACATCGTAGCGTTGATAGGTGCTCTGATGCAGGGCTTCCTCGCGAGCAGTGATCTCCAGCGTGCTGTTCCATATGCCGTAGCCGAAATAAATCAGCAAGCCTGCAAGAGACAGGAGAGTTCAACTGCCATTATTGCACTAAGACTTCAGGTTGCATTCTACATAATCCAACACAAAGCAGTTCAAGTTCAGCAAGATTTTATCGATAATTCCCATGTGGAATGTGCACTGTGCAGGCCACAGGATAGTTCTAAAACCATCCTATCTTGTACCACCCACTGAGGAGTCTTTTTCTAACCTATATTTTATTTACTAGAGTTTGCAAAGAAAAACACTGACAAAGAAAAGCAGAGGAATTCAGAAGAATTACAACATGAAGTGTATTTTTGCTCTTCCTTATTTTAGTATCTGTAGGGTTTTCAATGGCACACTAGTCCAAGCAAGGTTTACTAACAAAAATACATCACATTTAGAGATGGGCATGAACTGGTTTGTCCCAGTTCCTGCTTATTCATAAAGGTGGCAGCTCAGGTACTGCTGCTCCCTATCCCCACCGCCTGAGCCAATCAGCCTCTCACCATGCTTAGCTTGCTTGCTTTTTCCACCCCCTGGCTAATCTCCCAGTCATAAGCAAGGGTACATACTTCTCTGCCCCCACCCTGTTGTCTCAGTGGGAGATCAGGAAAAGAGCGGGGCAAAAAAGCCTGAGCTGTTGCTGGGGCTGGGAGATTAGCCACAGAGGTTGAAAGAGCAGGCACCCTGAGCCTGGTGAGTGGCTGATTGATCCAGAGGAGGCAGGGGAAGGGAAGCATCAGCACCTGTGCTCCCACCTCTATGGACTGGGGTGATCAGGTTTGTGCCAATCTCAAATCAGATTACTATGGAAAACAGAAAATAAGCACTGAAAATAAGTCTCTGGATTACATTTCCATAAATGCTTAGGCTTTTCTGTGCCCTTTGACTCCCCTCCTCTTAGGACAGTATTAAACGTAGATTTTGAAAAAAGAAGTGAATAGCAAGTGAAATAGTAGAGAGAGATCACATACAACTCTAGGGAAACAGCTTAAAGCAAACAAATACATCCAGTTGTTCTGATGACTCGATCCACTGAATCCATGGGACTCACATGACAACTTTATTTATTTATTTATTTATTCATTCAGTCAGTCAGTCAGTCATTTATTTGCTTTTTATTTATTTATTTATTAGATTTTTATACTGCCATGAGGTGGCAGGGCCATTCTGGGTGATTAATAAGGCCCATTCATTCAGTGGGTTTACTCTGTGACTCAGAACTGGATTTAACCCTAAACCGGTGGTGATGAACCTTCAGCACTCCAGATGTTTTGGACCACAACTCCCACAGTCCTTTGTCATTGGCAGTGCAGGCTTGGACTTCTGGGAGTTGTGGTCCAAAGCATCTGGAGTGCCAAAGATTTGCACACTTATATTATACTGTGCTGTCACGCAGGGTTTTACAGTGGTCTCTCTTCCACTTGCGTTGCCAGTGTAATTGTGGTCACACATATTCCTAGGTCATTCATACTCCATGCTAACAAAGCCGGCTTCAGTAGAACCTCATATTGCAATGGTTAAAATGCTGTACTGCAGCAGTAACTGTGCTCATGACCTGGTTTTTCAATTCCAGGTAGCAGGCTCAAGGTTCACACAGCCTTCCTAGGATGGTAAAACAAGTACCCAGTTTGCTGGGTGGGGGCAATGTGTAGCCTGCATAATTATTTGTAAACCAGCCAGAGAGTGCTTTAAATGTTATGGGGTGGGTCTATAAGTAGCACGCTTTGCTTTGCTTTTCAGTAAGCACTCTAAAGCTATGGAATGCCCTCCCAAGTGAGATCCGCCTGGCGCCAAAAATGATGACATTTCGGCACCAGGTAAAAACCTTCCTGTTCCACAAGTTTTTTAATTGATACAATATAGACTGTGGGTCCTCTGATGGCAAATTTAGTGTAAGGATTTTAATGTAAGGCTTTTATTATTGTTTTAATTATTTATTGATATTTGATGTTTTAACTGTTTTAATTCTTTGATTGTAAGCCGCCCAGAGACCTTTGGGTAGTGGGCGGCATATAAGTTGTAAAAATAAATAAATAAATAAATAAATAAATAAATAAATAAATAAATAAATAAAGTCTCAATGCTGTTCTCTGCCTTGAACTGTCACATATATCTTGCTTCCAGACCTCCATGCTGCATATTCTGGACTTACCCACAAAACACCAGACAGCGAAACGAATCCAGGTGATCTTTGAGAGTTTCAGCATGAGATAGATATTCACAAGCATAGCAAAGGCTGGGACAAAAGGCAGGCAGGGTGCCATATAAGGGAGCTTTTTGGGGTTCTCCGGCTGTTGAAGAATGACAAATACCAGCGCAACAATCAGCAGGATCATCAACACCACTAGAAGGATGGCCCACCAGCTGTTGTCGTACAGATAGTCCATTCCAAAAATGATGAAAGAGCAGAAGATGAACATCAGGACAAAGAGCAGGACTACACACGTGGTCACAGTCTGGCCCGTAGCAGCAGTGGGGCGATCCATTTTCCCAGGTAGTCCTAAGTGGATCCTCATAGTGTAGTATCGGGGCCCTATGAGTTTCTTCAGCTTGAGGAGGTAAATGTTTTCGGACTCATCTGCCTCTATCCCTGAAGTCATATCAACTGTGCCGTAGTTGGGGTGGTTGACATTGTAGGCCGCTTTATCGGATTTGCCAATGAGCATCTCGTTGTCACCCAAAGACGGGAGGTTCTTTGCCCCACACGTGTTGGTGGGTGGGCCAGCAAACTCTTCCCCTTCACTCACTGGGGAACAAACTTCCTTTTCGCAGTCTGCTAAAATGCCTTCCTTCTTCTTGGTATGCTCTTCAGAAAGAAATTTGACAAAGCCATCAATATCACTTTCGGGCTGATACCGGAGAAGCAAGACGCACACGGAGACCAAAGTGTACGCAAGCAGAGTGCCAATGGACATCATTTCTATCAGGTCCCTCAGGCTCACTAGCAAGGAGAGTAGTGCGGCGAGAAATCCCGACACAATGCAAGCTACCACAGGAGTCTCGGTGTAAGAGCTTACATGGGACAAGAATCTAGAGGAGAAACAACAAAAGTTAGAAGTGACTATATATGTTGAAGTCCAGGGAGTCCAAAGCTAAACAGGCATTCAAAGCAATTGTGTGGGGTGTCATAATTCAAAAGGGAAACTCTGAAATGTCACTGTGGAAGGGAAATCACAGATGTACCCCTAAAAAAAACAATTTGGATGAGGAATCTCTCTCTCTCTCTCTCTCTCTCTCTCTCCCCCTCTCCCTCTCTCTCTCTCTCAAGATAGGCAACTGGAGCATCTAGATGCATTTGCTCCTTAGAGTAGCTTTGGAGGGAAGGTTGGGCGAATAATCAGAAATTATTCCCTTCTCTCCCCCAGTTCATAAGCCTTTCAACATTAAAAGAAGAATCAAAGTTCTGTGTCCCTATGCTGAAGAGCAACTCTGCCTTCTGAACCATAAATAACTTTTATATGTTTTTCTAGAATTAGGCAATCAACATTTGATCATGGCATCATAAACATAGTTGTCAAGTGTTCCCCACAGCTGCCTGGGATGGGAGGAGAGAGGCGTGGCCGCTGGGAGCTCCAGAGAGGCAGGGCGCTGGCAGCCAGTCCCTTTGGCTAGGGGATGGAGCCTCATTTGCATACAGGGTTCCCAGAATCCCTTGCAGTGGCTTCAAAATGCTCACTGTGACCTAGGTGTCTCAGCTTTCTAGGGGACATATATACCAATCCAGACAGCTGATGGGGTGTGGGTTAGGGGTTGTGCGGGGAGAAGTGCTCTCTGGCGGGGCACCTGGAGGCTGGCTGCACGGCCACCCAGCAGCATCCGGAGCTCAGCCGCCCGCCGCCAGAAATGCAGAACATTTCAGGGAAAAATATTTTTTTGGGAAGACGGCAGGAAAGAGTGATTGATCCATGAATGTCCCTCCCAAAATGTGACACTTGACAGGTCTGATCATAAACCATATTTATGAAGTCTTGAGAAATTCTGCCTTAACTGTGGTTAACACTATCTGGATCACATGCTGGTTTAGTATCCAGTTGAATTAACTTATATTGAATCACAGTTTACCAGTTCACATGTGATGGACAGCTATGGACTCATGCAAACCATAATTATTGGACCAAAACTATACAGGCAGTTGGCGGAGATGAGTGGTGCAAGAGCAATGTTGAACCATGACATTTGTCTATAACTTCATAAGGCTTATCTGATGCCATGGGTGGCCATCTAAACGCACATTGGGTCCTTTTGCTTCCACTTGTTACTTTAAGGAGGCCACTTAATGCATGCCAAAAATGAGGAGCAAGGAAGATGTCAATCTGCATAAAATTTGTATGTGCTCATTTTAATGTACAAATGCAAATGTAAAACCAATTACTATAATTTATTTATGATTACACTTCACCACAAATGGAAAAATGGGACTACATGATTTATTTACCTGTTCAATACAATACTAAAATTGTTTCGTATTTCTATTGCCTGAGCTGGATAAAATCTCTAGCCATTGCTCAATCATTTTGCTAATAAAGCACCTGAAGGCTGTGCTTTTCTGCACCAAGTAATTAAACTTTTAAATACCCCACATTGCACATGCTCTGATCTTGAAGAGGAGAATTTCACAACCATGGCAAAATGTGCAATAAGCTAAATTTGGGAGGGAGCGGAACAATAAACATCAGATTCTTATTCAACTGAATGACTGATCAATGTCTCAGAGCTATGCCGAAATACTGAGACGATAATAAGGAAACAAATTAACACTGATAAAGAGTCCAGCACAGGGGTCCTCAACCTAAGGCCCGGGGGCTGGATGTGCCCCCCCAGAGTCTTGAATCTGGTCCCTGGGACCAATTGCAACCCCCCCCACCTACGCCCTGCTCCGTGAGCAAGCCAGCCTCCGCAGCTGCTTCTATTGCAGAGGCAGTTCAAAGCGGTAGGCTATGTCACTTTCCCCACTCCCTCCACCCACTGCCCAGATGACTGGAACGCTGGTAGTGGGGCAGTTCAAAGTGGGACAGCCACGCCAAGGTCCCCTGCTCCCCCCACCTGCTGCCCAGATGGTCAGGGCAGCTGAGTGGGGCAATTTAAAACAGGAGGGCTGTGGCAAGGTCTCCCACTCCCTCTATGGTCCCAAGGCCCTACCCCTGCTCCTCCTCCACCCCACCTGCCTGCCTTCCTTGTGTGGCCGCCGCCTGCATTATTGTGTCTGTGAGGAAGGAAGGGGGCAGGCGGAGGAAGTGCCAGCCAGTCTTCCGAGCTGGAGCAGCCACGGCAGTCGACTGACAGAGGGATGGATGGCAGGCAATCAAGGGGAAATGGAGATGCACTGATCATGGGGGGGGGGCTCCGCCTACTTGCCCCTCCCTCCCCCCTTCCCCCCAATGTTGGCCATTTTTTTTAGACTGTGGTCCGGCCCCCAGTGATGTCTGGGTGGTGGTGGAACGGCCCGCTGTTTGAAAACTTTGAGGACCCCTGGTCCAGCATGACTCAAAAGCTAGCCCATTTTTTAGATATTAATGTCACATGAGCCACTCTCAGTCCTGGTTTTTGCATAAGGAGTACACATCGCCTGGCCCCTCCCAGCGGCGTAGCCAGGGTTTACAGTGCTCAGGGGCAAAATCAGGTTTTGCTTGCCCTCCTGCCCTTCCCCCAACCGCTGGAAGAGGCCAGCTGGTCTCCTTCCACCTGGCCGGATCTCGCAGGGCTGTGAGGAGGAGAGGGCAAGGGAGTGGGAAACGGCACGGAGCTCCACTGAAGGGCTGGCAGGCAGCCGCAGATGGAGGGGTGGGCATGTGCCCACCCACCTTGGCAAACCCTTTCCACGATGAGAGCAGGGAGGGAGAGAGGGAGGGAGGGAGGGAGAGAGGGAGGAAAGGGGCCGGTGGGTGTTGAATGAGGCGGGGCTTGGGGCCCGCCAGCCAACTCGGTTGCCCACCCACCTCCCAGGCAGCTTGAGCGATGGTGCCTTCAGACCCCAAGGGGCACGCCTGCCCTCACCAGGCCACCGCCATTCCCTTGCTGGTGCTGGCGCTGCTGGTGCAGCTTCCTGGCTCCGCAGTGCCCAGCACAACCTCAAATGGGCTCTCACTGCACCCTGGGGCTGGACCAAATACAACTGTTGTTGTTGTCGTCATCAGGCTACCATAATTGTCCATCCAGGGCAGTGTCTGCAACTAGAATAAGGAGATCTGCTATAGCTCTAGAAGGACTACCAAGGACAAATCTTTCTCTAGCCATGAGCTAATACTCTCAATTTTCTGCAGCTGATTCTGTATTTGCTTCATCTGCAAACTAAATCCAATCTCCATGTTTTTGGATATGCTGTATTTCTGGATGCCTCTTTTCCTACCCCGATGGAAGCCATATACAGTGGTACCTCTACTTATGAGTTTAATCCATTCCGAGTGCATGCTCTTAAGTCAAACAGTTCTTAAGTACAGCAGCCCTATCTAAAAAATAAAAAAAATTGAAAAATTGAAAAAATTAAAAAAGTAAGCATTGCAGACCGCATCTAAAATGTGTAAGGCAGCAGTTAAAATGCCAATGGTTTTCATTCTTAAGTTGAACTGCTCTTAAGTTGAGCTGCTTGTAAGTAGAGGTACCACTGTACTTTACTATAAAGTGATGAAGAAAGCAGATGTTTTCCTATGGAGATGAAGACAGATGATGTAATTGACATCTCGAGGTGACTCCTGATACCTCAAGCTGTTTCTATCAGGTTGCAACTTCCATTTTAGAACATACGTTAAACTATGAAAGGTTGGCCTTAACAATACATTCTCTGTCCTCATGCCACCCCATATTTAAGCCCTGCAATGTCCAACCTGATGAAGAGCCCCAAAGGACTTGAAATACATGGCTGTGTTTGGAACGTTAGCAGTCTGACAAAAATAGCAGCCACTTTTTCTTTGGGATTTTGCACAAAGAACCACACAGCACTTTTGTCATCGAATTTCACTTCCCCAAGTGATGCATAACGATGGACACCTTCAAGTATCTTCCTGCTTTCCTTTCTAGACAGATATCTACTTGCTTACTTACTTCAATATATTTACTTGCTTACTTATTTTCCCTATATTGGAAAAAATCATGGCAGGCTACACATTTCATTTAAAAAGGTAACACAACTGGAACACTTTGGTACATTTAAAGGATGTTAAACACTGCACAAAACAATAACACTTAACTGCTGAGTCAAAAACAGCATATTATCTTTAAATCACACTTGAAATGGTTGACCCATTTAATAGCAGATGCCTCAAAGATAAGGATTTTCCTTCTTCAACTTTTCAAATAGAATGCCGTACTCTGTAATATATGATGCATAGAGTCTCTATACCAGTGGTTCTCAACCTGTGGGTTCCAAGATGTTCCTGAACTGTAACTCCCAGAAATCCCTTCCAGCACAGCGAGTGGTGGGGGCTTCTGGGAGTTGCAGTCCAGGAACATCTGGGGATCCACAGGTTCAGAACCACTGCTCTATACTGATGCCAGCTTTCCTGCAAAAATGGATTAAAACTGATCTGGAAAACTCTGCATAGCAACAAGAACATCAGACACAACTAGGTAAGGTCTTTCAGTGTACTTTCTCTACCTCTTGTTACATGGCACGTACCTGAAGAGAAGCCCATCTCCAGCCATGGCGTAGATAACACGAGGCATGGGGAAAAGAGAACCCAGCAAGCTCACGGTCAAGCCCGCCACAGATCCAATGGCAACGATGAATTTAGCAGCGTAGAATCCGTGAGCTGCAAACATTTCCATCAGGGGCGATTCAGTATCGATGTCATTGTATGGCACCATCAGAGTTAAGATAATGCTCACCTATTTCAGAGAGAGGCAGGGAAGCAACATGGTGGTTAGAAGCAACATAGCACTTGCTTTACAATGCGTCAGGACTTGTTAAGAGGCCAGCCTTTAAGCAGTTCAGAAGGCCCCAGAAGAAGCATCTTCTGGAATATTACTGACACTTAAGGTAGACATACTTAAGCCACATCACTTGGTAGAAGACAATATTGCATGCACTGAATTTCGATTTGGAAAATCAAAGGCAACAGAAATGGTGGTGGCAAAGGATGTTGGCAATCTTGAGCGGGTACAGAGGAGGGCAACCAAGATGATTGAGGGTCTTGAAGAAATGTCTTATGAGAGGGGATATGATCACTATGTTTAAATATTTGGAAGGATGTCACATTGAAGAAGGGACTGGTTTATTTTCCATGGCTTCAGAGACTAAGATGTGGGACAATGGTCTCAAAGTAGAGGAAAAGAGATTCCATTTAAACATTAGGAAGAATTTCATGACAGTTAGAGCTGTTCATGACAGTTAGAACAATGGATTATGCTGCCACGGAGGGTGGTGGAGTCTCCTTCTTTGGAGGTTTTTAAGCAGAGGCTGGATGGCCATCTCTCGGAAATACTGTGATGGGGTTCCTTCATGGTAGGGGGTTGGACTGGATGGCCCTTGAGGTCTCTTCCAACTCAATGATTCTATGATTCTTTGGGAGTAAGCCCATTTAGTTTACTGAAATTCATTCACTTCTGAATTAACTTGCCAAGAAGTGGAGCATAATAAGGCACTTTAGCCTTGGGAACAGGCAAGGGCGAGCTGTGACATTTCTGATATCTTTTTGCCTGGAATTCCCATAATCCCTCATCACTGTTAGCTGGGATTAATAGGATTTGTAGTCAAAAACCAAACAAAGAAAATGGAGGGCTATTGTTGATATAACAAGGCATGAATTTTAAAAAAATAAAAATCTCCAAATACAATATGTGCACTTTCAGATAAAAACAGTGTGGGTTTTGTTCCCCTCCCCCATAAAGTGAGACAAAGGAAAAAATAACTACAGGCTGCCTCTGTAGCTACAGGCTATCTAAGCTCTTGCTTCCTTTGACAGAATCAAGTTATCTCTGGCTATTGGCTCAGCTGCTGAGTTTTATGGAATGTTTATGAATATTCCAATCATCTAGAATGTTTTTTTTTAACAAAACTGCATACATGATGAAGAGGGAGACGGGGGTTGTTGGGGAGGAGTAGCGGTATCACAACAGTGGTTAACTGTTAGGCCTCACGTATGAATGTTTGTGCGTAGGAGTAGGATGTGAAAGAGGGTTATGCATAGTATGTGTACTCTATGTGAATAATGTTGTGCGAGTGTATATATATTTTTATGTAAGGGAGGGAGTGGGGAAGAATGCGAGTAACTGACAGACACAGAAAACATAGGACATTACAAACAGCAAGCTCAGGGTGTCAGGCATTTTGTAGCCCAAGATGAACAGCCAAGGGCACATCCTCCTCCTAGTCAAGATACTTTTCCAGTACCCAAAACTGTTCTGGTTATTTTGGCATCTGAGGCAGAAAATCCCACAAACCACCTCTTTTATCCACTTTAAGTCAAAACTGAGCAGGAATAAATTAAATAGCTAACCATTTACTGCTGTTTCGTAGGACCCCAAAGCTGTCCATTACGTTGATCAGAAATGAGACTGAGGCCAGATATAGATGTTAGTTTATAATTATAGCTGTTCATGTTCCATGGAGTTAATTGATTGGCAAAGTCTTTCCATGCTTGAGGATTCAAAGGAATCTTGATGCTCACATCTCTCAGACTTCTGGAGGTGAAAGAAGCCCAGATGCTCTAATAATTTAAGAATTTCCCTCTTCCAGTCACAAACTATCTCTAATTTTTTTCCCTAGCCTCAAGTGTCTCATAAGTCCAGGCATCAGCCATGCTGTAACAGCTACTAACTAGGCAGAAAATGTCTGGAAGTAACTTAACAATTCCACTATCTGTCTTGTCTGTTCAGGCATACACTCCATACCATCATGCTGATCCCCAGTCTGAACTTAGGTTCTAATATATTACAAACAGCCTCATAGTCATGGGGCGATGGCAGGGGAAGTATGGAATTTTGGGCACACCAAATTTCCTTCTGCTTCCCCCCCACCTCCCCCAAGAACATGGATGAACTGGGTTTGATCTCACCAGACTGCAAGATATAATTCCTCTATTGTACATGTGTTTCTTTCCCGGTGGATGATGGGCAAACGATTCTGTATGAAGGGAGTGATTAGAATTCTCCATGTTGTTGTTGTTGTTGTTGTTGTTGTTGTTGTTGTTGTTGTTGTTGTTGTTGTTGTTGTTGTTGTTGTTGTTGTTGTTGTTGTTGTTGTTTCTTATACACTGCCTCTTAGTAATAAAATGCTCTCTGGGGAGCTTACAATAGGCCGCTACCACACTTCCTTGAGCAGCCGCTTTTTGTTTTGCATCGCCTTATTTCCTCCCGCAGTCACGTGGTCGCTACAGCGGTTCAGCAGTCCGCACTTTGGCGGTTGCTTAGCAATCGGCTTCCCCGTCCGCACTTTGCTGAACCACTTTATACTTCAATTTTCAGTGACCACAATGTGAAAGTGCAGCATCAGCAAAGTCGGCGAATATGTTTACATTGTGCCAGACTTTTTTTTTTAGGTGTGTTCTACGACAGGGAAACGGCAAAAAGGGGTGGGACTGAAAAAAGTGGTGTAGTATGTCCGCAAATTCAACCACATTGCTTTAAAAGGGGGTGCAGGAATCGATTTTAAAAAACAGCACCCCCAGTGGTCATCTGAAGAAAAATTGTCACAGCAGCCAAAAATGGGCGTGGCCAAGGGGGCTGTTCAGAAACAGCAATTTGAAAAGCGGACAGTGATTTTTAAGGTGATTTGTCTTTAAGGAAAAAGCATTTCAAATCTAAAGTGTGGTAATGGTCATAGAGTAGTAAAGTTGGAAGGGGAGCGGCCAACAAGCCCACCAAGTCCAACCCCCTGGAACTGACATAACACACAGCTCACATAATGCATGCAGATTGAAAACATGGAACTTACGGACACATAGGCTGTCAGGCAGGTGACCAGTGATGCCGTGATGGCATAAGGTATGGAAGTGTTGGGACTCTTTGCTTCTTCTCCAGTGGTGGCGATGATGTCAAATCCAATGAAGGCATAGAAACAGGTGGCTGCACCTTGTAGCACCTGGAAGCAATTTAACAGACTATGATACCATCTGGCAAAAGCAAATACTGCAATATAATGAGTAGCTGCAAAGTTGCTTTTTAGATGCGACATGACATGGCTCCGCGGATATTTAGGTGTAATGATGAGCAGCTAGAAACTTCCAAAATACGCCTTCAGAGGGGAATTTAGGACACTATCATGCGTCCTTTAAAATGCTGATTAAATTTCAAGATAAAGCATTTCCAAAAATCTTGTCCCCACGGCCATCAGGCTTTTTAAAAAAAAGGTTATGGACCCTTTAATGAGCTTTCCAAGACCTACCGGAGAAGTTGGGAATTTTTTCCTCTGGTAAAAAATGTGAGCCAGAAGTCCATGGGAGTTCACATATGATCTGTTTTTTTTTTTTTTTTTTTTTTTTTTTTTTGCATTTTCCCCCTAGCCCCGACCAGCTCGTGCTGGGCTCATGGGCACTTTTTAATTTTTTTTTTTAAAAAATCCTCTCCCCCAGCGCTGATCAGCTGGGCTTTTGGCTGTCAGCTCTGTTTTATTTTATTTTATTTTATTTTATTTTATTTTTCTAGCACCAACCAGCTCGTCCTGGGGCTCATCTGCACTTTTAAATTTTTTTAACCCCCCCCCCAGCGCTGATCAGCTGGCCTTCATGAAAATGAAACACATAAATCAGCCTGTTTTTTTTTTTAAATTTTTTTCCTAGTGCCACCTGCTGGCCTGGGGCTGGTCTGCGCTTTTTAAAAAAATCCTTGTACAGTACATGGGAACTGAGATGCCACATATTCAGTCATGTGACCAAGAAAGAAGTAAAGCTGGACTTTCACAATATCCGGATCTTCCCGCAGGTGAGATAGCAGTCTAAGAATGCTTTGGCCATCCTCCTCCTCCTCCAGCATCTCCTCCCATTATGTAGATTGGATGGGAATATTTGAAGCATGTAAAAACTCATTCTTTCAATTGAACTGCTCAGCCAGTATGGCTACCTTAATTTCGAACATCTAATGCCAAAAAAAAAAAAAAAAGTAATTTTTCCAAAGTTTAGGGGAAATCTATTTGACTCCTTCCTCCCTCTGGATGTTTTCTTTTCAGTCCCACCCCCCATCCAATTTGGGAGGGGAGGATTGCAAATACTGAAAAGCCTCCAAATTAACTGAAATTGTCCTCAGTTGCTGAGCGAGGGAGCAACACAAGGAAAGGTTGGTTCTTCTGTGCAACAAAACTGGAAAATCAAATCAAAATGTTGCTTGGAACGAAATTGAACAGCTCCTTACATTCTTCAATGTGGCTGTTCCCATCTCTTTGCTTTTCTAGCACAAAGCCAATTCTACAAGGAAAAACCAGCATCTTGGAGCTATCAGGGGTCTCTTTTACACCACTGCATTTTCCAGAGAAAACCTGCCAAGAGAGGAGCAGCACAAATACAGACCAACATTGTGGATTTTTATTGTGGAGCGGCTGCACCTGAAAAGCCTCAATCAGAGAGAGTGCCGTCTACTCCAGTGTCCATTGAAGGGAAAATGTCTGAGACAAATCCCGGTCCCCAGGAGGGAGGGGGCATGAGAGAGGCTCACGCCTGCGAGGGGCAGGTGGAGAGGGTGCTACCCCAATTGGCCGGACTACAAGTGCGGAAAAAGGAGGAGGAGGGAAGTTTGAAGAAGGCCCCAACGGTAGGGCAGACCGGGGGGTTAAAAGGGACCCCCTGCTCACTCTCGAGTAAAGAGAGAGGTGACTGAACACCTGGAAAGAGAGACGACAACTTGGGTCAGGGGTGGGAGATTTTGGGCTTATGGACCGACCCTTTCAGGGAGAGCCTTAAGGCCCTCTTCTGTCGAAAAACGGATACCGTTGTGGGGCTGAGGATGTGGGAGGGGTTGCCCGAGTTCAGCCCTTGGAATGGGTCAGTGAAGGAAGGAGAACCCATCCCTCAAGAACAGGCATCCCTTGAGGCAGAGAAGGTGGTTTGGATGGACTTTGTTTCGGGTCTTCACCAAGGGGATAGTACCTTGTTTGGGGACCTAGTGTTGCAGAACCCTCACCACCCCTTCGTTGATCAGGTTGCAGCTGCGACTCCCAGTTTGAATTCTGTTCAATTGCAAGAAAGTTCCAAGAAAAAGGACAATAAAACGTTCACTTTCTTTCAAACACTGTCTCATTTACTGTGTTCGGAGAAGAAGGGCATCGGGTCGAGACCTGAACCCCCACATTTATTTATTTATTTATTTATTTATTTATTTATTTATTTATTTATTTATTTATTTAAAGTTTATATACCACACCTAATTTCCCATAGGGAACTCTGGGCGGTTTAAAAACAGAGCAATACAAACAATTAAGCCCACCACCACAAGTAATACGCAACAAAGCAAGGGGAGGAAAAAGAAAAGGGGAGAATCCGGCAAGAGGCCTACCAGAACTAACAAAACCAATAAGTGACAAGGAATACACCACAAGCATTAGCGATTGCCATAAGCTTCCTGAAACAGCCACATTTTCAGTCCTTTCTTGAATGCTGGAAGGGAAGGAGCCAGGCACGACTCACTGGGCAGTTTGTTCCATAGGGAGGGGCCAACCACTGAGAAGGCCCAATTATGGGTCATCTTGACCTTATGGGCCTCCCTGGGGGTGGCCACCCGAAGCGAGAAGGCCAATGAGGCTCTGGTAGGTCTGGCCAGCTCTGATCTTTGGGAGATTCGCTCTGTCAGATATTCAGGTCCCAAGCCATGGAGGGTTTTGTTAACCAAAACCAACACCGTGTACCTTATTCGGTATTTATGGTCGCCCTGCCCATTCTTGCATAAAATCTGGCCTCTCTCTTGACAGAGCAGGAAACCCAGGTCTGTTCAAAATCCCCAGTGGAGCTTTTCAGCTAACAGAGATAAAATAAGCACTACGTTGGCACTGCAGCCTTAGGAAGAGTACAAAGCAAGCAGCTTGAGGGCTGCACTCTTTCCTGACAAACAGCCAAGCCAAAAAGCTGCGCAACCTCTGCTTGCTCGTGACCCACTTCAAAAGAGAATTGGTATCATGGAGCTTTAAGGCCTTTTTGCCTTAAAGGCTTGGCAAGTGAATTCTGGAAAGTTAAACCTCATCATTATCCTACAGTAACCATGTTTACTTAGCAGAGCCTGGGAAATTTACATATGGGCTACACTTCTTTGAACCCCCAAGCCAGCTGGTTTGGCTGAGGATTTCTGGGAGCTTCGGAGAGTCCAAAATGTAATTTTCTGAAGCAATAGAGCTCACAAGGCTTATTCGTCCGAAAGGGAGGTTCCTGCAGTTCCCAGGGATTTCATTTCAGTGACAGCATTTAAACATGCTAAAAACCAATTGGAACATTAGGAAATCCATTTGAACATTAGGAAGAACTTCATGGCAGTTAGAGCTGTTTGGCAGTGGAATATATTGCCACGGAGGAGTCTCCTTCTTTGGAGGTTTTTAAGCAGAGGCTGGATGGCCATCTGTCGGAAATATTGTGATGGGGTTCCTGCATGGCAGGGGTTTGGACTGGATGGCTGTTGAGGTCTTATCTAACTTTATGATTCTATGATTCTATTATTCTTCCACTGTAATCCTTGGGTCCAACTGCAATTGTGAGTTTGTGGTCCATTAATCTGGGAGTAAGCCTCTTCAAACTCTTAAGTGTGTTTACTTCTGCATGGACACTGCAGAGGGTTCCACTGGTAGAAAGCCTATTCATTTAGCCATTATATCGTATATGTTTATTTTTGTGTACACTGTTCTCCTTTCTCCAAACAGAATAAAACTCAGGGTCAGGGTCATTTAGAAGACAAAGAATACTCTCTCTTTGTAAAATCTATATTATACGGTATATATCTCTTTTGTTGCTAAGAGGGAACAATAGATAGCCAGGAACAAGAAGAACTAGGGCAGCACTTATTTGAGTCGCAACTACATGGGAGAGTGAGAGATCTGTGTTTTGATCTCTCACATTAAAACTAGAAAATGTAGCACCAAAAAAAGGGGGGGAGGGAAAGTATTGTAATGGATCTGGGCCACGGAAGTGGAGGCTCTTTGCATCTTTTGTGCAATTATCTCATACTCTGTTATTTCGATTCAGAAACATACAGCACTGTAAAAATTAACACCTTCCAAAATTTTGGATGCTGCCTAGATGCCCTAAGCACATCCGATCTTGCTTGATTTTGGAAGCTAAGCAGGGTCGGGCCTGGTTAGTACTTGGATGGGCGACCACCAGGGAATACCAGGTACTGGAGGCACCTGGAGTAGGAACTGGCAAACCACTCCAGTACTCCTGCCAAAAAAACTCCATGGACATGGAGTCACGAAGAGTCGGTCACGACTGTAATGGCACAACACACACACACACACACACACACACACACAATTTTGGATATGGGTTTTAAAAGGGGGAAATTGTTCCCTTCTGAAGTACTGCACCCTATGACCCTTGCGTTTCTCCCTACTCAAGCTGCTATTACCCCTAGGAATAAATCAACAACGAAAGTTTTAACTACTGTAGATGTTTGTTTGTTTTTTCAATGAAGGGAGTTGGAGATCTAAATGTGCCTGAGGAATAATCCTTTGTATTTTGAAACTGGGCTTGCCGCCTAACACCTGATTATATTATCAACTAGCTTGGATTTCAAGTTTTCATTAAAATAAAAGTGTCCAGTCCTTATAGAGCACAAGATAGACAGCAAACCATTTAGTCACTGTTTGGGCCTTTCAGGGGAAATTGGCAGCAAGCTATCCACCATTTCAAAGGATATTGCGAACGTTTAGGAAAGACACATATTTTCCCAAAAGGTGGGTTAAAGCAGCAACTCTGGGAGCCTTGTGGCAAAGTGGTTAAATTGCAGTACTGCAACCAAGACTCTGCTCGTAATCTGAGTTCAGTCCTGATGGGCCCAAGTCACATCTCCCTTTCTATATGTTCAAGCAAGCACCCCTCTGAACTGATCCAAGAGGATCAATTTTTTTAAAAAATAGAAGCATCCCTGCTGGAGGGGAAAATTACAAAGCTGTGGGATTTCTAGGCTAATTGGCATTTCCCATTACATCATGTGACCAATGGGGGGAAATGTGAACCAGTCAACCTCAAACCAATATTATTTTTTCTAGTGAGGCCGACCCCAATATTTTCAGTATTTTCCAGATACAGAATATTAACTTCCTTACAATTTTCAATTTTCTGTGGTCAGACAGAAGATGAAAAAAGCAATGTGAAAACACTGGGAGGATTTCAAATTGGATAGAGTACAGTTTGGGCCCCATCAAATTCTGTGAAGGGAGCAGGAGAATTCCACAATTTGGAAGCACCCTTACTATACTGTTTCATAATGTGCTTTTCACCTGTGTCACACTCCCCCCTCAGCAAAACACTTATTGGCCTCTTGGTGCTGTGCATTTTAATGGGCTGCTTATGGGATCAATTGTAATGAGCTTGTTACCATTTCTCCAGAGAGTGTGATAATTGTGTTGATGTACTGTTAATTTTACTCCATTGGGCAATTGTGTGTTGGTCACTTTTCATCTCCTTAACTGGAGGTATCTGTTTTCTTCCTAGATTTTTGTTTTGTTTCTTTTGAATGAAACTTTGGTGTATACAATGAGGGTGATGTGTATTTGAAAGGAGCAGAACAGGACAGCATCTGATTAAACAGGAGACTCAACTGAAACCCTGTTCGATAACTCTTATGGTGGAACAGAAACACAACGTGCAGCAGCAAATTGCTGCTGATTAAAGACTTCCCTTGGTGATTTTGGGGTGCATGCAGTTCATAGACAAGGCAATGAAGCCACGTGCACCTCAAAATAACAAAAAAGGCTTTAATCAGCAGCAATTGCCTTCTGCTGATGATGTCATTCCCATTGTGCTTGCAGAGCTGCACAACAGGGTTTTGGCAAATAAATATCTGTAGGTATTAAAAACTTATTTTCAGGAAGGTGAACTCAAAGACAACATATTTAATAGAGGGTTTATGACTAGGAAAACCTGGGTAGCTGTTGGAAAATCCAAAAGCATGGAAGTGGAAAGTGTTTATGTTCTACTGCACAGTTGTGAAGTACACTTATTATATTTGGCATTCTTGTAGATTTCAATTATGAAGAATTTTCAGAGCCTATAAGGTTTTCCTCTTATATCACTGTGGGACAAGGAGCTACTTTGTCCCCACAAGCAAGGTGTCCAGAATCTGAATTAATTTCCAGCACAGCCAGCCAGAAAAGGACTGGGTGATCAAAAGATGCAAGCAACCTATCCAGAGCCTCCAGTTCCTATGAATCCACAAAGAAAGAAGGAGCATATCAATATTTTGGACAATTGGTGTTATTTGAGTTACTTGCATGCTTCTTGTAGCAAAGACAAGAAAAATCAGGATTTACAATCCTTGCTGTGGACCAAAGTTGTCGCTAGACTACAACTGCCCTAATCCCTGTCAGTTCTATGCTATTTAGAAATAGTGAGCGTTGAGGAGTCCAATGCCATTGAGAGGGAAAGTAAAGGAAAAAGTTGATAGGGGAGAAATGTCTATGTGACCGTCACCAACTTAGAAGATAAGCCACAGCAAGTAGGGAAGGAAATACCAATATGGGAGAGTTTATGCTCATAGTATCTGGTGATACTATGCTTTTTAACTTTCACATTTGGCTGCTGGGCTTTTAGTCTATCAATGGCAATGCAGTATGTCTGTAGCAGCAGGGAACATAGTTCAGGCTGTGTGGTTGCGAAACCTTGAGATGTCTCAAACAGAGGCTCGGTGCAAAACATCTGCATGGGCAGGCAGACAAGCACTAAGAAGAAAGGAACAGAGCAAAGAAGAGGGCGAGGAACGGCTAAGACCCTAGAATTTGTGATCAGGAGGACCAAGCTCAAAAATCTGTTCACAAATTAATCTAATTCAGACGTTCATCTGAAGGTATGAAGGACTTTATTTACAGTGGTGATATGGGGGCATACGTGTTGTTGTTGTTGCATTGTTACAGTCATGACCAACACTTCGTGACCAACTCTTTGTGACCCCATGTCCATGGAGTTTTCTTGGCAGGAATTCTGGAGTGGCTTGCCAGTTCCTACTCCAGGCGCCTACAGCACCTGGTATTCCCTGGTGGTCGCCCATCCAAGTACTAGGCAGGCCGGACCCTGCTTAGTTTCCAAAATCAGGCGATATCGGATCTGCTCAGGGCATCTAGGCAGCTAAAACTGCGTAAAGACCCTAAAAATATTGCTACCACCCAGACAAAGTAGTTTTGTAAAGTTCGAGCTAAATTGTGTGCCTGTACCAGTGAAGCTTCCTACCTATCCTTAGCAGACAGCAAGGCATCCCCCAGCTAAATTGGATATTTAACTATAGATTCTAATCTACTTTCTATCCATGCCTACGGTAAGATACTCACCCCTGACCATCCAAAGGGCAGGAACTGCCCTTCAGCCCAGTTTTCTCCATTGACGTAGAAGAGTCCTGCAATCATGATGAAGACCCAAACGACAAGATTAATCACGTTGAGGACGTTATTAAATCCCACAGAGTTCTTCACACCCAAAGCGACAATAATTGTCACGACGACAGCTATCGCCAAAGCCAGCAGGTCTGGATATGATTCCTCTCCTTTACCTGTGATAAGAAAAGGAAAGTTACATGGAAGCCTGGACAACTAGAGAGGACCCAAATAAAGGGCTTTCTCGAAAGACATCAGCTTGAAAAATTCACCTTAAGACATTCTCTGGGCAAGCACCAAATTCAGTGCACTCTCGTTTAGTGGGACTTCATTTAGTAGGGACGTGGTGGCTCAGCAGGCTGGAGCACTGAAAACGGTGGGCTACAAAGTCGGCAGCTCAGCGGTTCAGATCCCGGGTGCCACGCAGAGGAGCGAGCGCCCGCTGTTCACCCCAGCTCCTGCCAACCTAGCAGTTCGAAAGCATGTCAATGCAAGTAGATAAATAGGTACTGCCGTAAAAAGCAAGAAGGTAAAAGAGTGTTTCCTTGCAGCCATGCCGGCCACGTGGCCATAGACTTGCCCAACACTGGCTCTTTGGCTTGAATACGGAGATGAGCACCGCCCCTAGAGTCGGACACGGCTAGCACATATGTGCGGGCAGAACCTTTACCTTTTTAAAAATTTTGCTGAGATTTACTTGCCCCATTGATTTCAATGTGACCAAGTGTGGACTCAGATAATTGTCTTGTCTTATTCAGCCTGCATTTCTGATGCAGTTTTCAAATCCTAGGAAATTTGATATAAAGAACAACAACAAAGGAAGAATTGAAAAATGTCCACAGTGTCAGACTACCTTAATAACCTTTCCCCATATTTTTAAAGAAGCATTTGTATATGCATGTTAACTTACTAGACACATCAATATATTGCCTCACATTAAAACGTCAGGAGGAATACTAACTTTCCCTTTTTAGTTGGTTATACAGTATTTTCTCTGTGCAATTTTTAAAAAACTACTCCCCCATATGTATTTTAATTTTTAATTAAAAATAATTTAACATTTTATGTTTTTTTTTTTAAAGGAGCTTTTAAGAAATCTTTTGCCACTGTGTCCAGGCCATGCTTCTGTTCTTCTTCAGTTCACCACCAAGACTTTACCACCAAGGCCATAGCTAACGAACCATACTTTATAGGTTTCAGCACCTTAGGCCATTATTCACCTAAAGGCCTATTGAGATTGTTGTCTACCTAACAAGCCTAACCAGGCCATTGTTCATCTTACCAGTCTATTTCAGACCAGGGTGACAAGAGGTCAAAGCTGACCATAAGATGGAGTACTCGCACTAGCTGTATTCAGACTGATGAAACTGTTTAGATGAGCAGTGAAACGTTTCTATCTCTCAAGAAAAAGAGGTCCAGTAGCCATGACTCAACTTCCAGATAAACTCACCTGGATGACTGAGAATCTTCACAGACATAAAAACATAAGAAGAGCCATGCTGAATCAGGTCAAAGCCCCATCTAGTCCATCTTCCTGTATCTCACAGTGGCCCCACCAGATGTGTCTGGGAGCGCACGAGAGTAGATATATGTCTCCTGGTACCACTCCCCTGCCTCTGGCCCTTGAAGTATCCTGGTTTTAAGCCTGGAGATTACTCATCTCCATCATAGTTTGTAATCTGTGATGGACTTTTCCTCCAGGAATTTGTCCAATCCCCTTTTGAAGGCATCCAGGCCAGATGCTGCCATCACATCCTGTTCCACAGACTAACCACACACTGGGTAAAAAAAAATCTTTTGTCTGTTCTCATTCTCCCAGGCCTCAATCTGAGTGGATGAATATGACAGTCATAGGCAGGAAAAGACAATGTAAACTTCATCGCAAGATCATTCTCACCCAGCCCATTCAAAGTTCCAACGCTGTCAATCATCCAGTGACTGATGGTGTGATTGGCCAGGGAGTCGAACATGCTGCTCAGAGCACTGGCTCCTGCTGCCGTGCCAATCAGGTACTCCAGGATAAGGTTCCACCCGATGAAAAATGCCACAAACTCTCCCACGGTGACGTAGCTGTAGGTGTAAGCAGAGCCCGTGGTTTTGGGAACCCGCACACCGAACTCTGCATAGCAAACTCCTGAAGAAACACACAAGAAAGACATGCATGCATAAGTAGGTGACAGGAAAAGTACCAGCTTTTCGGAATTACTAACTGGTAACCTGAGCACATCCGATCTCGCCTGATCTTGGAAACTATGCAGGGTTGGCCCTGGTTAGTACTTGGATGGGAGACCAACCAGGGAATACCAGGTGCTGTAGGCGCCTGGAGTAGGAACTGGCAAACCACTCCAGTATTCCTGCCAAGAAAACTCCATGGACATGGGGTCACGAAGAGTTGGTCACGACTGTAACGATGCAACACACACACACACATGCATACAACCTGTTATACTGCAAGAGCAGCAAAACTTCAATAACTGTTTATATTACGTAGTGAGTCCAGACATAACAGCATGCTATGGTAGACTTCTTTATTCCACAAACGACATGCATAACACAACACACACATTCCATAAATACCCATAGCTCCACCCCCAGTTCACCCCAACAGGCGTTACCGCATTACAAGGTCCACCTGTCTTCGACTGCAGTATGCCTTGCTCTTAAAATACCCTGTACACAATACCCTATACACTACACCCCTCCCCCATAAAACAACACTGTACCCAGTTACAGTCATAATCTTGCAAATAACGGGGGGGGGGGGTGCCCGTGTTCGCTGAGATCGTCCAGGCTGTTATCATCAGCCTGCCTGTCCAGCTCCAATGGCTGGGCTTGTCCTGCCCTTGATGTCTCTGCAAGTTTCTCAGCATTCCTACCCTCTTGTTGTGACATTGTTGATGAATCTGGGGCATGCTGCTTACTATGTTAGGTGCCGTACCCACTGGTATATCTTCCTCTAATTCCTCTAATTCCTCCACAGTGGCTACGGCCCTCCCAGACCATCTCTGTCGCAACTGATCCACGTGACGTCGCCACTCTGTGGCCACTCGATAAGACAGTGGTCCAGTCACTCTATCAATTGTTGCTGGTACCCATTTAGGGCCCCCATTGTAATTACGAGCATAAACCAAATCCCCAGGATGGAATACCCGCACATTCCCCCCTACTTGCTATGAATCTTCTACTGACAAATCTGGATGTAACCTATCCAGGACTGTAACTAGCCTTCTATTCATTAACAGCTCCGCTGGACTTCGTCCCATTGCAGAATGAGGTGTAGCATGCTGTTGCAACAACAGTGTCGATAATCAATCTTGCCAATTTCGCTTGGCCACTCTTCAGAGTGTATCTTTTACTGTTCTTACCATCCTCTCAGCCTGACCATTTGTAGAGGGATGGAAGGGAGCTGAAGTCACATGACGGATCGCATTAATTTACATAAACTGTTGGAATTCTACAGATGTAAACTGGGCCCCATTATCTGAGACCACCGTATCTGGCAACCCATGTGTAGCACACAACTGCCGAAGTACACGTATCACAGTGGACGTAGACATACTAGCCACTGGGACTACCTCCAACCATTTAGAAAATGCATCCACTACGATGAAAAATACTTGCCCTTGGAAGGGTCCAGCAAAATCTATGTGGAGTCGGGACCAAGGGCCTCGTGCTGCCTCCCATGGGTGCATCGGAGCCTGTGCTGGTGCGGCTCGTGATTCTTGACAGATCTGACATGACTGCACCCATTCATCAATTCTCTTGTCCATCTTGGGCCACCAGACATAGCTACGTGCCAATGCCTTCATGCGCACTATGCCTGGGTGGCCCATATGTAGCACCTCAAGCACCCGTTGTTACAATCTATTTGGAATAATAACCCGATCCCCCCACAATAAACAACCTTTGTGCACTGAGAGTTCATTCTGTCTACAACTAAATGGTTTAAATTCTTCACTCATTCGGCCCTGTGGCCACCCCTTTCACACCCAATTCAGAACACGGGCTAATATATGATCCTTCGCTGTATAAGCTGCTACATCTCTAACCCATACTGGTGGCTGAGGCAATTCTTCCAATAATAACACTTGCTGGGCTGGAGCTGGATCAACCACTGGATCTGCCAGCGGAAGTCGACTCAGGGCGTCAGCATGACCTAATCCCCTTCCTGGACAATATACCAGATCGTATGAATATGCTGATAAAAATACTGTCCACCGCAACATTCGAGGGGACAATATTTGTGGGGTTTGCTTTTCCAAAGAAAAAATTCCTAAAAGAGGTTTATGATCTGTTACGATAGAAAAAGGCCGCCCATATATATAATCATGAAATTTCTTAACTCCAGCCACCATGGCCAAAGCCTCCTTATCTATCTGCACATAATTCCACTCTGTTGGTGACAATGTCCGTGAAAAATAGGCAATTGGAGCCTCCTGGCCATTTGGCATCTTGTGACTAAGGACTGCCCCAATTCCATATGAGAAGGCATCAGCAACCAGAATAAGTGGCTTCTTCTCATCAAAATGTGTCAGAACACTTTCTGAGGATAACAAATCCTTGACCGCCCTAAAAGCTCTCGCTTCCCTATGTCCCCAATTCCAAGGAGTAGATGACTTTAAGAGACTATGCAGTGGTTCTGCCACACATGCCTTATGTGGTAAACATGCATGGTAAAAATTCACCAGCCCCAAAAATGACTGCAATTCCTTCTTTGTTGTAGGTTCTGGAACACTCAAAATTGCCCTGACTTTTTATGGAGTGGGGTGTATTCGAGAAGCATCAATCCGAAATCCCAAAAAGTCCACCTGGGGAACTCCAAACTGGCACTTCTCCTTTATTGACTTTTAACCCTGCCTCCTGCAATTTGCCCAGTACCATATGGAGTCGCTCAGTTAACTCACTCTCACAACCCCCAGCCACTAAGATGTCATCAAAATATGGTATGATTCCTGGCAACCCTCACAGGAGATCTTCCATGATGCATTGAAATACCCCTGGGGCAACACAAATGCCAAACTGTAGGCGTTTTACTTTAAATGCCCCCCTATGAGTTACAATTATCTGTGCCTCTGCTGTGGCGTTATCCACCGGCAACTGTTGATATGCCTGTGCCAAATCAAGCTTGGCAAAGATCTTCCCTCCATTTAATGATGCCAGGAGATGACTAACCACTGGTACCAGATATGCATGCTGTTGTAACGCCTTATTAATCGTACATTTATAATCGGCACAAATCCGCACAGTTCCATTTGCCTTAAGGGGTGTCACAATAGCTGTCTCCCATTGAGCATGTGGTACTGCCTCCAAGACCCCCTGAGCTGTCAACTAATCCAATTCTTCATCGATCTTGGGTTCGCCATTGGATTCAAATCAAGCGACACAGGTGGCCCAGTATACTTCCCCAAAGATCCATCAAACACTGATACAAACTCTTTACATACAACTGTTATGTCCACATTCTTAATCTGTTGAATACCAGAAATGTGAATACCCAACGGTTCAAACCATTCCAACCCCAGCAGACTTGGCAAGTTCCCTTTTGCCACTACCACTCTTAAGGCCCCCCTAAAGTTCTTATAGGCTACTTGCAGGGTGCTCATTCCTAACACTGGAACTTGATTTCCCTGGAAATCTTTAAGTAAAACATTACATGGCACTAGTTTGTTCCTCCACCCCTTAGGACACAGTTGCTGGAGTCTCTGCTCTGCAATAACAGATAAAGCAGAACCGGTGTCCACCTCCATTTCACACAATGCCCCATAAATTCTTAGAGTCACTCTAATCTTAGATTGAATTGCTGGCTGAAGAGTCATCACAAAACTTTCTCCGGTGTTCTTTAATAGTTCAGCCAAGTGTGTGGTAAGAGCGTAGCACTCACCCCGCTGGTCAACCACCCCCCTTGTCTGCTCCAGCTTCCCGACTCCCCCTTCTGGGCGTCTTCCATTCCGGTGTAGTCCGACAGACCCGGGCCAGATGTCCCAGCTGAGAGCACTGATGACATCTTGCCTTCTGAAAGGGGCATGCCTTTCTCTGGTGAGGCCCCCCACACCCGGCACAAGCATTCCCTGGTGGGAGCCTTGCTCTTTGAGTCCTCTGTTGAATGACTTGCATTACTCCTTCTCCCTCTTCTTCCATGCACAGGTGCTGCTGATTAACACTCTCCAATTTGCAGGGAGATGTGGCACTTACAGTCTCTCCCTGTCGGATTTCTCTTGTAAATTTCTGTGAAGCTTCTATGGCCAGAACTTCTCCATACACAGTTTTAAAATCCAACTCCTTCCTTGCCAGCAAATTCAGTTGTGTTGTTTCACATTTAAGACCACAAACCAGTCTATCTCACAAAGCCTCCTCAAGGTCTGTAAAATTACAATCCCTTGCAGCCTGTCGAAGAACTGTGACATAATCAGTTATTGACTCCCCCGGCTCCTGGTTCCTCTTATAGAATGCATACTGACAAGCAATCTCTGAAGGTCGAGGCGCAAAATGCTCTCATAGCTTGTCTTTAATGATTTCAAATGTAACATTTTTCAATGAAGTTGGTGCACACAGCGCTCTCACTATTTCAAAGGCATGCAGACCAGCCAAGCTTATAAGTGATTATAAACACAAAGTCTATGTGATCCTATAGATCAGTGATGGGAAACTTTTTAGAGACCGAGTGCCCAAACTGTGATTCAAAACCCACTAATTTTTCGCAAAGGGCCAATACGGCAATTTAACCTGAATACAGGTGGCTGTGAAGGGACGATGTTAGGTGCTCACAAGAAGGGCTCTGAGTGCCACCTTTGGCACCCGTGCCATAGGTTCGCCAACACTGCTATAGATTCATATGAAAGAGACATAATAAGTAGTCCATCATTCAGGGAAAGCTTGCCTGAAGAGGAAGGTCTTTGCCTGTTTTCGGAAGGTACAGAATGGATAAGGCACCATATCCCATATCATTTACTCTGTGCTTTCTTGGTTCCCCAGTTGTAGCCAGTGGTGAACACTCTTCTGTCACCAATACTTGAATAAAATTCACCTATGATTGTGATCGGCATTTGTGTGTGAAATCAGAGATAGGAAATCTTTGTGGTTCAAGGGGCGTGAAGCGTTGTTAGCACCTCACCGCCAAAACTTGGATCCCTGGATAAGAGATCAGAGAAAGAGTGAGTATCTTGTCCCTTTCCTCAAGCACAAAAATGTTTGAACAGCATTGCTGAATTTTAGAGTGACAACTAGAACAAATACAGGCTTTGCAAAATATTTAGGAGATTAGCTTAATATCTGGGATATGCATCTTCAAATTGTAGAGCTCGAGAACACGAGATCTTCCTAAGCCAGACTTGATTTCACTTGGGATTTATATGGCCTTTGCTTCAAATGCTTAACATCAAAAGAATCAATATTATTTAATAACATAATGCCAACTTTGAAAGCATTGCTAAGCTTGGTCAATTTTGAGAAGCTGTTTGTTGATAGCAGCAGACTTGTTTATTCAGAACAGTTCCTACTCCTCTTTTTTACAGACAGGCTGTTATTTATGTCACTTAGCTGAAAAATAACTTGATAACAATAACACCAGTCCTGGATGTCCAAAACACCTTATAATTGCAGAGTGCATACACACTAGCTTGCGGCATTCTGGAGAGTTTCATAAGCAGATGCAGCACAAGGAATACCTCACCACCTGTTTTCAGAGACACTGATTATGCTGAGGGAGGGAGGGGGGTTGGTTTGACTTCCATGGATGATTTCTCTGGATTTCTAGCAAAGATAATTCCTAAATTGTGTGCTCTGGCATCCTCAGTGTGCCATGAGAAAGTGTCTACTACACTGTAAGAAATGTGATTAGGAATCCAATCATTCGGTTAGACTAAAGGAGGTTCATGCAAAGAAAATGATAGCCGTAAACTGCATTTCTGCATCAGAAATGGGGTATTTTCCGCCCAATTACTGTATCACATTCTCTTTGGGGCTGCTTCCAGGGGGTTTAGGCCAGAGGTGCCTAGATGCCGCGAGCACATCCGATCTCGCCTATCTAGGAAGCTAAGCAGGGTTAGGCTTGGCTAGTACTTGGATGGGAGACCACCAGGGAATACCAGTTGCTGTAGGTGCCTGGAGTAGGAACTGGCAAGCCACTCCAGTATTCCTGCCAAGAAAACTCCATGGACATGGGGTCACAAAGACTCAGTCACAACTGTAACACACAACAACAACAGGCAGCACCAATGGGGAGTTTTAGAAAATCTTCCTGGAAGATCAAAGACGTATTCCACGCACCCACCCACCCCCACACACAGACGTTGCTCAAGCCTTGTGCTCTAAGAACATAAGAAGAGCCATGATGGATCAGGCCAAAGGCCCATCTAGTCCAGCTTCCCATATCACACAGCGGCCTCACCAGATGCGTTTGGGAGCGCATGAGACTAGATATCTGTCTCCTGATACTACTCCCCTGCATCTGGCCCTTGAAGTACCCTGGTTTTAAGCCTGGAGATTACACATCTCCATCATGGTTTGTAACCTGTGATGGAGTTTTCCACCAGGAATCTGTTCAACCCCTTTTGAAAGTATCCAGGCTAGATGCCATCACCACATCCTGTGGCAGGGAGTTCCATAGACTAACAATGCACTGGGTGAAAAAATATTTTCTTTTGACTGTTCTTACTCTCCCAGCCCTCAATTTGAGTGTATGTCCCCTAGTTCTGGTATTTTGTGAGAGAGAGAAGAGCTTCCCTCTATCCACTTTACTCATGCCCTGCATAATTTTGTACGTCTCAATCATATCCCCCCTCAGGCGCCTTTTTTCCAGACTAAAGAGGCCCAAATGTTTTAGCCTTTCCTCATAAGGGAGGTGCCCCAGCCCAGTAATCATTTTAGTCGCTCTCTTCTGCACCTTTTCCAGTTCCACTATGTCTTTCTTGAGATGCGGTGACCAGAATTGTACACAATATTCCAGGTGCGGCCTTACTATTGTTTTGTATAACGGCATTATAATGTTGGCTGTTTTATTTTCAATCCCCTTTTTGATAATCCCTAGCATGGAATTGGCCTTCTTCACTGCTGCCACACATTGGGGAGACACCTTCATGGAGCTGTCCACCAAAACACCATGATCTCTTTCCTGATCTGTCACGGATAACTCAGAGCCCATGAGTTGATAGATAAAGTTTTGATTTTTTGCCCCAATATGCATTACTTTATATTTGGCTACATTAAAACACATTTGCCATTTCTCAGCCCATTCCCCCAGTTTGGAGAGATCCTTCTCGAGCTTTTCACAATCTTCTCTGGTTTTTACCACACGGAAAAGTTTTGTGTCATCTGCAATCTTGGCCACCTCACTGTTTATCCCTGTCTCCAGGTCATTTATGAACAGATTGAAAAGCACCAGTCCCAGGACAGATCCCTGGGGCACACCGCTTTTCACTTCTCTCCATTGTGAAAATTTCCTATTGACACCTACTCTTTGTTTCCTGGATCTCAACCAGTTCTCAGTCCATAAGAGGACCTGCCCTCTTATCCCCTGACTGTGCAATTTTCTCAGCAGCCTTTGGTGAGTGACTGTGTCAAAGGCCTTTTGAAAATCCAGATAGACTATATCCACCGGTTAACCCAAATCCACGTGCCTGTTGACCTTTTCAAAAAATTCTAAAAGATTTGTCAGACAAGATTTACCCTTACAGAAGCCATGCTGATTTTCTCTCAGCAAGGTTTGTTCTTCTATGTGTTTTAAGATTTTCTCTTGGATGAGGCTTTCCACCATCTTCCCTGGGACAGATGTAAGGCTAACTGGCCTGTAGTTTCCCGGGTCCCACCTCCTTCCTTTTTAAAAAATTGGTGTGACATCTGCTATCCTCCAGTCTTCCGGCACTGTGGCCGTTTTAAGAGACAAGTTGCATATAACCGTTAAGAGATCTGCAATTTCATTTCTCAGTTCCCTAATAACCCTTGGGTGGATGCCATCTGGGCCCAGTGACTTGTTAATCTTCAATTTATCAATTAGTCCTAAAACATCCTCTCTTTTAACCTGTATTTGATTTAATTGTTTAGTCAAGAGGGGCACCATCAACAATTCCGCCCTAAAAGGCCCTGCAAACTGTTTTAAGTAACTTCCCCCAATTGTCCACTCTGCTCCCACCGAAGCCGAGTGAGCAATTTGGGGATGGGTGCTTCTCTCCCACACAGTGTCCCTTACACCACTTACACAATTTCTGTTGTGTCTCTGTGGGTGCGTGGTTGTCGTGCCCCTTTACATCACACAGGATGACGAGAGAACAGCAGCGAGTATAACAAGAGAGGTCTTCGCGGAGCAGTGAGTGGTAGTGGAGCACAGCCACTTTCCATAAAGACCGAATTACACGTTACTAATAATGTCATTTTCTACTTTAAAATGGCACTAGGGTTCCTGGAATCATGACTTCAGCAGATCTTTGGTTTCTGAGAAACCAGACTTGCACATGAAGCCTGCTGAAGAATTGCTATGACAAAAAGAACTGAGCATATCTAGTCTTGAGAAAAGAAGACTGTGGGGTGCGGTGGGGAGATAGGATAGCACTTTTCAAGTGATTGAAAGGCTGTCATACAGAGGAAGCGGGGATCTGTTCTCCATCATCGCAGAAGGCAGGACATGCAACAGTGGGCTCAAGTGACAGGAAGCCAGATTTCAGCTGAACAGGAATAAAAACTTGTCTGTGAAGATTCTCCGTCATCCAGGTGAGTTTATCTGGAAGTTGAATCATGGCAACCGGACTGCTTTTTCTTGAGAGATAGAAACGTTTTGCTGCTCATACAAACAGCTTCGTCTGTCTGAATAAAACTAGTTGTGAGTCCTCCATTTTATAGTCTACTTTGATCTCTTGTCACCTTAGTCTGAAATAGGCTCATAAGATGAACAATGGCCTGAATAGGCTGGTTAGGTAGACAACTGTCAATAGCCTTAAGGTGAACAATGGCCTAAGGTGCTGAAACCTATAAAGTATGGGTCATTAGCTATGGCCTTGATGGTGAAGGCTTTTTGATTTGTCTTGATATTGTTGAAAGCACAGCCTGATAAGTAGCAGATGGACTGTGCCTGAGGCCCCTACTTCTGTTGAGAGAGGGTGTTTCAATGCTCACATGAATGGCTTCCATGACCTCTCTCTCAATCCACTTCTCTTCTCTGTATAATATGTGTACATCCTCATCTTTGAATGCATGCCCTTTGTCCTTCAAGTGGAGGTGTACTGCTGATTCTGGTCCTGAGCTGTTACCCTTCCTATGTTGGGCCATCCTCCTGTTTAATGGCTGTTTAGTTTCTCCAATGTAGAGGCCTGCACACTCCTCACTGCACTGGACCGTATATACTATATTGCTCCTTTTTTTGTTTAGGTATTGGGTCCTTTGGATGGACAAGTCTCTGCCTAAGGAGACTTGCAACTAGTTTTATTCAGACTGATGAAGCTGTTTGGATGGGCAGCTGAACATTTCTATCTCTCTCTTGCAAAAAAAGAAAAGAAGTCAAGCTGCCATGAGTCAACTTCCAGGTTAGGAAAAACTTCCTAACTGTTAGAGGAATACAACAATGGAACCAATTACATCGAGAGGTGGCAAGTGCTCTAACACTGGAGGTATTCAAGAGAAATTTAGACAACCACCTGGCAGATATCCTTTGATTTGCATTCCTGCATTGAGCGGGGGGTTGGACTTATTTCATTATTCAATGATTCTACTTTTAGGGATTACGGAGCTTTCTTTTTTAATTGCAAGCTACCTGCAGTGTACAGTTCATTCCCTCTTCACTACCCTCTGCTCCCCTAAGAAATATCCTTCCCACTCCTTTGCCTCCCCTAACTAGTTTTTTTTTTCTGGAACTATTTTCAAAAATAACCCTCTGCACCTTAAAAAAATATTACGGGTTTGTAAAAACAGCAACTCTTGATTTTGCAAGCAAGTATGACATATCAGGAAAAAATGTTTTGTGGCACAGTGGGTAAACTGCAGTACTGCAGTGAAGACTCTGTTCACAACCTGAGTTCAATCCAGGGCTCAGCTAGCCGGTTTAAGATTGACTCAGCCTCCCATTAGGGACCAAGCTTGTGGGGGGGTGCTGGGGGATGTGTAGTTTACATAATTAAACTCTAAACTGCCCAGGGAAAGCTTTAAGCACTATGGGGCGATCTATAAGCAGCATACATGGTTTTCTCTTGTAGCTGTTGATGCATCTTCTGCTTCACGGATAAGAGTGCTGAATGTGTGAAACTGCATGAATAGGCTGAGGCTGATTATATTAAGTGCTCCCTTTATTGAAGGTCTTGTATATTTCATGCCCTTTAAAATGTGCTTGGCTAATAAAAGCTTCTAAGAGGACACATGAGCCTTTTATTTCTATCATACAGCCCAGAGACAAGGAGTGGAGGGGGGGGAACCCAACCCACAAACCCCACAACTAAAGCCCTCTAATCATTGACTTGCACATAAAGTCATTATTTAAAGCTGATGCAAAATGCATGCCAGCTGCAAATGCAAGAGAGCAGCAGATAAGCAGAGGCCTGAAAGATTCATGAAGCAGAGGCCTGCTGGCAGGCAGGTGTTCTGTTCTGGGCTTTGCTATGGAAAACTCCAGCAACCTTGGCCACTCCACGTACAGGCAGGGGAGGCTTAAGGGAAGGCAGAGCTTGATGCACACAGTGTGAGCGACACATGAGCAAATATGACAAAGCAGCTAAGCACCCCTGGTCATTTTCAACTGAGAATATAGGGTTCATTTTCGGGACCTTGACTATAAGCTATGGTCAGCAAGCATCTAAACAGGTCTCCACGGCTTGGGACCCGAATACCTGTTGGAGCGTATCTCCCAAAGGTCAACTGAGGCCCGACCTACTAGAATGTCGCAGGTGCTCTCACTCCGAGTGGCCATGCCCAGGGAGGCGCGGAAGTCGCTCACGGGCAACCGCGCCTTCTCTGTGGTGGGCCCCTCGCTCTGGAACCATCTCCCGAGTGAGTTGCGCCTTGCACAGCCCCTGCCCGCCTTCAAAAAAACACTTAAAACCCTGTCTTTTAGGGAGGCATTTGGCGACCTTTAATTTAATTTAATTTTTTTTCTGACACCTCTTGCCGATGATTTTCTCGTATTATTGTATTGTCTCCTCCTCTTGTTTTTCTTCTTTTAAATCTTTTTTTTCTTTGAATTTTGCTGATATCATCTTGTGTTTTGTTGTTCCTTTAACCCTATTGTTAACCGCCCAGAGTTCCCTGGGAAGATGGGCGGTATAAAAATAAAATAAAATATAATAAAAATAAAATAAATGTATGCATACCAGGCACTTCTGCATGGAAAGTCGAAGAGGCTTCCTGATTTCATCTCCCTGTGGCTTGTCCTTGTGCGGTTTGGGATAGTGCCCTGAGGACCGGTGTGGCATTTAAGGTGGCGCAAACAAAGATAGAGAGAGCCCAAAGGGGTTTTCTACTGTGACTGCACGAGACTCCTGGAGCGTTCAGCTTGTGTCTGTGCGCATTTATAATGACCGGGAAATCCCCGGGGGTGGTGAACGCAGGAAGTGGCTTCGCTGACTGCTTAAGCACTCACACAACAGGGAATCAGAGAACTGTTGAGCTGGAAGGGAGCCCCCCTCCCCCCCCCGATCACTGAATCTAACCCTCTGGCCAAGCAGGCCCGGCCATTGTCCACCTGACTTCTGTTTAGAAACCCCTTGTGAAGCAGAGTATATCAGACTGCAAGGCACCCCATTCCACAGCCAAAACCAAACCGCCACTGACTGTCCAGAAGAGCTGCGTGATGACAAACCGATACTGATGGTTTGAACGCCCAAGCGGCGCGGCATCTCATCCTTGCTATCAATGAGCACGAGGCATTGCTTCCCAGAAAAGAAAAATCTATGAGTCTGTGTGCAAAATAGGAGCTATTGTACTGGGGCTTGCAGAAAGCATGTTTCTCCTATAAAGCAAGGCTTGCTTCAGAAAAAGAAGAGAGAGAGAGAGAGAGAGAGAGAGAGAGAGAGAGAGAGAGAGAATATTCCCCCCCCCTTTTTTTTTCAAAACAGAAGATAATTTGGGATCATTTCGAATTGAAGGAGAAAAAGGGCTGCAGTAGGTCTGGGGAGGTGGCACCTGGACCAAACAGCTGTCTCAGTGTCTTCCCAGAGTTACCTTCTATCTTTAATTCAGTTTTGCACTGAGTGTCCTTTCTAATTGAAAATGCCTTCAGAAAGATCCTTCCAAATACAGAGCTTGCCAATTTTGAAGAGCAGGTGTGACCACCCAGGAATGGGGAAAAAACTGGTCCTTCAGAGGCTTTGTATTTCAGTGCTTGGAAGCCTGGGCCAGCATGGCCAATGATAAGGGCATGTGGGACTTTTAATCCAAATACCAAACTATTGCAGTGTTTTGAATTCCTGGTTATTTTCCTTTCGCTGGGCAGCAGAAATGCTAGGCTTCAGAGAGAAGAATAACTTCAAGTTCACAAGAGAAATCCATCTCCTTTTCTCATCAACTGGCACTTACTGTCTCAATGACTTGCTTTGAGACATAAAGACGTTCATTCCTTACAGGAGAAAACTGACAAACACGTCTGCTTTGGGTGACAAATTTCAACAGACTACAGAGAGGGGGAAAGCTCAAAAGCGGAGGCTCGCTTTGAATTCAGAAGCAGAGGAGGTATGACTGGTTAATGCTTGATAGATGGACAGTCACTCCAAACCAGAAAGGTCACTCCCAGACAAACCTACCAAAGGCAGCATGCGAGGTTAGAAATACATGAACACAAGCATCTGCCTTGCCCTGGGTACACTGAGCAGGATCAGAGGAATTTTATTTTATTTTATTCATAACATTTAACACCTCTCCTCTAATCATATCAAGGTTCTGTACATGGCTCTCATATTTTGGGTCTTCATATTCACCACTAGACATGGGCACGTAATGAACTTTTACTTTGTTTCATTATTCGTTATTTGTTTCGTTACGTAACCCAACGAATAATGAACCCCAGAGTGGATTTAGAATGAAACGAATTGAACTGAAAAAAATTGGATCGGTTTGGTTCATTTCGTTAATGGGGGGGCAGAGATGTCTCGTACCTGGTGCTGGTCCGGACGTCCAATCTTCCTGGCTTCAGGGACAGCGACCGGGGGGGGGGGGGGAAAAACCACACGGTTGGCGCTTGAAAAAAATAAATTAAAAAAGGAGCACCGACTGGGCCCCAGGGGTGGCCAGGTCAGTGCTCTAAAATCAAGGAAAAAAAATAAAAATAATAGAAGCGCCCACCTGGCCCCAGGGCTCGCGCGGTGGGTGCTTGAAAACAAGAACAAAAAAGAGGCGCTGGCCCCAAGCCAGCACATCTCAGCTTAAAGGCACTGGTCCCATGCCAGCACCTCAAAAAGCCCCTGCCGCAGGGGCCAGGATCCGAAACTGCCACCGCCACCACCACCGAGCCGCCGGTAAGAACCTGAACAGGTTCGTATGATTTTTTTTTAATTCGTACGAACCCGACCCGAACCAAGGGTGGGCCCAAACCAGACAAACCTGAACCATGGGTTTTCTGGTTCGTGCCCACCTCTATTCACCAGAACTCTGCCAGGCTGAGAGAATGACTGGCCCACGGTGGCCCAGTGAGTTGCACTGACCCCCCTAGGGCCTCGTCCCCCACTTGAACCGCTACATCGCATTGCATCTCTTTCCAGAGACAATAGGAACCTGTTGCTGCCAGCGATCAAGGCTATTTAGCAAGACACGGATAGGGATTCTTTCATTTTTAAGGGACTTTAGGCATGATCAGAATAGGGCTCTGCCTAATTGCTTTCTGTCATTAGTGAGATCATTAATGAGGCCAATCTAATGACGGGTGAAAGATGGCATTCTTAAAAGCTTGACTTTTAGCAAAACAAGAATATGTTTTCATTTGCCTTAGATGAGAGAGCTGGCCCCGCCCTTTTCTTCTATCTAAAACACCATGGATCTAATGCATCCCTAATACTCTCAGGCTAGACATATCTGCCATAAATCCAATTATTTTGCATCTAAGTCAATGTGTGTATGTGACAAGAATGCAGCGTTTCCCCTACTGCCCTATTATGCATTCACACAAGCAGGAAAGATTTGTTCCAGATTTATTAGTTTAATGGCCACAGCTTCCAGTAAAAGCAACTAACGTGACAGTGCAATATTTCTTTGAATTAGGAAGAATTGGTTGGCCCGATTGTCAATTTTTAAAAAATCAACACCAAGCGGGCTCATGAAACAGCTGTTTAGAGAGGGATGTATGGTTTTCTAATGCCTTCCCTGCCTCTGCTCTTAAGTAGAGTAACAGCACTGCACTAGTATGACAATCTTCTCAGTAATACTATCTGGGAACAAATAAACTATCTGAATATTTTGGGTTTAGATAGGACAGTCTGTAGTTATTGCTTTATATATCTGTATTCTTTGACTTCATGAAGCATGTTGGACATCAAACACACCCCTTGGGTATAGAGCTGTGATCAAAAATGCCTTGTTTATTTATATTACTTCTCTGTTCTGTTTGGGTAAAATGCAATATATCTTCCCCTTATTATTTTAAAACCTAGCAAGATCACCATAAGGTCAACTTCTCAGAGACATTGCAATTTGCCACAGTTATCTTAAGGACATGGTAGCAAAAAGATGCCAAGCCATGTCATCTGCAACATCACCCCCCCCCCCCCCCAACCAGCTCTCAGGACTAATTCTGATTTTCAAGATTTGGGATCTGACCAGGATTGGTTCTAATAGTAGACAGATGGAAACAGCTGCCCCAAGAGGCACACGCTGATGGAAAGTGAAAGCAAGATTGTTTATATGCCCTGTGCCCACTAGGATAACCCACCACCCTCAGTTGTCGTGTAGACCAGAAATTTATTGACCCATCTGATCAGCTTCTCCTGAGGAAATGAGAAAAGATGCCAATCAGTGCTGGCCCGGCCCATCAGAGCATCACTGGCACTCTTGCTCCGGGTGGCCACCCCTAGGGAGGCCCATAAGGTTTCCACCGGTAATCGGGCCTTCTCAGTGGCTGGCCCAGCCATGTGGAATAAACTACCAAGTGAGATTTGTCAAGCTGAGTCCTTAACAGCCTTTTAAAAAGCATTAAAATCTTGACTTTTCAAAAGGAGTATATGGTGATCGCTAATGTTTGTGTTGTTCTCCCCTGTGTTTTGTTGCATTTCCTGTTATTTTTAGTTTTTCTGCCTCTTGCCGGGCCCTCTATTTTTTAACTTATTGATCTACTGACCTTTGATTTATTATTCATTTGCTTATGATTTTAACTGTGGTTTATTTATTTGTCAGCTTCTATGTAAACCGCCTAGAGTTCCTATGGGAAAATTGGTGAGGTGTAGAAATGTAAAAATGAATGAATGAATGAATGAATGAATCATTGTCCTTTCCCCAAGGCAAAAGATGGTGTGGGCTGTGTCACATACACCTCCACAGAAAGAGAAAAGTCAGCACAAAATGTAGCATGGGCAATTGTCACTTTTTATTGTGTGATCCACCCTTTTCATGTGGAAGACTTGACAGCCCCAACCAGAAGCAGCCCAGAGGTGCAGAAAGATCTAAAAAAGGTAAAAGGCAATGGTTCCCCCTGCACA
Source organism: Phrynocephalus versicolor (assembly GCA_023846285.1). Lineage (NCBI taxonomy): Eukaryota > Metazoa > Chordata > Lepidosauria > Squamata > Agamidae > Phrynocephalus > Phrynocephalus versicolor. The sequence continues at coordinate 51,240,359 of JAHTLZ010000379.1, forward strand.
TGCGTGCTAGCCATGTCCAACTCTAGGGGCAGTATTCAAGCCGAAGAGCCAGTGTTGTGCAAGTCGATGGCCACGTGGCCGGCATGGCTGCAAGGCAACACTGTTTTACCTTCTCGCTTTTTACGGCAGTACCTATTTATCTACTTGCGTTTACATGCTTTCAAACTGCTAGGTTACCAGGAGCTGGGGTTATCAGTGGGAGCTTGCTCAGCTGTGTGGCACCCGGGATTTGAACCGCCGAGCTGCCGACTTTGCAGCCGACAGTTTTCGGAAGCCTTAGTCCACTGAGCTCCCTAGAAAGATCTAATCTAACCTTCTACTCTTAGCACTGCGGAACTGGAAGGGACCCTTTGGCTCCATCAAGTCTAGACCTTGTCAAGGAGACCCAATGAAGAATTGACCTCCCAACTGCTGGCTGTGTAGCCAGATGCCTAAACCTTTGAGTTAAATGTCACTAGCTAAACTGGCTAAAGGGACCTGGGAATTGTAGCCCCCTCTCCCCAAATAACTTTCAACTACCTTCCTGGGTACATAGGAACAGAAGTGTGGCTTGACCCATTGCCCTGCACATGCTGCTAGAGGCAGCTGATTCACTTTGCCTAATAGTAGAGCCACCCTTGCAAGTGTTTCTTGTAAGTGATAAAATAGCAGCTCTTCCCAAGTACTGTGTATCTTCTGATGAGAACCGCTGCTAAAAGGAGAAGCAGGAGATGAAACAAACGATTTGGCTACAGACCCTTTGTGATTTTCTAGCTCAACCTCCCTTTTGCTCTCCAAGAATGGGTTGCTGTTACAAATAACAAAATCTAGGAATGCTCACCAAGGGAGAGAGGGCCGGGGAGACTATAAAAAAGGTATCTGAATGCTAACAAAAATGTTTTTCTTTTGGTGCATGAAAGCAAACCAAGATGAAAGCGGGGAAAGAACAATCAACATAGCCAACCTGCTATAATCCTAAAATTTTAAAACATAGCTCTCCGGGGAGGAAATAAAATATCTGTGGTTGTCCTGTATATTGCCCTAAAAATTAAGGTGCAGTCATGATGTTTGAAGCCAAGCAGCCCCTGAATGGAAAACTACCAAGAACATGGGACTGTTTGGTTAGAGGACTTCTTTTCTTTCTCTGAGGTGCCACAGATTTTCCTTAATCTAATCAATTCTCTAAGCTAAGGAATCGGTTCCACAGCTGGTCTTTTTGCACACAGACAATCCCATAGCCTATCAGTGCCAGCTCCAAGTACAGCTGTGAAAAATCTAGCCTGACATCCTGGGGATCTTTGGTCAGTCATAGTAAGCAAGCAACGCTGAACCAGGTGGACCCATATTTTGAACCAATATCTGCCAGCCTCTCCTGTTTCTATTGTTGACCAGATATTGCGTACAATTGTGTACAATTCTGGTCACCGCATCTCAAGAAAGACATAGTGGAACTGGAAAAGGTGCAGAAGAGAGCGACCAAAATGATTACTGGGCTGGGGCACCTCCCTTATGAGGAAAGGCTAAAACATTTGGGGCTCTTTAGTCTGGAAAAAAGGCGCCTGAGGGGGGATATGATTGAGACGTACAAAATAATGTAGGGCATGAGTAAAGTGGATAGAGGGAAGCTCTTCTCCCTTTCACGAAATACAAGAACTAGGGGACATCCACTCAAATTGAGGGCTGGGAGAGTAAGAACAGTCAAAAGAAAATATTTTTTCACCCAGTGCGTTGTTAGTCTATGGAACTGCCTGCCACAGGATGTGGTGATGGCATCTGGCTTGGATGCCTTCAAAGGGTGATTGGACAGATTCCTGGAGGAAAAGTCCATCACAGGTTACAAACCATGATGGAGATGTGTCATCTCCAGGCTTAAAACCAGGGTACTTCAAGGGCCAGATGCAGGGGAGTGATATCACGAAACAGATATCTAGTCTCGTGCACTGCCAGACACATCTGGTGGGGCCACTGTGAGATACAGGAAGCTGGACTAGATGGGCCTTTGGCCTGATCCAGCATGGCTCTTCTTATGTTCTTATGTTCTTTGCTGGTATCTGTTCTTGGCAAGTGACAAAAGAAGCACCACTGCCCACCTTCCTTTGTTACTTCTCTTTGTGCACAGTGTTGTGCAAGCAACAAAGCAAAAGCCAAGTGTGCTGCTTATATGCCACCCTATAGTTCTTAATGCGCTAGTGATTTAATTATACAAGCAACAGATCCTCCCCCTCCCCCCCACACACATTGATTGGCTTGACTGAATATAGGTGGAGAGGTGCAAGCACTCCACGAAACCATGAGCCGACAAGGTGGGTTCTCTCAGCAACAGACTGTGCAGTGCCTCAGTTCCTGCATGCCAGCTGCTCTGATGACAGATGTTTGTTTTGCCAAGGGGAATTAAGCCCTGTCTGAGCGCAACATTTCCGGACTTCTGGTATAAACGAGAAATATTGTGTTTCACTATTCAGCAGCATTTCTTTCAAATCTATTGGGAGTTCAAGAATTCCGGATTGTTGGCCAAATAAACGTTTTAAAACACAAAAGGTGGCAGCCCTTTAAAGTCTAACAGTCTGATTGTCACTCAGATCACCCTCCAATTGAAAAAAAGAGATGCACAGCTTGTGGGTGCTCCTGGACTCATCCTTGAGCCTAGATGCCCAGGTCACAGCGGTGGATAAGAGTGCATTTGCACAATTAATGCTAGTACGCCAGTTACGCCCGTTCGTGGAGAAACCTGCACTGGCCATGGTGACACATGCCCTAGTGAAGTCCCAGATGGACTACTGTTAATGTGCTCTATGTCGGCCTTCCAATGAAAACTCACAGGAAACTTCAACAGGTCCAAAATGCAGCAGTCTGATTGCTGACTGGGGCAGGGTACAGAGATCACATTGCACCCCTATTAAAGCAGCTCCACTGGCTGCCAATCAGCTAAGGAGCAGAATTCAAGGTCCTGACCTTGACCTACAAAGCACTATATGACCTGGGTCCTAGCAACCTCAAAGATCGAATCTTACAGTATGAACCGACTCGGGTGTTAATCAGGAGAGGCCTTTCTCTCCATCCTGCCACCCTCACAGGTATGTCTCGTGGGAACCCATGAAAGGGCCTTCTCAGCTGCTGCACCCAGACTCTGGAACTCCCTCCCACCAGAGGCCAGGACTGCCCCATCCCTGCTGTCTTTCCGGAAACAGGCAAACACCTTTCTCTTCAGGCAAGCTTTCCCTGAATGATGGCCTACCATACATGGCTGCACAGACTTGTTTATAACCACTTATAATTTTTGTGCTTGTATCTGTCCTTGTGTGTTTACATTGACACAATGTTATCAATTGTTAGTTCCTATACCTCATAACTATTAGATGGTCTACCCTACATGATTACATGGTGTTTATACTCTTTTCTTAAATGTTTGTGTTCTCTTTTAGCTTTCATGTTGCCTTCTAATGCTCTAAGAGACCCCTCAATTTCCTGTTCTTAAACTGGAATATGTCTTAATTGTACTGGACTGTATATTGTCCGTCATAAGGTAAGCCACCTTGGGTTCTTTTCCAAGGAGTAAGGTGGGTTGAAAATACAAACAAACAAACAAGCAAGCAAGCAAACAAGAAAATAATCATTATTTAAGGATCAAAATCTAATTCCTCAAACCAATTTGTAGATTTTGATCCACTAGAGCAGGGATGGGGAACGTTTGGTCTTCCAGATGTTTTGGATTGCAACTCTCAGAAGTCTGAGGCTGTACTACCCATGGTCAAGGACTGTTGGAGTTGTGGTCTGTGGTCCAAAGCATCTGGAGGGCCAGAGGTTCCCCACCACTGCACTAGAGCTTCCACTTAAACAAAACTATTAATCTTTCACATTCCACAATATTTTCCCTCCCTGTCTCCAATTTTTCCTCTTGACACCAGGCTGACACAGATTAATATGGCTACTTCCCTGGCAATTGCGGCAAGATTTTCAGCTAGCAGGTAGCTCATTGTGTCTGTTCCTACTGACTTACAATTCGAGGTGGGGATAAACTGAAAACTGAATCACTTTTTCCCCGATGAATTTGGCTGATTCATCAACATTTGTCAATTCATGTTTTCACGAATGACAAATACGAATTGAGGAACTTTTAGCCGTTCTTGGTTTGTTAATGTTTAGGGCCATACATTGGCACCCACTCCCTATTGATAAAATCAACTACCTAGCAAGCACTGGCTTCAGTGACACAAAGGACGAAGAAGTAGTCAACAGTGAAAGACTCAAAAGATGTACACCAATGTACGTCCTGTCTTCAGTTACCTTGGGATAAGTTTTTCAGAACATGTACCATGAAAGCTTTGGCGTTCGCTGCCCCAAATGCTCTGGATGTTGGCTGTTGTCAGGCAAAATTATCTGATCTGTTTATTAACTGTACTGCGGTGCTTCTGATACAAACAAAAGAAAAGCAGCAACAAGCAGAATGCTCCTTTCAACGGCTTGCATGGGAACATTTTGTCTGCTTGCTGCCATTGAACTGTGAAGGACAAGTGCCAGCAGTAAACAGGCTCAATTCATACCCTTGGCAAATTTTAATCTAAGCATTCAGTAATTTCTGTTTTATTCTTGTTTACTTCTTCTTCCTCGCAGCCCTTTAAAAATTCAAAGCATGGTTTGCATGTTAAGTAGAGCCTGTAATTAAAAATGCAGCAGTCTTTGCTGGAGTGAAGTTAGGAAAAGTTACTTTGGGGCACTACAGCTGCTCAGGTCTCCAAGCCAGGGTCAGTTATGAGCATCTTTTTGTGGTTTTGCCTCCAAAGCCAAGTGTAGGCAGTCTTCAAGCTTCCAGGTTCTGTGTTTTAGAAGGCCTTAGATCTTTAGGAGGTTTTATTTTTATTTTATTTTATTTTAGAGTATTTTTACCCTGCCTTTTTTCCTTGGAAAAAGACCCAAGGTGGCTTACAGAAAAGAGGGACAATATACAGTCCAGTACAATTAAGACATATTCAAGTATAGAGAAAAGGGAATTGAGGGACTTCTTTGAGCATTAAAAGACAACATTACATTAACGATACAAGAGACTGTGAGCAGTTAAAGAGAACAGGTCTTGGAAATGTTACTTTCTGGACTGCAACCCAGAATCCCTTTGTTGGCCAGCCTGCCAAAAAGTAACTTTTACAAGCTCTGGAGTGAATAAAAGGCTCATTTATCTTACATACTTCCCCCTACTCCAGAGAATGAATTAGATCAGGCATGTCCAAACTTCGGCCTTCCAGATGTTTTGGACCACAACTCCCAGAATTCCAAGCTTGTATTTCCAGTGGCAAAGGACTGTGGGAGTTGTGGTCCAAAACATCTGGAGGGCCAAAGTTTGGACATGCCTGAATTAGATTTAGCCCCCCCCCTTTGTTTTGTTTTGCTGCTGATTTTCAGATTTAGATGGATATGATCTCTATAATTCAGTGTCTCCCAACCTTGGGAGCCCAGATGTTCTTGGACTAAATCTCCCAAAAGCCCTCACAACTAGCTGTGTTGACCAGGATTTCTGGAAGTTGTAGTCCAAACTTCTGCGGACCCAAGGTCAGGAACTACTGCTATACAGTGGTTCTACTTGATTGTAATAAGTTGATTGTTATAAGTTCCTAGTAACTGCTGGCAGACCAAAACTATCAACATATTTGTGTTGAAATACTTAGGTTAATTAAATCTAAGTTTTAGTTGACTGCAATAACTATGTATCAAATCAGGAGCAGGCAACTTTGGTGTATTTGGGAGGTATTTTTAAAATCTGGAGTCTTCTAAAAATTATTTAAAAAAACAGAAGGAAGGATGCCAGAAGTAGCTGTAAGTTTTTGAAAACTGTGATTTTAAATGTTTTAAATGTTAAATGTTGTAAAGGGACTGCTGAGCTGTTTAAAATAACAGCTTTTGAAGGCCTCCAGGAGTAGCAACACATCTGCCCCACCCTACCCTCCAGCCAGGGATGCTGGGGATGGCGGTTACTTCATGTCCATTTTATCTCTGTTAATGTTGCTCTTAGGAGCAGTACAAAAAATGTTACTTCATGTCTGTCGTGCAACTACTGAAATTTCTCGACCATGCCCCTGGAATGGGTGCTAAGTGCGACAATACTGTACCTGTTGCTGGGGTAGGGTTTCCCCTTGTCACTCTTTGTTCCCGCTCTCTGTTCTGAGACAAGACACTGTGTAGTAATGGCTGTCACACAACAAAACATTTGTTTCTCTCAGAAAATTGTCCGCTTTTTTTATTTTGACTTTTCAGAAACGAAATATCGAAAAAGAATTGTTTAAGCCCCCCCCCCGTAAAAAAAGAAAAAAGGAAGCTAGACACATTCAGTGTTTGTTGTCATGGTACAAGACCATGAGGTAACACTTGTCACGAGACAAGTTAACACGACCATGGGAACACTGAAACAGGGAGAAAACCACGGGATCGCGACCAACGCTGTCATAGTACAAAACTGGTCACAGAACAAAGAAGGATGTGAAGTAACCGCCACTGGGGAAGTCATATGTAGCCCAAGGACTGACCATTATTCACCCCCATAGTGAAGAATAAATAAAATGTATACATTTGGGGGATGCTCACCAGACAAGATGGAGGCCACAGCAGCAATGATGAAGGAAACGACGACCCCAGGCCCTGCCATCTCCTTCGCAACCAGGCCAGAGACCACATACATTCCAGTACCGACACAGCTTCCAACGCCGAGTGAAACTAGGTCCATGGTGGTGAGCACCTGAGCCAGTTTTGTACCATGAGATGTGGTTGTTCCGGTCCCTTCCAGCATAGACTCCACTGGCTTGGTGCGGAGGATTCTAGAATGCATTGCATACCATGTGGCCCCCCACGGGATCCGCCGGGGATCCAAGTATGACAGGAAGCCACTCATTGTGATAGCGAGAGATTGGGCTCTGGAGAGTCGGGGTGGGAGGGAGGAGATCAGCTAAAATGGCAAAGCTCTGGTAATTCTGGTAATGAAGCTTGACAGCATTAATTTAAATGGAAAAATGATCTGCATCCGAGACAGTCCATCTCAGCTCAAAGCTGCATCCTTCAGAAAGGGGTGTGAAGTCGTGACAATGCGTTGGTTTCTGGCTTCCTCTTCTGTGCTCCTACAAGAGAGGGAAGGAGAGGAGGTGAGGAAGGAAGGAAGAGAGCAGGAAAGAGAGGATTTAACCTTAATATCCCATGATCAACAAATTTTCTTTTTGAGGGTTAATCAACCCAAACCTTCCTAAAATATTTACTCCAAGTAAAAAAAACTGACCTGGGAAAGCTCACTATCCTTTAGTCAAGGGCTATTTAAAATATCCCATTGGTTACAAATGGAAATGAGATACAAAATGCTAAACTTTACCAAAGCATCCATTTATAGTCTAAATGGAATGGGAGTTGAAAGAACGCATCCCCTCAGCGTGCTACAAGGAAGCCCCACGAGGCCAAAGAGTTCTCAGTCCAAAAATGTAATGTACTTTCATATGTTGGTCTGATAGCAGTTTTATGTAAAGCTATCTAGTAAGCTTACCATAAGTACATCTGGATCTAAAACCAAAAGCTCCCAAGTTTATTTCTGCCATGGTGATGCTTATTAGGGGTTTGGGTGTTTGGACCTTTTTGGTCCTCAAACCCCATAACTGCCCATTCTGAGAGTTCTGTCTGACTGAGTCACATCTTACTGACTCCTCAGTATGGCTCACCAAGGGGGAAAAGGTCTGGACTGGGAAGCATTGAGGCATATCTAAGTCCAGCTTCCTTAAGCTTCCTGTTCCTCCTCCAGTGCTAACTGAGAGCTTACCTTCCCAGCAGGAAGCTCAGAACATATTTTGAAGGTACTTTGTATTGGACTATATTGGTGCTGGCTGTGAACCTAGGAAGTCCAGTTCTGTGCACCTCAATTTAAAAAAGGATGTTGACAATCTTGAGCGGGTCCAAAGGAGGGGGACCAAAATGACTGAGGGTCTGGAAGAAATGTCTTACGAGGAGTGGCTTAGGGAGCTGGGAATGTTTAGCCTTACAAAAAGAAGGCTGAGGGGGGATATGATAGCTATGTTTAAACATTTGAAAGGATGTCACATTGAAGAAGGGACTAGTTTGTTTTCCATGGCTTCAGAGACTAGGATGTGGGGCAATGGTCTCAAACTACAGGAAAAGAGATTCCATTTAAACCTTAGGAAGAACTTCATGACAGCTAGAGCTGTTTCGCAATGGAATATGAAGCCACGGAGGGTGGTGGAGTCTCCTTCTTTGGAGTTTTTTAAGCAAAGCCTGGATGGCCATCTGTCGGGAGTCCTGTGATAGGAGTTCCTGCATGGCAAGGGGTTGGACTAGATGGCCCTTGAGGTCTCTTCCAACTCTATGATTCTATGATTCTATGATTCTTGACCAGCTCTTAATGTTTTAGGATCTTGGTGTTTGTTGGAATGTCTATCCTGCAAAAAAGCTACCTGTCCCATCCACTCCCAAGAGTCCATGATGTTAAAAGTAACAACACTGTACCTAAGGAGACCAAAAGAGTTGACACCATTAACCATTCTTTGTTTGGTCATGACCCCTTCCCTTTGGAACAAGCTTCTAACAGAAGTTCATCAGTTGTTTTCCTTCTCAGTGTTTAAAAAATTAGTAAAAACTATTATTGAAGCCACCTTTTATTAATGCTTTTACTACCTGAGATGTTCATATCAGTTGTAACTTAACTGTGCAAGTTATTTTTGTCTGCTGACCATAACCTCCAAGGGCCTGTTCTCCTTAAATAAGCAGTAATGATAAAGGTGGACCCAAAATGAGCTGCCTTCATGTTCTGGGCCTGTCTTCCAAATGGTAGGGCCAGCGATATGGCCACCCCTTGCATTATGGGCCCTCGCCTTCTTCAGGTCACTTCCACTCTGTCCTTTAGATTTCAAAGAATAGCCAGGGAATTGTGCAGCAACTAGAAAGCTATAGAGAGCAGAAACTGTTTCGGAGAAAGAGCATTTACAGCACAGATGCTCAGCGGCAGAATCTTCTTTTACTATGCCACTCACCCCCATGGGTTCACATTTCCCCTTCCCATGCTGGGGGTCATATCTCGAACACAGGGCCGACTGCTTTCCTTCAGTGCAGGAGGCCTGTTTCATGCAAAGCTTGGGATCATTACTTAGGAGGAATAGTTTACTCTGCAAAGTGACCCTCCTTTTAAAGCTCTATATTCCCAGAGCACCCTGAGAAGAAGGAATTGGTAAACCATTTACAAAACTCTGAAAAGGGCTGCCATGAGTCAGAAATGATTTGATCATGCATCATGAATTAGACCAGATGGGCCAAGAGTCTAGCTGCAATATAAATCAATTCATATAACTTTAAGTTTTGCAGAAAGATTCATTTCATAACTCCTGCAGTGACTTTTAAACATCTGGAGAGGTTTCAACTGAGTGCTTTATAATTAAATTGGACCAGAGTTTTTTCCCAAGCTTGGAAGACTCCTGCAGTGAAAGCACAGAAAACTTGAAGATATGGCTCTCTGAGGCCCAAGTGTTACATTTATCATTAACTAATTCTCTTGTTCCCTGATAAATAGAGCACACCACAAATAGTTTGCTGAGGTCCTTTATAATTATTGCAGATTGGGTGGTGGTGGTGCCAGAGATATTACATAGATATGTGTGCATGTTTTTCATGGAAAAAGATACACTTCTTTGCAGATGGCTTCCAAACACAGTTCCCAAACTAGAGACACATTGTTTTCCTGCATTTTCATCAGAAAACTAACCACGCCTCCATGCTCAAAGTCTTCAAGGAGATATAGCGACTGGGTACAGGCAGACTCTCTCCAACATATATCCCCATCCTTATTTACAATTAGTTATTTTGCAAATTATTGGATGATGTAGAACAGTGGTCCTTAAACTTTTTAAACAGGGGGCTGGTTCACTGTCCCTCAGACACTATTAGGGGACAGACATTTCATTTGTTCAGAGGAGGGCAACAAGGATTATCAGGGAGCTGTAAACCAAGCCTTGTAAGTAGACATGGGCACGACTTAGCGGAATTCCTGTTTCCGTTTCCGTTCCTCGTTTCCGTTACGGAACGGAAATGGTAACGGGAATTACTCCGCCAGAACTCGAACTCGAACCGACTAAAGAATAATTGGGTCTGATTTGTCGTTGTCGTTCTTGGCATCGTGGCGATCCCGCGATGCCAAGCGGCACAGAAAAAAAGTTTTTAAAAGTTAAAAAAAACCCGATTCCCGGCCCAAAAAGCAGGCGAAAATATGCCTGCCTGAGAGGGCACCTACCAGAGGGGTGGTTTCTGGGGGGGGGTCCCCGGCCTTTCCCGCCCTCTCCTGTCCTGGGCTGCTCTGGTGGGGACTCGCAAGCAACAAGCCGGACTCGCCATGCCATGCGGTGCGGGCGGGGGATCGAAAATGGGGCAGCGACCGCAATATTTTTTTTGAAATCGTGGAGTGGTCAAAAAACACACAAGCACCACAGAAACATGCGAAAATTGCTATTTTAAAACTGCCAGAATTTTTACAGTAGCAGTCGGTTTTTCTTGCAACAAAATGTCTCCTCTCTGTCCTCTCTCCATTGATTTTATTTTATTTTATTTTATTTTATTTACACCTGCGCAATGATGGGTGGGCCATGGGAGTGGACCATGCAAATTTTTGGAGCCATCCCACCAATCACATGGCCACTTGGCCACTGAGACTTCTGGGATGTGCCAAAAAGCCCACTAACCCTGCCCTAGCCCTAACCCTAGCCCTAACCCTTACCCATACGCCACACTGGGCCACAGTACACTGTCCTCTTAGTGGGTCAGAGAGGCACCCAGAGGTGCACCCCACTACCCCACCCTAACCTCACCCGTAACTAGCCTAACCCTAGCCCTTGCGCTAACCCTCTGTCCCCCTAAGCCAGATCTGTACTTGCATTGCACACGCAAGTACGCTTCCCTTCTTAGTGAGACACAGCGGATGCAGGGAGAATCCGCCAGCCGTCACTTGTGGCTCTGGCTGACTCCTGCAGCAGCATTTGTGTGCCATGCAAACCCTGCCCGCGAGTGCCTGTCTCTGACTGATACAGGGAAGGCACCCCAAAAAGAGGGGTGCCAGTCTGCTGCTGCGTCTGCAACTTGGTATGCATATCCATATGGCTATGCATGCCCTTTTGTAGCAGCGCTGGCGGGTGAGGATAGGAGGCACTCACCCCACAGAGGTGCCTCCAGGAGCCCACTTTCCCTATTAGCGGGCCAGAGGAGGCACCCACCCCAGAGAGGTGCCTCCAGGAGCCCGCTACCCCCCCAAACCAGTATAACGACAGACAAAAAACCGAAAAACAAAACAACAAATTTTTTCGAAATTTCGCGAAAAACGGAAACGAGCCGACACGGGCCGCCTCCGACACACGACAACTCGAAAACATCATTTTCCCTAGTCGTGCCCATCTCTACTTGTGAGGAAAGACAGAAAGAGCTGTGTGTGTTGAACTTTGAGAGGAGACAGGAGAGCATCTGCAAATACCTGAAAGTCTGTCATACAGAGGAGAGGCAGAATCTTTTCTCGATCATCCCAAAGTGCAGAACATATAATAACTCAAGCTACAGGAAGCCAGATTAAGGCTAAATACCCAGAAGAATCTCTTAACTGTTAGAGCAGTGCAACAATGGTACCAATTACCCCAGAATGCTAGAGTCATTCAAGAGAAAATTGGACATGATTTGATTTGGATTCCTGCAAGGATCAGTGGGTTGCCTGCTATGGTTTTGCTGGCCCCTTCAAACTCGATTATTTGATGATTCTATGACTTTTTTGGAAATCAGTACATTTCTATTCCAACATATATGACAGTTTGATAGAAAAGCCTGACATTTCATTTAACCCCCCACCTCCAAAAGATAAATAATCCCTCCATGAATTTTAAGATTTCCCCCATTTTCTCCATTGTTAATCAAAAGTTTGTCACCAGCAGAGCATGATTATTATACACAAATTGTTTGTATAGCAACACTGTTCTTCATTAGTGAAAATTAACCAAAACAGCAATCACAACTGAGATAGATCGCACTAGAAATTTACAGGCACAAATCATTTCTAGCTATGGAAACATTTTCTGCATTATTCATGTTCCGAGAAGTTCCAGTTTGTTGCCTCGGCTGCACTAGCAATCATCCCGACTTCTGTGAGCTACTGGACACGCACAATTGGCTGGATTTACTTATGTACACTGAAATACACATCAGACTGATTGCTTCCTGACTGAAGCAATCTCCCTCCATCCTCAGATGTTCTTAAAGCCTGTGTCACAGCCTACCAGGATAGTTGCTGAAAGAGGCAAGGAGTTATCAAAGCTAATTTGCTAGGACTGGGTTCGGCTCAACACAAACAGCCAGACTAGATAACATGATACATGATCCATCTCCTTCTGCCCCCCCTTTTCTGGAGCCTTTGTTCACTAGCAGAAATAACATGTGATCTGGGTATCCTCCTCCTCCTCCTCCTCCTCCTTCTTCTTCTAGGGGATTAAAAAGCTACCCCCAAAATGCACTCAGGCCAACTCTTATTTGATGATGAAGAACTAATGAAACATACATTTGAAACTGCTCACCTGGATAGCAAAAGGAGCAGGTCCACGGTCACAGTATTCTTCAATAGGGTGAGAAGCCTGATGCTTAAAATGATTACTCTGGTTAGTATTCTGTTGCCTAAAGGTAGGTCGGGGGTGGTGGTCATGGAAGCATCCTCTGTGTTCCAACAAGCTCCTTCCTCACTCAGTGTGTGCCTGGTTTTGCACTGGTTCCTGCACTGCTCACATCATATTGCTGGAGCGGGGGACATTTATGAGATTCTAGGCTATATTTCCTTAGCTAACAGAACCAGCTGGTTTTTAAGCTGCTGAATATCTCCAATCTGTCTCACCACCACTAGCATGATCATTCTACATCTAATCACAAGAATATTAGAGGAAAAGTATTTTCTGGGTTGGTGCAGAGGAACTCCCAAAGGAGCATGCATGGCAAGATCCAGCATCTATCTGCCTTTGTAATTTTATACTATATATAATATGACAGAAATCAGCTGATGAGGTCTTGGAGGGCAACTCATGCTGAAATCCACAGGCAACAGAACACAACTGCTTATTTACAATCCATGTTCAGTTTTTCCAGATGAGATACAGTATATATGTATATTTAAAAAACATTTCTTATTGGTAGGGTCATTTCTTCAGGAAATGAAATGCTACAGAGCTCCTTCAGTCGTTCTGTACCTGACAGAGATCAGGCGGCAGCTCAGAGAACAAGACACCCTGGCCGCTGGCTGAGCAGTAGTTTGAAAAACAAACATTTCTCATCTCTGTCACTGCCAATCCATTTCCAATAAAGCTGGTCTCCCGATCTTGGGTGAGTCAGGCAGGGACGCTACTGTCCTGAATCCAGAAAGGCAGGGAGTTCACGATGGGTGACAGAGATGAATTTGCGCATATAAAGGCAGAACGGTAGCGACGGGGAGAGGGAGAGAGAAATCCATGTCAGAAATGCATCGCTATTTTAGTCCTCCATGGCACCGGCAGCTGACCCTCAGCTGGATGGGGCAGATGGTCTCAAGCTAAGACACTGGCTGCTAAAGCTGCCTCCCTGAAATGAGAGGCACCGAGGCTTTGCAAAAGAGAATGACAGAGCAGAGAAAAATGATCGCAGAAACCTGCTCTTTCCTGCTGCTGTAGAAACACTTCCTTCCCACTGCTTGCTGGTAGGAAACGGACGGCCTTTGTGACTTTAAGTGGAAGCCTCTCTTTTTCGAAGCCAACCTACTTCTTTGTGGCCTTCTTGGCCACTACAAAGACAACACAGCAGAGGCCAGGACTGCGTGATCGGCTCAGGCGTTCTGCTCCTTCCCCGTCTGCTACCGCCTCAGCCTACAGAATGGCTGTGGGTTTATCCTCCAGTGCCATCACAGAGTCAGGCCCAGAAGCTTGTTGCTGAGCTGCTGCCATCATCCAGATGTTCGGTCCCACTGGATATCTCCAAACTAAAACAATCCATGGGATTAACAAATGCCGTAAATCAAGAGTAGACTTAGGGATGCATGTGACCATCAGTCCAATGTGAAAAGAATTTGCAAGCCATCATACCCATTCCCTTCATATCCATCATTCCAGTCTGAAAATCTGGGAAGTTACTTTCAAAGTGCAGTTTGTTCCTGTTGTGCTTCGAAAAGTAACCCATTTTCATTACTCAGCACAATGCCAAAGAGGAGCTTATTACATGATTTGCTGTGCTGTTCATTGCTTTCATTTCCACTACTAGCTCTGGTAGTGGGAATTATCAAACCCTAAGGACTGATAGATGCCTAGATGCCTGGCCTAAGCACATCCAATCTCACCTGATTTCGGAAGCTAAGCAGGGTCAGCCGTGGTCAGTACCTGGATGGGTGACCACCAGGGAATACCAGGTGCTGTAGGTGCCTGGAGTAGGAACTGGCAAGCCACTCCAGTATTCCTGCCAAGAAAACTCCATGGACATGGAGTCACAAAGAGTTGGTCACAACTGTAACAACACAACACACAGACACAGACACAGACACAGACACAGACACACAGACACACACACACACACACACACAAGGACTGATAACAAAACAGCATGGGGGGATTCCATTTTGCAATTAGCATTTGTGAGTAGCTAGAAACATCGGTCCTTATACCAATACAGTGGACTCTCGTATAACAAACAGTTTTATAACATAAAATTTGTACAACATAAAAAATTCTGGAGACAGGGGAAATTTTCCTAACAGAATCGTCTATGGGGCGAATCCGTACAACATAAAATTTGTCATGATTAGGGATTACTCTGTTTTCAATGCATTCCTATGGGAAATTTGTAAAAAGGAAAAAATGCTTAACATAATTTCATTTGGAACGAATTAATTCCTTTATACAAGTTACCACTGTAATGTAATTTTGTCCTTTCTTGTTCCATTGCTTTTTGAAAGTAACTAGTTAGGAGTAATGGCATTACATTTAACTCATTGCTTCTGTTTCTAGCGTTACCTTATGGGAGATTGTGGCAAAAGATTAAATTCATTTTTATCATCTGTTGCCAGCCAAGAAAGGTACTCTAGGGCAGCCATTCTCAACTGGGGCCAGACACCCTCCTGGGGAGAACTGGCTTGATTGAAATGGGTGGGAGGAGGCACAGATCCATCTGTTTTTGTTGTGCCTGTGTTTGTAAACAGCCAACGGCTTTCCGAGTTTTGTGGGGGGGGGGGCTAGAACCTCAGTAAAATTCCTAAAAGGGGTGCAGCTATGAAAAAAGGTTGAGAAAAGTTGCTCTGTGGGTAAGTCTGTGGGTGGCTTTTGCTCCACCTGTGGGTCTGATAGAATCTCGGCTGGCAAATGCAGTTTTGGCTTCTTCTATTTGATTAGCTTTCTGCTGGGCGGAAAGGCATGACATCAGATCTGCAATTCAAGAAGTGTACATTGAAATGATAGGAGGCAAGCGGCTGCTTCCACCCCTGGAAACCAAGCGGAGTGCTGTCCCCATAGCAGACCCATTCCATTACGATCCTTTCCATTGGTCCTCCAAAACATAATTCAATTCTGCTTTTAATATTTTTGACAGCCATCAGCTCACGGCTGAGCTGCATTTTTAAAAAATCTACCTTCATTATCCTTTCACTCCTTGTATCAAAGAGTCAGGGTGCAAAGCAAAGCCTGGGTCACGTCTATGTGCTGCACTTCCGTAGAGCCGCCCAGTCCAGTACTGCCTGTTCTAACTGGTAGCAGGCAAAACCTCCTCTCTGCCCCCTCCCCGACCAAAGATCTTTGCGTCCCTCTAAATGTGGTTAGACTGCAGCTCACATTATGACCTTAGTCAGCTTAGCCATTGGTAAAAGAGGATGGGCCTTCTGATCCATCAACGCTGGGTAGGGCCACAGCATGTCCACAGCCCTGCTTTTAATTTTAACAATGTAAAATTAACTTCCACATTCAAACCAGCTACTTAGTCATGAAGTGTTCACAGCTCTCCCCCTCTCCCCCATACTATTTTCCCCTTCTCCAAGATAACATGCTCAACATTCTTCATTTTCAGCAAACACAGGTCTTCTGCAACCTTGAATTGTCTTAGAATCATAGAGTTGGAAGAGACCTCAAGAGCCATCCAGTCCAAACTCCTGCCATGCAAGAACCCCCATCACAGGACTCCAGACAAATGGCCATCCAGCCTCTGCTTAAAAACCTCCAAAGAAGGAGACTCCACCACCCTCCATGGCAGCATATTCCATTGCCGAACAGCTCTATCATGAAATTCTTCCTAATGGTTAAACTGAATATCTTTTCCTGTAGTTTGAGACCATTGCCCTGTGTCCTAGTCTCTGAAGCCATGGAAAATAAACCAGTCCACAAGTTGACAGAGGCTACATAGAGAAAATACTTTTTTTATCTGTACGCCATAAAAGCTTGTTCTCATTCATTCCATAGCTTTCCAGCATCTCCTAAGGTTTCATTTAGGATGATGAATACACGACCCCTAAACTCCGCCGCAAATGGCTGCCAGCTCCGGAGCTTACAACTGTTTCCCCACCAGCTCCGGAGTTTGCAGAAAATTAAGTGCGACCACGCCCACCTAAGTGCGTCCCAGCGCACTTTTCATGTACCTGCTCTTGGAGGGTGAAAATCCCCAGATCCGGATGTAATCTGGTGAGTGCCGGGCTCTCCTCGCTTGGTTTTTTTTTTTTTTGCCTCTCGCCCCTTTAAGAGAAGGAATCAGGATGACGATCGGGCGGCTTCGGAGGTGAGCCTGCATTTTTCCTCTCTTTTTTTCTCCCTCCCCTCACGTAGGCAGGAGCAAGGAAGTGCGGAGGGGTGGGGATGCAGGAAGAGCAACGAACCCCCAAGATCTCTGGTCCGAATTTAAGTGGCCAGCGGATCTTAGGGGTCGCGTGAAAGAGTCAGGACTGTGAACACATGCGTCCCTCCATTATGATTTTGCAGTCCACTCAGAAATGAACCAGATCCCACGGCTGGATTAAAGCAGCCCAGTTCCATCACATCGGTCACAGCGCTCTAGTCCAATGTTTTTGCTGGCTTGTGGAACAGAGGAAGGAGCCACCGGAAGAAGAGAATTCCATAAGTCTCAATAATGCAATCTGGAACTTTCAGCCTTTATAATAAAAACCCAGCATGTGTATTCCCAGCAGGTCTTGTGACTGAGAGAGTTGCTCCCAGGCAGTCTCAAAAAATTTACCTTCCATCATTTCCCTTCCATCCCAGTAGGTAGCAAGCATGAGTTTGTAAACAAGCAGAAAAATGCTTTGTGAAATTTTAGGGGCCTGACATCCAGCAAAATATGAGGTTTTTATAGCCAGAAATTAGGCCTCAGAGCTTTGCTTGCCATCTTGTCCTGCCATGTTAACTAAGAGAAGCAGATATAGATGTGGTTCTGTATTAGCAAATGTGCAGATGTACTAATATGCCCAATCAATATACCCATATTTTTCCATCTATAAGACTTCACCATTTATTAGATGCCCCCACACTTTTTAGACCACCAAATTAAGAAAATTAATAAATCCTCCTTGAGGTCTCCACCCCCCCCCACTGTTACCTTTAATTTCCCTGTTCTAAAAATTCCTCTCTGCTTTGGTGGGTTTGTTTTTTGCAGGATCAGGGTTCCTTGGGATTGAGCAGCCCATTGAGAAATGCCTTTTCAGGCTTAAAAAATGTGTGGCTTTTTCTGTCTTTCCAGAGAACCTTTCTTAATAGGTGAAACCTGATCCTGTGAAAAACAAACCCACCCACCAAAGCCAAGAAGAGTGTTTAGAACAGGGAAATTGGGGTGGGGGGTGGGGACAGCAGACTGGTGGGGGTGGAGAACTCAAGGAAAGATGGAGCCCAATTGTGTAAAAAGCAAGCCATGGAAGGAAAAATCAAGGTGAGTTTGGGTTCTCTTCCTCCACCACCACCCAAAAGGCTTAATTCTCTGTATACAATGTCCCTCATTTTTTTTCTGTCATGATTTTAGAAAAAAATAGTGTCATATACACGGGAAAATGTGGTAAATCACAAAAGACAGCTTCTCATCATCCAGAACCTTGCTGTGTTTTTCACAGGCCTACATGCACATGGGCACTCCCGTATGCATTCACAGATGCACTGGCATAGGAAATCAGATCAATAGATGTTCCATAGCAAGATAGACTGCATTTCTAAAAATAGATGGATTTTGTGTTTTACATATTAAGTTATGCAAACCACTATGTGCAAGATTTGGAAAGAATATCTTCCGGATCAGTGCAGAGACCCCCCCCCCCAAGTAGTATGTATGGCAAGATCTATAATCTACCTGCCTTTGTGATTTTATCCAACATATGACAGAAATCAGGGGGCCAGAGGGTTTTCAACGTCCAGAGACAAAATCAGTTTTCGTGTGCCCCCTGCCCTTCCCCCAACCACTGGAAAAGACCAGCTGGTCTCCTTCCACCTGGCCTGACCTCGCAGGGCTGTGAGGAGGAGTGGGTTACCAAGGAATTCACCCACTCCGGCTTTAAAGGGATGCCAGAGCAAGTATCCATGCCAGCCCCAGCCAAGCCATGGGGGTGCTCAGCAATTGGCCAGGAATACCACTGCTACCAGGTTTGAGCAGCCAGTCAACGAGTGTCACAAACCGGGAGACGGACATCATGAGGCATTAGATTAATGAGTCCAGAATCATAGGCAATGGAAGTCTTTACAGTGCTTCCTGAGTCTGGAGACACAATGGAATGCCTTCAGAATATAAAAACTCTTTGGTTTTGCACAGTCTTACCACACAGATCAGCAGAACAGAGATATACATAACCTACTGGTTCTGACCCTGATACCTCTGGAGACACGTCCAGCAACAATATTATTACATACAGAATAAAGTGTGCGATCTGTATACATAGTATTCATAGTACATGCATTTCAGATCTGAATTTAAAGTGCAGAATTCTAGATACCCTGGCAATGTTTAGACTTCCTCAGTACAATTTCTATACACTGCTACACAGACTCTTCTGCAAATATTGTGTTATTTCTCAGCACACTCAGGCATCGCTGCATTAAATACCACAATTCTTTTTATTCAAGGCATCATCCACCTTCCTGCTGGGGTTGTAAAACTGCCTGCCTTTGTAATTTTATGGATGCAAATGACTTAGTGGGTTTTAAAAAACAAACAAACGCACACAAAAGCCTATGAGTTAAAGCACCGTAAGTCCTGTTTCCTTTGACAATCGGCCCTGTTGACATAATTTATAGTTATTATGTAGCTGAGTAAATTATTGATTCCAGGCCTATAAAGGTAGCAGTAAAGCAAAGCCATGTGACATAACTGGAATCCTTCTGGCAGGGCTTTTTTATGTGCTGTTTTTATTGTCTCAAAATGTCTGCATTTTACCATTTCATTGAAAAATGGTAGGAAATGGTCACTGACCCAGGCTCTGCTCAACAGACATTACGCAATACAAACAGGAAGGAGGGTAGGGTCAGCGGGAGCCCATGCACACCCCAGCTTGGGATTTGAATCGATACTCACAAAACCCACAAGCAAATCCAAAGTAGTAGGAAACAAAACAGCTAGGAAAATTGGAGCAGAATACAAGATGTTGAGAAGCCAGCAGCCTGGCATTTAGCTTTCACGGTTTGGCTCTGCCTCGGTCTTTATGAATTAGTAATTGTTTATGAAGCAGTTACGTCCATAATACTGACTCATTTTTCCACACTAGTCAACTGCTGTGATGCAAAATAGTACTACTCACTAGTGAAGCTTTACTCAGAGCAGTACTAAATGACTTTGGTGAAGCATCAGATTCTGAACCACCCAATGTTAACCAGCAGGAGGAAGGTCCATGCACTTCGAATCTTGGGAATAGACTCTTGCAATACATCAGGCTGCCTTTGAAGGCAGTTCAGAAACTGCAGCAAGAGGAGAATACATTGGCCAGTCTGAGATCTAGAATGTCATTATTCAGTTATATTTCACCTGTCCTGGCATGTCTGCACTGGCTGCCTCTCTGGTTCCGGGCCAAGTTCAAAGGGCTTAACAATGTAGGGTTTTGCTACCTGTCTGAGCCACTCTCCCTCAAAACATCTAACTGCCCCACCGTACCCCAGATACTGGGATATTGTGAGTGGCAGCCCCAAGGGAGGCCTGAAAATCTGTCACTCAAAACCAGGCCTTTTCAGTAATGGCTTTATTACTTCAGAAATCACTTGCACCTGAAGTACTATTAGCACCATCCTTCCTTGGTTAAAACATGTCTTTCTTCACAAGCCTTCTATGACCTTAATCCAGAGTAATCTTAAGGATTGATGGGGCTTCCCCCAACCCTTTCTTCATTATTTGCCCTGGTTTTGCCACCTTTACAGTATTTAATATTTTTGATTGGTTGGTTGGTTGGTTGGTTGGTTGGTTGGTTGGTTGGTTGGTTGGTTGGTTGGTTGGTTGGTTGGTTGATATTGCATTGCTATACTGCCTATCTGGCAGCAAGGCCAATCATTTGTATTTATAAAATATAAATATTTTATAGCCTATGTTTTTACTGGATATTTTATCTTTTGTTATGATGATTCACTTTGACTGATTATGTGGATGCTATTGAGGTTGTTTGCATTATCATGATTTGTTTCCTGCTCTTAGTGACTCTTCCAAGATACAACAGGAAAATAATATGGTCTTGAAGCAGCCACTACTCCCAAACTTGAGCCCTCTAACTTTTAATCACCTTTTAAGCCATCTGCACTGGCACAATAGGTATACCCTCCCTTTTGGCATGAGGGACTATTGCCACAGAAGGCTCTGCCTACAGAGGCTGCCACTGTATCTCCATGCTCACAATTCACCTTTGATTGACTGGTGGAACTTAGCACACAAGGTGAGGTGGTCAAGCAGAGCATGAGAATAGAGCTTGTACTCCAGAGGAAAGCTCAGCATGAACTCTTTTGTGCTTGAGTCCAAAACTGGGACTGCCAGAATTTATTCCTGAACAACAGCAGACTGCTAAGGTACACAGCCAGTCCTCTGTTTGCTCATTTGAAACATCTAATATTGACAGAGTTTATGAAGCTAATATACATACTGTACAGGCCTGATCTTTTGACAATGGTGTAATTCAGCACCTTGGACAGCGCTGCTGCATCTTTGCACTCTGGACTGGAGCCCCCAATTGAACCGGAAGCCTCCACCAATTCCATTATCTAGCAAGTACATACATATTTTACACTAGTGTCATATTCTCTCTCTTGTAAAGACACACACTCACTCACTCACACACTCACTCACACTCACACACACATAACAGTCGCCAGTGATCTTTTCACATTGCAAGATAAACATGATTGGTTTAATTGGAGGGGGCGGTAGTTATCATGTATCGTAAAAACAGCTCTAGCTTATGAGGACTACCATTTTGGGAGAGGGACATGTCTGATGTTCAGAGAGTGATTTATCATTGACACACACACACACACACACACACACAGAGGCATGTGTGCGCATGTGCACACCCACACATACATCTTCTAAAAGACAGGACTTCAAACATTTTCTATGAGCTTATCTTTTGCTTAATATAATTAGGAAAAAGTGCAGTGGAAAGCAGCAATAAAGAATGCTTTTTAACCTCCCTGAGTACAGTAAACAAAATAAAAGAAAGTGGAACTATTTCTCCCCCCCCCACCCTCCCCACCCCGCATCTAGTGGTAGATAGATGACCAGAGATGAAACAACCCACTTGGGCTGTTGTCTTCAAGGTCATTAAAAGTGATGATGGTGCCCAGTCTTTAAGGTGGCAATGGTCTCTTCAATGTTTTTGTGACAGTGGACTAATACAGCTAACACATCCTTCTTTCATGGAGGTCTTACTGCATGCTTTTGGGAGAAACTTTCAGAACCTTCAGCTCTCCAGATGTTT
This sequence comes from Phrynocephalus versicolor, assembly GCA_023846285.1. NCBI lineage: Eukaryota > Metazoa > Chordata > Lepidosauria > Squamata > Agamidae > Phrynocephalus > Phrynocephalus versicolor. The sequence goes on from JAHTLZ010000379.1 coordinate 51,262,236, forward strand.
TTCATTTTAGCTTTCAGAAGTCCTAGACATCATAGCAGCTACAGTTCAAAACATCTGGATGAGCATGCTATTCATTGATGCAGCTGGATTTATGTGAGTCTTTATGTACATTCCAGCAATAGATTCAGTAGGCCTATCTACCCATGTACCTTGACCTTGGAAAGCCTAAGGTTCCCCCAGCCCTGCTTAGGAGCATTTCTAAGGTCATTTAATGTGATTTTTAAAAAAAGCTTCCTTGTAAGCTTTCATGCTTGTACGTGCCAGATAAAAACAGAATGAGGCAGTAGCCAGATTTCTGGATTAGTGCAACAGAGTTCCAAACATATGAACATTTTCCCATGGTATTTACAAACCAAAAAAGCACAGCAATGTGCCTATTTGACTCTCCCAAAATGAGAGCAACACTGTAAAATAGTATAAAACTGCTTCTTGGGTTACATTATTTCCTTAATGGTGATATGCAAAGCCAGAAGATGCCACTGTGTGAAATGGTATTTACAAATTAATGCACATTTATTTATTTATTTATTTATTAGGCTTATATGCCGCCCGTCTTCCCAAAGGAACTCCGGGCGGTTTACAAGAAAAGGACATTAGCAGGGTGCTAATGCACTGTCAACATTATAGTGCATTTGGAGACAGACTATTTTCAATGACATCTAAACAGTGGTTCCTAGCCTTGTTTCTCCCCATGTTGGACTATAAGGATCACTGGCCACTGGCCATGCTACCTGGAGATTCTGAAAGTTACATTCCACACAACATCTGGGAAACCATGGTTGGAAACCATTATCCTTAGGACATGCAGTTGCAGTGAGTTAAATTGTTTACCTTACCCTGGTGAGCCATTCTTTGTTTGTCTGGGCATCAGAACCTGGTCTTATCACTTCTGTCTACAATTTTATGATTTGTTGTTCCACAGTTTTATTAGATTATATTAGATGAAAGGTGATGATATGTTATCGTTATCAAATTGTGCTCTTTTTGGACCATATATTATCCCTGAGGATTAAGAGTAGTCTAGATTTTTTTGTTTGTTTTATGAATCACCAGACACTACATTTTTTAAACTACACTTGGCCAATGTGTACTTGTGACCACCAGCCAATAGCTGCTTGGTGACAACAACAATATTCTAACATATGTGAAGAACATGGATTTTCTACTCCCAGTACAAGAACATAAATAGGAATCTGATACTAAGTCAGAATGTTAGCTTGATGTGCTTCAAAAATGCCTCTACTGGGTCATAATAACTTTGTAAGATCTCAGGTAGAGATCTTTCCTGTCCTTGGCAAGAAACTCTAGCAACTGAATTTGGGGCCTTCCTAAGGCCATCAATGGGTGGTACCGATTAGCTACAGTCTTTCCCCTAAAAACTATACAGATTTATGTCTGTGAAGATTCTCAGTCATCCAGGTGAGTTTATCTGGAAGTTGAGTCATGGCAACTGAACTTCTTTTCTTGAGAGAATGAAACATTTCATGAGCAGTGAAACATTTCAATCTCTCAAGAAAAGAAATCCAGTTGCCACGACTCAACTTCCAGATAAACTCACCTGGATGACTTAGAATCTTCACATTGAGAGATTGAAATGTTTCAATGCTCATCCAAACAGCTTCATCAGTCTGAGGAAAGTTAGTTGCGAGTCCTCCATTTTATAGTTCACTTTGACCTCATGTCACCCTGTTCTGAAATAGGCTCATCAGATGAACAATGGCCTGAATGGGCTCGTTAGGTGGACAATAGTGTGAATAGGCCATTAGGTGAATAATGATGTATGGTTCTAAAACCGATAAAGTATGGGTTTTTAGCTATGGCCTTAGTGGTGGAGGTGTGAAGTATTTTTGATTTGTCTGGGGATTGTTGAAATCACTGCCTGATAAGTGACAGATAGACTGTGCCTGAGCCTCCCACTTCTGCTGAGAGAGGGGTTTTCAATATTCATATAAATGGCTTCCCTGACCCCAATCTCAAGCCACCTATCTTCTCTCTATATACAGATCTATGAGCACTTGAACCTTGTTCAGTCGTTCTCTTTGGGGTTAAGCAAACACCTAAGGAAGGAAATGCTTTGGTTGTACCATCACTTCATTGACATATAAGCTTTGAAGCTGAGGCCTTCCTGTACATGTGGAGACCTTCCATCCAATCCTGAACCTTGTTTTTCTGCAATTCTGGCTTACATAGAGAGCCTCTGTGGATTGAAGAGGCTCTTTTCTTTGGATTCATTGTTTTTCATTTATCAGATACAATGGACTCCCAGAAAGACACCAGAAAAGACAACAACGCTAGGAAGAATGGCAGGGGAAAAGGAGTGTGTAACTTGAGATGGTTTGATTGATTGAAAGGAAGGCATGGCCTTTCGTTTGCAAAACATGAACCGGGATGTGAACAATAGGACATTTGGAGCATCACTAATTCATTGTGTGGCCATACGTTGGGCTCAGTTTGGTGGCATAATAGAACAGTGGCATTAAATCTGTTTCAGCAAGGAGCCAGTAATGAAATAGAAGCAATAACAAAACAGAAACCGGTTGTCAGGCACCTTAAAGAATAAAGATTTCTACCAGTATGAGCTTTCCTGGAGCGCCGCCCTCTTCTTTAGAAAGAACCTTATCTGTACCCTGTGTTACTCAGGTCCTGTCCAGAAGACACACTTATATGTCAGGTACAGGGGGCTCAAGGGAGCAAGCAGAAAGTAGGGGCAAGAGGATGACTAGGATACAGGTCCGGATCTTCACTTAATGACACCATCAATTTACTTTATTGGGCTTTTGTTTTGCTTTAACCTCACATGTTTATTTCTCTCACTGTGTCTCTTTCTCTTATCCAAACAGCTTCATCGTGTGTGTGTGTGTGTGTGTGTGTGTGTGTGTGTGTGTGTGTGTGTG
>JAHTLZ010000379.1:51288746-51299929 GCA_023846285.1 Phrynocephalus versicolor
TATTTATTTATTTATTTATTTATTTATTTATTTATTTATTTATTTATGTTACCTGGAATTTTTAAAATTCCCGGTATAGCGCTCTATTAGATAGCAGGGAACTAAAAGTGAGGGTAGGGGGCATTCACATATGTGGAATCGATTCCGAGGAACTGATTCCACATCTTTCACAAAATGCAGAGACCTCTGCTAGAGGAGTAGAAAAACTCATTCCTTTGTCACAGTAGTCTCTCTCTCTGTGTGCCTTGTCTGTATGCCAAAAATTAAATCCATATTTTTTTCCTTCAGCAGATTCCTCGTTTTATTGTCAGTGGGAACTGAGAATTAAAAGCTTGTTTAGTTCTATGCCTTCAGTGCTCTATCAAAGTTGTGTTTTGTTTCTACTTATGGATCAGATGGCTACTATCTCTACTCTCACTTTTCTAATTGTTGCAAATTGTTTATCCTTCCCTTCCCTTCCCTTCCCTTCCCTTCCCTTCCCTTCCCTTCCTTGGTTTATATAACCACTTTAACAGCAAATTCGTCACTTTGTCCCCTACCACACAACACAGACCCTATCCTTTTCTATTCCAAGTTCTGTAAAGTATATTTACCACTTAGCACTAATTGAAGGCAAAAGGAAAAGGGGATAGCAGAGAACGAGCTGGTTGGACAGTATCATCAATGCAACCAACATGCATTTTACCGGGAAGCAGTGGAGGACAGGAGGGCCTCGCGTGCTCCGGTCCATGGGGCCACGGAGAGGCGGACATGACTGAACAACTGAGCAACAACTAATTGTCTGTTAGAATTGGATTTTTTTAATGGCCAAAGAGTGACAAAAAAGGAAGGATGGAAATAAAGTGTGATAAAGAAGGGAGGAAACGTAGTGGTACTAGCAGTGAAGCAGCATAGGCAAGCCACCAGGGGGCAGAGTCTGAAAAGAATAGGCATATTAACAAATGAGAAGCGGGTCTTTTGTAAAGCTAATGGCTCTTAATTCTCTGTTCAAGACCAAATAACCCTCAAACGTTTTGCATAATAAAAGGAATAGCCTGTAAGCATAGGAAGATTCTGCTGCTGAAAATATTAATTTCATTCCCCTTTGCTACTGTGAGATTGCAGCCAACCTGCAAAGAAATAGGGAAGCCTGAGAGGGTTGTCAGATAATGCTGTTGTCTCTGTTACTCAGAAAGTTCTGGAGTTTCCACAACTGCAAGCTTTGGTTCCACTACCATCCGCCCGCGCCCGCGGGGGAGAGAGAGAGAGAGAGAGAGAGAGAAGGAAAGGACAGAGTTTATGTAATATAGCCCATTCTAGCTGATGCTAGCACAGTTCTTTTGCTCCACATATAGAACGAGGATGTCATGCCAATAAGTCTTTCCCTTTATCATCCATACTCAAAGTAGTTGTGGATTTCTCCTTTTGCAAAATGCTGTGCTAGAAAAATCTGTCCATCTCTGTTTTGGAGAGGAAGGAGACTGCTAAATCGCCATGTGATTATACATACTGCCTCCTGTGGCCCTGTTTACTTGGTAGACTCTGGTTTTATGAAACTCTCAGGTAAGCCACTGCTCCTATATTTCACCTTCCAGAGATGCCTTCCTATACTTTTGCTATTTTGGTTCGCTAGTGTCACTAGTACACTTCCCATTGTGAGGATCACGGGGAATTAAACCTCTAACATGACAATGTAGAACTTCACATTTTCCCCCCTGTTGAAATTCATATTGCTTGCTTTGTTTGCTTTGGCCTAGTTTCCAATCTCTTTAGGTTTTCCCGAATCTGTATTGTTTCTTAGCCTATTAGCTACCCCTCCCGGTTCGTTTTAAATGCAGTCCAGTCAGCATTGGTAAAATAAATAAATACTGTTGTGCTTGGATTTCCTTTAACATTTGATGTCAGTAGGAAGCAGGCTCTGTATCTGCTACTAGAGTTTTTTCATGCCTCAGTATTTTTGAAGCCCTACCTTCCTGCCTTCTTTCTTTCTTTCTTTCTTTCTGTTTTGCCTGCCAGAGAAGACAGGCATGTGAAGGCACAACTCTGCAGTGTCTATCAAATAAAGCAGAATTATTTTAGCCAAAAAAATGCCTTTCACTTTTCTCAGCTGCTCTGTATGGCATTTCTAAGTATGTTGTGTATGTACAAAGTCATGAACGGTAGGTAAAAGTTTTTCTTTGTTTCCCTTAACCAAGAAGGATCAAGATGGATCATTTTTTATTTCCCCAATGGATGGGGTGAGAAGGAACAGATCTTTCTCTATACTTTTCTCTGCACTAAAAATGGGATAAGCAGATTCTGAAACCCCACAACAGTCTTCTGTGGATTTAACCAATGCAAGGACATTGTGGTGAGACCAAGGCTTCTACAATATATGAAAACCCAAAGGAGGTGAGATTTGTGATGCTTCCATGAATATAGGGGCCATTTCATTCACCGCTTAAAAGCACAAGTGCTTGTGGTACCTAAGTAAATACAGTGGACCCTTGTATTACAAACAGTTTGTATAACATAATATTTGTACAACATAAAAAATTCCGGAGATAGAGGAAATTTGCTTAACATAATGGCCTATGGGGCGAATCTGTACAACATAAAAATGGGATCACTCTGTTTTCAATGCATTCCTATGGGAAATTTGTATAAAGGGAAATTTGCTTAACATAATTTCATTTGGAACAAATTAATTCCTTTATACAAGGCACCACTGTAAATAAATACAAATCAAATAAGCCTGAGCCGCATATGGAATTACTGTCTTGTATTCTCCCAAAGTGAGATCATCCTTTTCAGGCAGTGTTGCCTTGAAATGATAGATCAGATTTCCTACAGTGGCACTTCCTAGCTCTAATGGCTCCCATGTCGGATCAGAGCTAGTTGTGAGGCTGCATGTAGTGCCAAGAGGTTATAAGCAGCTGGTCTCCTAATAAAACCGGTGTCAGATTATGTGAAGTGAAAGTATCTTTCTTGCCGTCGTTTGTTGACGTGCATAGAATGTCAAATGGCTCCCCACCACCACAATGACTGGCGCTATCATGAGTTCTGTCTGTCCTCTAACAAATGCCAAAGGAATTCCATTGGTGGACCGGATATGAGATGAGCTTTTCTTGAAGATGTCATTTGCTTTGCCGTGTAGTCACGGCTGTTATGTAAAAGATGACTAATCCTTGCATTCGATTTCCCTTAATTCCTCCTTGTCCATGTACAGTAGCAGTGGAAATTTATATTTCAGCTTTGACATGAGAGAGAGAGAGAGAGAGCTTTTAAGTCTTGCTAGCATTAGAGATGCTTTTTGTTCTGGATTGTCAGCCACAGCTTTATTCAAGGCAGTGGGTAGTATTTACCACGTTTCCTTTCAGGTTTAAAGATCTGTGCTTAGACTTCAATTTCACAAAAATGTTTTACATATTTTTATTCCAGTGTCTTTAGACCCAGAGAGCTGGCCATGAAAAGACTGGGTTAACGCAACCATCCCAATTCACACAGTATGGGTGTCTGTGTGTCTGGGGAGTGGGTAGGTATCATAGCACAAGGCTCTACACCAATCTTTCAAAGTTCAGTTGATAGTGTAAATATAGACTGCCTGTCAAAACTAGGGAGGTTTCTTTTTGACTACAGTTCTCCGAATCTCCAAACAAACATGGCCAGTGGTTCTGCTGGATAGGGAATTCTGCGAATTGTAGTCAACTAGGTTTTCTATGATCTGAAGGTTATGTGTATTTGTAGCTATGCTGGCTGAGGGATCCTGGGAAATGAATTTAAAAGTCATAGAATCATAGAATCATAGACTTGGAAGAGACCTCAAGGGCCATCTAGTTTAACCCCCTGCCATGCAGGAACTCCTATCACAGTACAGTACTTCTGACAGATGGCCATCTAGCCTGTGCTTTAAAACCTCCAAAGAAGGAGACTCCACCACCCTCCGTGGCAGTATAGTCCACTGCCAAACAGCTCTAACCATCACGAAGTTCTTCCGAATGTTCAAATGGAATATCTTTTCCTGTAGTTTGAAACCATTGCCCCGAGTCCTAGTCTCTGAAGCCATGGAAAACAAACCTCTTCCCTCTTCAATATGGCATCCTTTCAAATATTTAAAATAGCTATCATATCCCCCCTCAGCCTTCTTTTTGAAAGGCTAAACATTCCCAGTTCCCTAAGCCATTCCTCGTAAGACATCCTATGTTTCGCTCTTCCTCATTTGTACACATGTAGGTGATCACATAGATTTTGTACTCTACGTGTGAGTGTTCTGTAAAAGGGAGACTTCCAATCATACTTACATGCCTACAGGCGTATAATGGGGTTGGTTTTTTATTAGTAGTTCTAAGCACTGGATGAAGACCTGAGAGTTTGTGGTTCTAGTCTCCACTGTCATGAAACTAAATGACATGGTAAAATTAGGTTGTCATCATATTCTTTCAGCCTTCCTTACCTCACAGGGTTATTGTGAGATCAAAGAGAATGGGGGAACTATGTATACAGTAGGATACCGTATCTGCTGGGGATTAGTTCCATGCCTTCCCGTGGATAACAAAAAACATGGATAAGCGAGAACACCCAGACCCCCCAAAACTGCTGTTTTGTAACAGTAGCTTACTTTACAGGTGCTGTTTTGCAAGAGTAGCTTGTTTTATGGCTGCTGTTTTATGACAATAGTTAGCTACTTGTGACAGTAGCTTGCTTTACGGCTGCTGTTTGTGACAGTTGCTTGCTTTGTGGCTGCTGAATTGTTTATTTAATTTTTTCCTTTGCCAACCGTGAATAACTGAATCAGTGGTTAATGAATCAGTGGATACGGGGGCCCTACTGTACCGCCTTGATCTCTTGGGAGGAAATTTGGGATTTGGAGGAAATAGGGAACCGCTACTAGGATTCAAAAGCTTGATAGTAAAGAAACCTAACCAGGGGTGGGGTTTCATTTGAAAGGTGGAACTGAAGAAAAGCTTTGTGAATATCATGGACAGTCAGAAAGACAAACAGAAGTAAAAATGATAAAACTAAGGCACTTCATGAGAAAACAAGACTCCTCAAAATGACAGTAAAGCTAGGAAAAGTTGAAGGCAGTAGGAAAAGAGGAAGACAAAATATGAGAGGAATTGACACCATAAAGGAAGCCATAACCTTGAGTTTGCAACAATTGAGCAGAATATAGGACATTTTGAGTAAAATCATTTACTCATAGAGTTGCCAAAAGTTGGAGGTGACTTCATGGCACGGAACAACACATCAATAAAAGGAATTTAAAAACTGAGCAAAAAATATGGAGGGAATTGTACTAGAAAGCTGAAAGAAGAAGTTGGTTGGTGATGGCTGAAGAGAGAATAAGAAGCCTGAAGAAAATCTGAGGAAGAAAATTTAAAAAAAATAAACAAGACAATTAGAAGAAAGAAGAGCAAGACTCACCCAGTGAAGGGAAGACTGCTTCACAACTGAGACTTGTCATAGAAACAAGAGCAAAGTTGGGGCTGCGGTTAATACAACTCTTTATTAATCACAATTAATAATTGATTGTTTTTTCCCCTCACAGACAAGCTTCTGGATGAACTGTTCCTTGACCCACCAATCCAAAGGCATCAGGCAGCTATTTCATCTTGATTACTGGGATAGAACTGCTGTGGTGAGAATGTAGTTGGAGGAAGTGATGGGAAAGCAAGTGAGGGTTGCAAATAAAATATAATGGTGTCTGGTTATGCCTCCCCGCTACCCACCCAACCCCCGGTAAATGTGTGTGACTGAGCTAGGAATGGAGACTACATAATAAAAAGCTTGTCTAGAAGCATCTTGCTTATGTAATTCACCTCTATAGAGTAATTGCCAGCACATCTTCCCTTGCTTTAAACCGAACAATTGATGTATTGCATGTGCTCATGATTTGACAGTAAAGCAAACCAGGGGTAAAAAAAAAAAAAAGCTTTATTGATTTAGTGTTGGTCAGACTTTGTTGTTACTGTCCTTTTATACCTGCTCTTTAATATTTTAAATACTGCAACTGTATTCCTGCTCTTCCCACCCTCAGTGGATTTGCATTACACACTGTATTCTTCTAACAATGTGTTTTGTTTTGTTTTTTGTTTCACAAGTTCTCATTTGATGCAAGGCACGAAAGGGCTGGGCTACATGGGCTGATAATTTGTTGTGGAGTCCCTGTTGAATTGGTTCCTTAGAAAACACTTGCTAGTTTGCTGCTTTCCCCCTATGAAATAAAGATCGGCAATTTAGTTGTCAGGATTTTTGTTATTGATGCTGCTGATGAAAATGAGATTGTGCAGGCTTTGTGACTCACTGAAACATATCTCAAGAGCCATGCAAACTTGTCACTGTACACTGCTAATTGTGAAATATAACTGAGATTTCAATTAGCCAATGACCTTTGGTGGGGCATTGCAGGAACAGCCATTGCTAATTTTACATTGGTCTTTTATCAGATAACAACAGCACACAGGTCCCTGTTGCTGCCAGATGTAGCTGTGCACATGGACAGTGTCCTCTTCCCACAAATCATGTTAAACAATGCATTAATAAAACGTCAATTTGGCTTCAGCTTCTTCTGGTTCACCCTGCACCTGTACCATGGTGTTCAATGATTACTGGCCAAAATGGAATGTACCCAGCCATCTGGGTGAAGAGTCTTTTCTGCCCTTGCAGCCCTCCACACCATGTGAACCCCTGTGCTTTGGTTTCCCCCCCCCCACCTCCCCATAAAAAGACATACTTGGCTGTGTGTCCACTGAGGGAGAATTCCCTGCCCTCTTCGTTCAACTGATAAGATGCTTTCTGTTAAGAGTAGACATGGGCACGACTTAGCGAAATTCCCGTTTCCATTTCCGTTCCTCGTTTCCGTTACGTAACGGAAACGGTAACGACAATTACTCCGCCAGAACTCGAACTCGAACCGACTAAAGAAAAATTGGGTCTGATTTGTCGTGGTTGTTCCTGGCATCGCGGCGATCGCGCGATGCCAAGCGGCACAGAAAAAAAGTTTTTAAAAGTAAAAAAACCTCCAGGAGCCCGCTACCCCCCTAAACCAGTACTAACGACAGACGAAAAAACGACAAACAAAACGACAAATTTTTGAAAAATTTCGCAAAAAACGGAACGGGCCGAAACGGGCCGGCTCTGACACACGACAACTCGAAAAAAAAATTTTCCTGGTCGTGCCCATCTCTAGTTAAGAGTACAGTCCTGTGATATCCTGGGGCATTTGTAAAGGTCATGATCTACTTACCGCAAAGTAGAGTAAAATGACTGCCCTCAGTCAACAAAAGCTGAGGGGAGGACACCTGCTGAAGTGCGTCCAAGCTATTCTACAAGATCTCAACAGCTATTGTCCTCTCTTGAAGGAAAGAGCCATGTGCACCCCATGTCCTGTCCTTTAACCTGCCATACCACCTGTGGCTGTGGTAAAAGATGCCATCCCTTTGCCAGCATGCTGGAAGAAGACTCAACTGTCAAGGCAGTCAGCTCTTATACACAGAATGGGAGCAACTTGGGCTTTGTTAAGTATTATGTAGAGATAGATATCCATATTGATACAGAGAGATAAACACACATGCTGTACATATATATAATTTGTTTTGCTAAAATTAGCATGTTCTGTTTTTATGTTCCAAAACATACAATTATGTGCCCCTAGAATACAGGCACTTGTTTACTTTATAGTTGAATGTTTATAACAATTGGATTCAGCGGGGGGGGGGGGTAAACGGCCCAGAAGCATTGGTTTCTGCAGCAGTGTTGGTAGCTCCCAACTCCACACAAAAATTCTGCAGGAGGATTTTTAGAAGGAAAATAAGAGAACCTTTTGAACGGATTGAATCACCTACGATATGGAATTTGTGGCCTACTCAGGTCCACAGAGTCGATGGGATCTGTGGGTTCACACAGCCTGCGGCCAGTGGCATAGCTATGGGGGGGCAAGGGGGAGATTGGTTCCCGGGCGCAGCACCTGGGGGGCGCCAAATTGAGTGCCAAATGACTCCCTGCCCAGGAGCTGCAGGAAGGCGCATCATGGGAAACCTGCCAGAGCCAGCATGGAGGGCTCCCTGGCTGCTGGCATTGCCTTCTAAATGGCATGTTAGCCCTTCCCTGTCCCTTGGGGGGGTGGGGGGGGCAAAATCTGATTTTGTCCCCGAGCGCTGACAACCCTGTCTACGCCTCTGCCTACCGCACTGAGAAAGTGAAGAAACGAAGTCCTCAGAGCAGTCTGGTGCTTGCAGATAACTCCTGAGAGCAGATGGGTTTGGTCCTCCTTCCTGTTCTGTATGTGGGGAAGGTTGTGGAGTGGGAGGAGGAAGCTACAAAGTGACCCCCTCCTGTAGATCCATGAACTGAAGCCTGAGTCCTAACAGCTCCCAGGGGTTCCTAACTTCCTGTTGTTATATCTTGGATAGCTAACTAGGTAAAGCAGAACTTATACTCTTTGTTGGGTGGGAGACAGATTTTGGTAGTGTGCAGAAAAAGACCTTGGGAAACTTGTTTGTTGTTGAGTAAAATTCCTGGAGTCCTCTGGTCAGCATCGAAAGTGATCATGGGACAGTTAGAGGCTGTCACTCAAAAAAGTAAACTTTCTATACTTGGTGCAGGAGGAGGGACCTAAACCTTTGAAAGCAGGTTGTTATTTTTCTCAGTTGCTTGGGAAATTAGTTTGTCCATGAAAGCATCAAGAAAATAAAATAAAAAACAAGACAATGTAGCAATAAAGGCTCAAGTGAGGGGGCTCAGTTTTACATATTGATTGGAAACGGGTGTTTTTGCTACAAGATTCTAGGTTTTTAAAATAACTTCTCCTGTGATATAATTGCCTGGCCTCAAAATCTCTTAGTTCTGCCACAATACACATAAGAAGAACTAAGATTAATCAGCCAGGGTCTGTAAGCAGAATTTTTTAATGACATTAAATATGAGAACAGATGAAGCAGGAAATGGCATGCTGAACAGGGCATTCTTCATTGTCATATTTCATTCAGAGATATTTTTAAAAAATTAATTGGAGCCGAGGTACAATCCAATTGCAGTGTCACTGGGTTCGTTAACCACAGAACAGTGCCAACCCCCTTCCAACAGCCATCCAAAATAAAGAGGCACAAATAACCCTCACAATTAGGGTGAGCTTTGTGACTAAGGTTGGCCTGTCCCCAGAGACCTTTGTTAAGCCCATGGAAGTATACCATATTTTCCCATCTATAAGACGCCCGTGTATAAGACAACTGTTTGTAGAGACAAGGTATGCGCAGTTTCACAAACACACGGTTCTGTCCTCACCTTACTTCCATGTATAAGATGATCCTCAATTTTTAGCGTAACAAGTTTAGACAAAAATATAATCTTATACATGGAAAAATATGTTATGTGGGCATACTATATGGTCTTCTCACAAATGGTAGGCTCCAAAACAGCAAGTTTATACAGTGGGGCAGGGAACGCTTTAGTTTGCAATGCTCAGATCTATGTGGCGAGGGATCTATTTTTTAAAAGGCAAAGCCAAGAAAGCATGAAAAGAGTTCGATAGCTTCGACGGCAATAACCTAGCTAGCAGGTTTGAGCCCTCATTCCACCCTATGCAAGAGTGTCAAGTGAGACCATTATTTATTAATTTATGTATTATTTTCATTTCTGTGTCATTCGTTTCTCCAGAAAGACACAGAATGGCACACACCACACAGAAGAAATACATTTCCTATGTTTGGCCTCATGGAAGTGCCCCCCCCACCTCCACACACACACTATGGAAGCTTCTCAGAGATTATCTAAGGCAGTAGTTTACAACTTTGGGTAATCCAGGTTTAACTCCCAGAAACCCTGGCCAGTACTGCTAGTGGTGGACATTTCTGGCAGCTGCAGTCCAAGAGAACATAAGAACATAAGAAGAGCCATGCTGGGTCAGGGCAAAGGCCCATCTAGTCCAGCTTCCTGTATCTCACAGTGGCCCCACCAAATGCGTCAGGGAGCGCACAAGACTAGATAACTGTCTCCTGATACTCCCCTGCATCTGGGCCTTGACATACCCCAGTTTTAAGCCTGGACATTACACATCTCCATCATGGTTTGTAACCTGTGATGGACTTTTCCTCCAGGAATCTGTCTAATCCCCTTTTGAAGGCATCCAGGCCAGATGCTATCACCATATCCTGTGGTAGGGAGTTCCACAGACTAACAACATGCTGGGTAAAAAAATATTTTCCTTTGTTCTCACTCTCCCAGCCCTCAATTTGAGTGGATGTCCCCTGGTTGTGGTATTTTGTGAGAGGGACAAGAGTGTCCCTCTATCCACTTGACTCATGCCCTGCATTATTTTGTATGTCTCAGTCATACCCCCCAGGTGCCTTTTTTCCAGACTAAAGAGCCCCACATGTTTTAGCCTTTCCTTATAAGGGAGGTCCCCCAGCCCAGTAATCATTTTAGTCGCTCTCTTTTGCACCTTTCCCAGTTCCACTGTGTCTTTTTTGAGATGCGGTGAGCAGAATTGTACACAATACTGCAGGTGCGGCTTTACTATCATTTTGTGCACCTGGGTTGCCCAAGGTTAACCATTATTCTAAGGAGAGAGAAGCAATGTTGTCAACACATCTAGCAGAACTGTTGAATGGAGATGTATTCTGCACTTATTTGAAGACAAGGTCGAGGCCCAAACATTCTGATCGGTTCTGTATATAATCTAAATTCATTAATACTTCCTAGTGTCCTTGAGTTGGACTCAGGAATTTCAAGATGGCATGGAGAGGATGCCCTGAAATGAAAGACAGAAGCTTGAACAGCCTCTTCCCCTCTCCTATTTATTCCCACCTCTTCTTATAAACTATCCTGCCTGATGAAGAAATCTGTTCTATCCAAAGGTTTGCACACTGTTTAATGATTTTTAATTGGCTGAATAAAAGCATTCCCCAAGTATAGCTTTGGGGGCTGCAGGATTATGGTGCACATGAAGTTTTATGCTATTTCAAGACCAGCCTGCTTAAAATTATTTCTTCCAGCTCTCTATGCAAACTTGAGATTCTTCACCTGGCTTTTCTTCCACGTTGCTGATTCTGAACTGAGCCATATTTTATCTGCAATGGTTCTGTGCTTCTGAGGAACAGAACATCCAATTACATCCAAATCAGAAGCTGACAACTTTTCCTTCCTCTTCTCTGTGCTTTCAGGGATCCTTGTTTCCCAGTTAGATTCAAGTACTATATTTTCTCCCTGACAGAAAAGTAAATAACATT
>JAHTLZ010000379.1:51299939-51321087 GCA_023846285.1 Phrynocephalus versicolor
TTACCTCTCTGGTTTGCAGGAACCAAGTTAGTATGGATGACTTTGTTAATGTCATCAAAACATTAGAATTATAGACAGTGTTTAATTGAATCATTTGGAAACATCATGATGGTCTTCATAACTGTAACCCCAAGAAAAATCCAAAATGTATCAAGTCAGTTTAAGTAGTTGTGGCTCAGTGGACTAAGGCTCCGAAAACTGTTGGCTGCAAAGTTGGAGCAGCTTGAGCTCCCACTGTTCACCCAGCTCCAGCCAACCTAGCAGTTCAAAAGCATGTAAATGCAAGTAGATAGATAGGTACCACCATAAAAAGCAGGAAGGTAAAACTGTCTCCTTGCAGCCATGCTGGCCATGTGGCCACGGACTTGCACAACACTTGTTGTGTTATGTGGGCAAGAGAAGGTGAACAAAGGAAGGAAGGAAAGCAAGTCAGAGGCAGTGTGTTGTATTGGGTTCAAAACTTCTCTTGGAAACTTACTGGGGGAGGCAATTAACAGCCATTCTGTGAACTTTCCATGTTCTCGTTATTTTTTGTGGTTAATTGGGAAATGTGACTAAATGGCACTGCATGGATGGAACACTATCGCTCTTCACTGCCAGCAATAGTATTTGTGATGGTGACGGATTAAGAGCCCTATGGCACAGTGGTCAAAATGCAGCACTGCAGACAGGCCTCTGCTCACAACTTGAGTTTGATATCAAGATGGAGATAACAGTATGAACTGAACGAACATACTGTAGAACTATTCAGCTTGTTCAAAGTAGCTGTATGGCACAGACAAAATCATTCGGGACTCAGGACAGGATCAATTTCTTATAAGTCATTTTGCCATCTTGAATATAATTGCTGAATATTTAAATAATAGGTTTTTTTTTAAAAAAAACTGTACTTGAGGTCCTGTTGTCTGATTCCATATGCAGCAGCTTCCTGTATTTCTGCGCTGAAATCTGTTAAATGCTTCTCTCTATCCTTACTGGTAAAATGCAATAATAACAAATTTAAGAACAAACCATTTCCTTCCCTTTTATGATGCCAAAAGCTAATGATGATGAGGTATCTCCCTCACTGTCATCTAATGGTGGGGCTGGCCTTGTGCCATCTTATGAATTGCATGATGAAAATAGGAAAGAAGCGAGAGCTAAAATACCACCTGCAAAGGAGACAAAGTCTGATTTTTTTTTTTTGCAGCTGGATCATGGATGTTTCTGAAGAAGCCAATGTTATATTGAAGAATATGGTGCTGACCCAATTTTCTTTGCTGCATTTGTCCATTTATCGGTAGATGGCAAAGCCATCTATGTTATGCACAGAGCCCCGCGGCACAGTGGTTAAATGCCTGTACTGCAGGTTAAACTGTGTTCATGACCTGGGGTTCAATCCCAGGTAGCAGGCTCAAGGTTCACTCAGCCTTCCATCCTTCCGAGGTCAGTAAAATGAGTACCCAGCTTGTTGGTGGGGGGCAATGTGTAGCCTGCATTACTGTAATTAAAACTGTAAACCGCCCAGAGACTACTTGAAGTGGTATGGGGTGGTATATAAGCAGAACATTTTGCCTTTTGCCTTATGTCTCCTCACACAGAAAGTATGTGGGGCCACAACTCCCAGAATCTGTCTGCCTGGCTGGCCAGAGAGCACAAACCACATCTGAAACACAGGAATCTTCCAGCCACTAGGGTGGCAATGGTCTCAATTGTTTAAAACAATCCTTTCCCACCAAAGACCACATTCTTTTCACAGCAGCTTCATAATCACTGCACAAGAAAGATCTATAAGATTGGGTATATTGGGTTGTGAAAAATTAAGGGCCGTAGACCAATATTTATTGAAAGCAATGCTAACAGCGGCACATGCAGTGATCGCATGGGGATGGAAAGATTCCACTAAATGGAATGAGGATAATTGGAATCTATATCTTCTTGAAACATACAATTAGACATATTGGCAAGATTAAAAATGGGAAGATTGGGAAATTACGAAAAAGAAAAGTGGTATAGTTATTTTAGACGGATTAGGGAAGAAAAAGTATCCAAAGAAATATGGGAGAAATGTAAAAAACTGAAGGATTGGCTTAAGCTATGAAGAAAGTAAGGAGCTTTAAGAGGAAGCCAAAGACATTGGTGGAATGTACTAAAGAGTTTGTAGGAAAGAATGGAAAATAATTTGTTCTTCGGTTCCAGGGGTTGGGGAGGTGTTGGGGAGAGGGGATGCAAAAACAATACATACAGAATAATACGTAATTACGTATTATTCTGTATGTATTACTTATTAGTTTCTCAAAAAATTAATAAAAATTAATGTTCAAAAAAAAAAAGATTGGCCGAGAGACCTGGATAGAGTGTTCATATATTGCGTTTCCACACATAGCAGCCTTTTGGCACATCAATACAAAGGAGCAAATCCGTCCTGATTCGGGGTTTATTTAAAGGCAGCTTTTGCCAGGACAGCTTCCTAGGTCCATGATGAGGAAAAGGAACCACTACAAATCTAAGTGCAGTAGAAGAAACGTCCAACCCAACTCTCTGCTATATTCATGAAACACGCTGGTCATGGCCACATAAACTTCGCATAGCTGCTCCATCAAGTAGTAATAGCTGATTCAGAGTAAGAGTCCATCCATATATTTAGATGGCTGTAATCCACGTAATGCAAATTCCAGCGAGAAATATTGTTACAGACTTCTTTTATTCTGACCCGTACTGTCTTGTTGAATGGCCTTGTCATTCTACTATGGAAAAAGTGGAGGGAATGAAAAGGACTGTATTCATTGATAGAGCAGAGCAAAATGTGACCTTCCAGATGCTGTAGTTGTAGAAGAGGCAGCTGTGTTAGTCACTGCTAACATATTAGGCAAAATCGATTAAAAACAAACAAACAATACAGACAAAAATGTTGTGGCACTTTAAAAACCAACTGCAGGCTGAGGAAGTGTACTTGTTCACGAATGGAAACATGAAAATATAGCAGTTTAAGTTTCCTCCAGATGTTGTCGGCCTGCCATCAGCTCTACCCAGCCTCACCAGTGGTGATGAAGACAAGCAGTTGAAGTCCAGCAATGCTCTGGAGAACCCCAACTGGGCTGCTTTTGGCTTATGGGTCAAACTGCTGGCATGTTTTGTTTAATAAGGTCAATTCTAACAGAGAATTTGATGGTCCTGTGGAAGTTAAACAACAGGAGTTTTCCCTAGCTTCAATATCTAAAATCTCCTTAGATCTAATACAGTAGGACCCCGGTGTCCACTGGGGATAAGCTCCAGGAGTTCCCGCGGATAACTAAAACCGTGGATAAGAGAGAACACCAATCCCCCCTTTAAAAACTGCTATTTTGTGACAGTAGCTTGCTTTACTGCTGCCTTTTTGCAACAGTAGCTTGCTTTATGGCTGATGTTTTACAACAGTAGATTGCCCTACAGCTGCTGTGACAGTAATTTGTTTTGTGGCTGCAGAATTATTTATTTATTTATGGATAATTGATATGGATAATTGAATCACTGGTTAATGAATCAGTGGATACGGGGGTCCTACTGTCCTAGGTTTGATTTATCAAAAGTATTGTTTTGAACATACTGGATGACTCAGTGAGCAACTCAACTAAGTACTGGCAATGCAATATTCATAACCCTTCCTTCAAGCATATGATGGAGGCTTGGGTCTCCATTGAAGTACTGGTGGTCGGATGTATTGCTGTAAATAAGTTTTATATTGGATAGGTCCCAAATGTAGGATGTATCTCCTTACATTTCCTCCCCTTCCCCCACAAAAGACTCCCCTGAAAGTGGGAATGCCCTCCCAAATGTTCTGAGAAGTCTTTTCAGGAAATTGAAAAATACAGTAATACCTTGGTTTATAAGTGCCCCAGTATACAAGCATTTTACAAGATGAGCAAATAGTTCAGACAATTTTGTTCTGGTTAATAAGCTCTGTCTTGTAAAATGAGCCCCAGGACACCAAGTGGCAGTGAGGACCCGATGGTTGCTGGTCCCTCGTTGCCGTGGCTGCCAGCACCTCTCTGCTATGGCCATCTGCCTTCACTGTGGGCCCAGTGGTGGCCTCTGGCCCTCACTGCAGGCAAATGTGCAGCCTCCAGCTCCCACAGCAGTCCTGCACCCAGCCTGCTGCCACTGGCTTCCGACCTCCAGGTGCCGTAATTTAACTCTTCAATCAAAGCAAATTTCCCCATAGGAAATACTGTACTGTACTGTAATGAAACAAAAGACAAAAAACATGTAGCCCCTTAAAGACTAGCTTTCATATGAGATAGATAGATGTTAAACCTCCCATAACCTAATACAGTGGTCCTGATCCAAAGTGTCTTCCTCCATGCTTACATGGAAGTAGAAAGAAAAAGCATGGCTGCTAAAACTGTGCTCACGACCTGGGGTTCAAACCCAGGTAGCAGGCTCATGGTTGTCTCAGCCTTCCATCCTTCCGAGGTCGGTAAAATGAGTACCCACCTTGCTGGGGGGAGCAATGTGTAGCCTGCATTACTGTAATTAAAACTGTAAACTGCCCCGAGAATACTTGAAGTAGTATGGGGCAGTATATGAGCAGAACACTTTAGCTGCATGCTTGCTTACCGTGAGATATTGAGTAGGTGCAACTATGAGGGTAAATTGTGTTAATAGACTGCAGCATCCCATCCTTAATCTGTGCCAGTATTTTCATGGGCAGGCATGGATGCAGATGAGCTGTGTAAACTCTCTTAGATCCATTTTGCTGTTTCTGAAGGTGACAAAGTTACGGCCCTTACAGGTCAGTTGGGAAATGATATCTCCCAAAGTGCACCCCTCGCCATTGCAAGCTGTTTTGCTGAATCAGGATACAGACCCCTCAGGCAGCAAAAAAGCCCACCATCCTCAATTTCTACATCAAGCCCCTGCTGAACTGGCTAATGAATCATTCATTCAACAGCTTTCTTTTCTCCTGAGTCAGTAAAGTCTTGTTTAATTAAGAAAAAATAAAACTAGATGGCTTTTTTGGCACCTTTGTTTGGATCTGTACGGGTCAGCCATATCTGGATAGGAGTGTGCCGTCACGGCTGATATTGGAACTGGCTCATCTCTATTTTCTGAAGGGTGAAAAGTCTCTAAGGGATGTCAAACGTTCTGCCTCCTGGGATATTATTATCTATTGGCAGCTCAATAAAGGAGCCCTTGATGGCCCCTTCATCCTGTTGAAGATTTCCATTGTCCAAAGCATTGACTTGTCATTCTGTGTGGAATGAGGCCTAGAATAAATCTGACAAAGCTGCTCTCCTTTGCTTATACAACCAGAAGCGGGGGAGACAGCTTCCAAGCCCACCTCCTGCAAAAAAGCAAGTATAAGTTAAAACAATCATCACAGCATTAGAATATTAAGAACAAGAAAGCTTTTGAGTCCTATAGGACTCTTCTTCAGAATGGATTTGCTGCTGGCCTTGGCCTTTTTGATGGGAGTGGAGGAACAAAGCAAAGTATTCTGCTTATATACCACCCCATACCACTTCAAGTAGTCTCTGGGCGGCTTACAGTTTTTAATTACAGTATTCAGGCTACACATTGCCCCCCCCCACCAGCAAGCTGGGCACTTATTTTGTCGACCTCAGAAGGATGGAAGGCTGAGTCAACCATGAGCCTGCTACCTGGGATTGAACCCCAGGACTCGTGAGCACAGTTTTACCTGCAGGACAGGCATTTAACCACCCACCCAAATAAAGATTGGTCATGCCCAAAGCTAGCCAAGGTATCTTGACAGGATGTCCTATTACACAGAACTGTCAATAAAAACACAAGGGGAACAAAATAAACAATTATCCATTCGCTGCCTTTTTATAATGCTGCAAATCTGCCTGAGGCCGCTACATCACTCTGCCCAATCGTTGGACTGATCCTTGCTAGCTGAAGAGGCACTATTTTAACAAGACAAGTACTGTCCAACTTTATGGTATTCTTTCCTTTCTGCATTTTTCCTTCAGCCTGTTGCTCTCCATGTCTATCAATATTTCTCCCAGGTCAGCCCACAAAATAATTTAGCATTGCTCTAATAGGGTGAATCCAGTGGTAACCCCCAACAGCGACTCATTAGTTTTACCCTAGAATTATAGTACAGTAATATCCCCCTAAGAATTATACTATAGTATTATCTACCATTACATTGAAAGTTTTGGGGGAAATGGTAGCAACCATGGGAGGAAAGAGTGCCAATGCCAGTCATCAGTATTTGGCCCCTAACAAAGTCTGTGGAACGGAGTAGCTGTTTTGTCCATCCAGGTCACTTCACAGACTGATCTAATTATTCTGGTAATTTGGTTTACAAATCTGGCAGAGCACATGGTAAACATGCAAATGTCTTCAATGCACTCTGTACTAGCTTGTACTGGCTATATATCCCAACTTTAAGAGCTGTAGTGTACAAAGGAGAAAACAAGCCAGTTTAAACACAGGAGCCTGCCCAACTAAAAACAAAAACAACATTCTCATGCAGATGCTGCACTGTGCAGAAATAGGGTTGTTTAATAGAAGCCCACAACTAGGGTCTATGTCACCCAGGGAACCATGGATTCTGTGCCTCCCTGAGGAAGGGGGGCATGGCATAGTACAAAATGCTGTACAGCATTATAATGCCATTCTACAAAACGATAGTAAGGCCACACCTGGAGTATTGTGTACAATTCTGGTCACTGCATCTCAAAAAAGATATAGGGTCTTTTCACACGACCCCTAAACTCCGCGGCAAATGGCTCCCAGCTCCGGAGCTTAAAATCGTTTCCCCACCAGCTCCGGAGTTTACAGAAAATTAAGTGCGACCACGCCCACCTAAGCGTGTCCCAGCGCACTTTTCAGGTACCTGCTCTCCGGGGGTGAAAATCCCTGATGGAGGATTTAAAGGAGTGAGTCCCAGGCTCTCCTTGCTTCTTCTTCTTTTTTTTTTTTTGCCCCCCGCCCCTTTAAGAGACAGGAATCAGGACGACGACGACAATGGGCTCGGGGCGGCTTCCACCGGCAGACGGAGGTGAGCCTGCATTTTTTCCTCTCTTTTTTTCTCCCTCCCCTCACGCAGACAGGAGCAAGGAAGTGCGGAGGGGGTGGGAACGCAGGAAGAGCAACGAACCCAGCAGATCTTAGGGGTCGTGTGAAAAGGGTTTTAGTGGAACTGCAAAAGGTGTGGAAGAGAGCGACTAAAACGATTACTGGGCTGGGGCACCTCCCTTATGAGTCTGGAAAAAAGGCAACTGAGGGGGATATGACTGAGATGTACAAAATTACGCAGGGCATGAGTAAAGTGGATAGAGGGACACTCTTCTCCCTCTCACAAAATACCAGAACTAGGAGACATCCACTCAAATTGAGAGTTGTTAGAGTGAGAACAGACAAAAGATTTTTTTTACCCAGCATGTTGTTAGTCTGTGGAACTCCCTGCCACAAGATGTGGTAATGGCATCTGGCCTAGATGCCTTCAAAAGGGGATTGGACAGATTCCTGGAGGAAGAGTCCATCGCAGGTTACAAACCATGATGGATATGTGTAATCTCCAGGCTTAAAACGGGGTACTTCAAGGACCAGATGCAGGGGAGTGGTTTCAGGAGACAGATATCTAGTCTCAGCACCCTCCCGGACACATTTGGTGGGGCCACTGTGAGATACAGGAAGCTGGACTTGATGGGCCTTTCGCCTGATCCAGCATGGCTCTTCTTATGTTCTTATGTTCTTATTTTGTCATTTTGGTGCCCACCCGCCCCCAGCACAGTGCCCAGGGACCATGTCCCGCTTAGCATCCCCCACTTGCAGCCCTGGTTTAATAAGCTAACACCAGACAGAGCTTGTTTCAAGCTTGGACAGACAGAGCAAGTCTGTTCCATAGCTCACGGACAGTATTTCTGCCAAGCTGCTTGTCTGAGCAATCAGACTTGCAACGCAAGCCTGTTTTTACCTCCAGTGAGAACAATGGCTTTTGCAAGATGCAAAGATGGGGAAAGTGCAACGGTGCTTAACTCAGGCTATATCCTCCTCCCCCCAAACCCTGGAAATCAGAGTAGACATCATTTAAATGTTATTATTGTTAGAAAGGGGTAGTATATGGGGCAGTCCTCAATGATGGTTATCAGCATATTTCCAAGCACAGCAGCCAGAATTAGAGGCTTCTGTAACCAAGTTTAGGAGTCTTTAAGTACTATTGCTGAATGTATTTTCCAAACCTATAAATGAACATTTTCTTATTTTACCTAATTATAAACATCTGGGGGGTTAACAACAGTATGCTCAGCCTTAACCACTACATTATGCTGACATACATAGCAAATATCCTTCCTTAGTGTTTAAAGAAATCCATATACCCCTGAACCAATAAGACAAATCCATCCAAAGCTCTAAAGTTAATTTTTATCCTCTGCATTGCACAAAATCTTGTATTCCTCACACATATGATACCCATGAGATTTCATTGCCTTCATTTATAAACTTTCCTACCCACACATCAGAGAATCTATGAATTTCACATTTTTCAGGCATACGCTTGAATGCAGAATCGCAGCTGTTATGTGACTATGGAGTGAGGTGGGGTTAATGTTTTTGGGAAGGGGTTTGTTTCCCTTTGGGGGGCTGTGACGCAACACCTTTGAGCTGTTTATTTCATGTAATGGCTTTCCAGTGGGTGCACAGTGTAATTTTCACCTTAAAAGTTCTCTCTTCCCTCTGTGCCATTGTGACCCCTGGCATTTCATCAAAGGGAACATTCTATTGATGTGGCTTAATTAAAAGTGTCCCCTAGTGTGGCTTCATCTCAGCTCTGCTGTGTATATTCCCAGGGAAGGCCTTCTCTATCCAATTAGTTATTTGCAGAAGGAGCTGTACTTCAGCCCAAGTGAAAGGGAGAGAAAAAGAGAGCAGAACACATGCCTCTTTAATAAGTGAAATGGCAGACCAAACTTGTCCCTCGTTTTGGATGCATTTCTAGTGTTACAAGGCAGCTCCTTGGTGCAACGGACATAGACAACAAGTGCCATTGCTTGCATAAACAAAACAAAACAAAACAAAAATGGCATGCACACGTGTTGGAGATGGTTTAGATAGCTCTCTGTTTCTAAAATGTGTTTTTTCTTTGAACCACACCTTGGATAATCAGGAAAACTGGTGGGGGGAAAAGAAAGGCTCGTAAGGTCATTGTTCACCTTATATGGATACTATTGCCTACCTAACAAGCCTATTCAGGCCATTGTTCATCTTATGAGTCTATTTCAGACCAGAGTGACAGGTCAAAACTGACTATAAGATGGAGGACTCGCACTAGCTGTATTCTGACTGATGAAGCTGTTTGGATGAGCAGTGAAACATTTCTATCTCTCAAGAAAAAAAAGAAGAAGTCCAGTAGCCATGACTCAACTTCCAAATAAACTCACCTGGATGACTGAGAATCTTCACAGACATATGGTAAATAATTTATTTATTTATTTATTTATTTATTTATTTATTTATTTTTACAGCTTATATGCTGCCCACTACCCAAAGCTCTCTGGGAGGCTTACAATCAAAAAATTAAAACAGTTAAAACATAGAATATCAATAAGTAATTAAAACAATAATAAAAACCTTACACTAAAATCATTACACTAAAATTGCCATCAGAGGACCCACAATCTATATTGTGTCAATTAAAAACTTCTGGAACAGGAATAATGGTTTTGCCATTTGCGCTGACCCACTCAGTGTGTTTCTTTGCCTGAGGAAATTCCACAATGGATATCCATCAAAGCAACAGATAATATAAAATTAGAAACTAAAGTCTGCTACTGTGCTAGAGGTGGGATTCTGCTTGGCATGTAAGAAATTGGACTTAAGGGGGGGAAATACCTTTGTCAACACAAGTCACAAAACAATGCAAATTATTTTGAAAACTACAACTACAGGAGGTGTGTTAAGAATTTCCTGTTAAGAAATTTCCTTTTTGAAGGATGTGCTTTCTCTTTTATTATCATTCTTCCAGAAATTGAACACACCTTCAATTGTGAATGCACACTTTTCTAAAATTGTTGTTTTGGGGATTACTTATTTATGATGCTACTGCATGCTTTTATTTTTAATACCTTTTTAAAAGCTCTAGTGAGTTGTTACTTTCTAGCACTAATTGCATTTTACAGTGGACCCTTGTATAACAAACAGTTTGTATAACATAAAAACTGTACAACATAAAAAATTCCAGAGATAGGGGAAATTTGCTTAACAGAATTGACTATGGGGCAAATCCATACAACATAAAAATGGTCGTGATTAGGGATCACTCTGTTTTCAATGCATTCCTATGGGAAACTTGTATAAAGGAAATTTTGCTGAACATAATTTCATTTGGAACGAATTAATTCCTTTATACGAGGTACCACTGTAATTGATTTGATTACTTTTTGTTCTGCATACATTTCGTAGCTGGTTGAACATTCCTGTTTGGAGACAGAGATGATATTTTCTGTTAGTATAATTTGCTGTTGGTAACAAATAAAGGGGTTATACTTATTTATTCAAATATTTGTTTGCTTAAAATATTTTTACACTGCCTTTCTCCTAGAAAGCAAGCTGCCTTGTGTCCTTTCTATGTATTACATTCTGCAGTGTATATAAACTTGGATGCTCAGGGTAGTGTAATGGATTGAGTGTTGGAGCTGGGCTGTCGAGAAGAGATGGTAATGATGACACTTGGTTTGGAGTTTCGTGCTGGTTCGTACACATGACACAGATGTGTCTTAACAGCACTTAAAAAGAATGTATAGACGTGGGAAATCTAGGCAAAAAAAGTACATGCCTATAATAGGATGACATGTAAAAGAAAGCTGATGAACCAAAAGAAAGTACTGGGCCAAGTAATGGAAAAAGAAAAAGCAGTAATAATCTCATGGAAGGAAACTCTTGACAGATCACAGTCTTTACATGCAAGGGCTATTACAGTGGTGGCGAACCTTCGGCACTCCAGATGTTTTGGACCACAGCTCCCAGAATTCCAAGCCTATGTTGCCAATGGCAAAAGACTGTGGGAGTTGTGGTCTAAAACATCTGGAGTGCCCAAGGTTCACTACCACTGGGCTATTAAATACCTTGCTTAGAACCTAGACATCCTCTCTCTTCAGCCTTGGCATTTTCCTCCAGGTCAGTTGCTCCACGATACAATGGAGGTGCATCAATAAACCAGTCATCTTAAGAAGTCACCATGAGTTGTCTGGGCAAATCAGCCTAGAAGCTTTGCAGCTTAGTGCCACTCAAACATCTGCACGAATTACGATGAACTGGAAGCTCATAGCACAACTTGACCGGGTCACAAGCGCAGGAGATTATCACTGAAAGCATAAAACATCTGTCAAATCAAATAGCTCCAGTGATTTTGACATTCTACTCAAGGCAAATATAGCGCAAGCAGATAGACTCAGAAGGATTTGTAGCTCCATAGTCATGTACAGGTTTTCCATATGTAAATGTACAGGTTTAACCCAAGCATCTCCAGACAGGCCTAAGGAAAAAGACTGCCTGGGACTCTGGAGAACTGCTAACAGTCAGAGTTGATGATATTGGACTAGATCAGGCATGTCCAAAGTCAGGCCCAGGGGCCAAATGCGGTCCGTTTTCAAATTTCTAGCAGCCCAGGGCCATTTCTCTGCACTGGCTCAGCCTGTCACGCATCACTGCCAGCTGGACCTCCCCATACCAGATGGGGACGTCAGCTTGCAGTTTTATGGTTTGCCTGCCCTCCCTGCCTCTGTCTATCCCCGCAGCCACCTGCCCAGCCTACCTACCCCCAGCTCTATTGCTGCAGCATACTCCCCACCTCCTTGCATGTTATAGAGCAGTGGTGGCAAACCTTTGGCACTCCAGATGTTTTGGACCACAAGTCCCACAGCCCTTTGTCATTGGCAATCTAGGCTCAGAATTCTGGGAATTATGGTCCAGAAACATCTGGAATGCCAAAGGTTTGCCACCACTGTTATAGAGACTTATACAAAGTCTGGCCCGGGGGCCAAATGTAGCTGAATGGTCAGGCCCCACACATTTTCACCTCACCAAATCTGGCCCTCCTTGCAAAAACTTTGGACACCCCTGGACTAGATGGTCAAAGGAAATAAGCATACAGAAGCTTTCCTTTTGTTTTTGTTTTTCTGGGACTCTCACATCCATCAAGCAGAGCCCCGTGAAAGCAAATGATAGAGGAAGGGAGCTTGCAGTGGGGTTGGTGACCTATCGCACTATGAGTTACACACTTCATTAGTGCAAAATGACACCTAAGTTATTAAAAGACCAGGGGTTCCAGCCACAATGCCCACAGTGGCCTACAGATATGGATTTCACAGCCCTTTGCTCTCAGCAAGAAGCTGATAAAAAGAATCTCTTTTTTCTCTATGGGAAGGAAGAGTTTGTCTTGGATTTGTTTGTTTTGAGAAACCTTCTGAGATTTCTCAGATGTTTCATGGCCATTCCCCCAGCCCCACCTCCCAGAAGGAATACCACTCTGCATAGAATTA
This sequence comes from Phrynocephalus versicolor, assembly GCA_023846285.1. Classification (NCBI taxonomy): domain Eukaryota; kingdom Metazoa; phylum Chordata; class Lepidosauria; order Squamata; family Agamidae; genus Phrynocephalus; species Phrynocephalus versicolor. The sequence continues at coordinate 51,312,410 of JAHTLZ010000379.1, forward strand.
TAATAATTCCTATGCAAAATGGCATTTTTCCTATAAAGACTTCTTGGAACGGCACAGTTTACAGCTATTCCTCATGCTGTAGATTCAAACTAGAGAATAGTTAGCATGTTATTAGACAAGGAATTCCTTTCAGAGAGAAATGATGTCTGCATGAGGTTGCTATGATTTTGAAGGCAAAAAGGTGCACAAATTTATTCATAAGAAGACAAAAATGGAATCACAGAACCTGATATGAACCAAGGACAGGCCAAGAGTGAAAACATGATTTAACAAAATCCAACAAAATGAGAACTGAGAGATTTTGACATTGTTACTCCTTACACCAATAACTCCTATATCCCAGGTGTTGGTGCCAAACAACAATCCCCTGAACATAATGGGTCATGAATAGGTCATTTATCCAAGAAGGTATATATGACCCACATCGTCATGGTTGACATTTATAGGAACCTGCTTGCTTTAGGTTATGAAGTTTTTAAAGGTGCTGATCTACCCAACTAAGCAGAGTGGAGGAAGGGATATACAGTGGACCCTTGTATAACAAACGGTTTGTATAACATAAAATTTGTACAAAATAAAAAATTCCGGAGATAGGGGAAATTTGCTTAACAGAATCGCCTATGGGGCAAATCTGTACAACATAAATATGGGATCACTCTGTAAGTGGGACCACTCTGTTTTCAATGCATTCCTATGGAAAATTTGTATAAAGGAAAATTGCTTAACATAATTTCATTTGGAACAAATTAATTCCTTTATACAAGGCACCACTGTATGCATATGGTTTTCCTGGGCTGGAAATATATGGCATAAATAAGTGTGATGCAAGCACAAATACCATGCAATCTCCTTTTGTACTTCCACTTATTCATAAGATAGTTCACTTGGTCAACATTTCAGTTCATTTGACTATACAAAGCGTTACAAGCGCCTAATGATTATATGAATGATGTTGGGATGGTGTTTGTTTGGTGGATGAAATCCAAGAAACAAATAAATCAAAACCTTGAGAAATATTGCTTCCTCAGTCTCAGGACCAGAGATGTTTTACGGACTCCAAGTATCCATAGAAGAAAACTATTCCCCCCTGGCAACCAAAATCAGTTCAACAAGATGTCTATCTGGACAGAGACAAAGAAGGACTCCTTGATAGTTTCATGTGGTTACAAGTCAGCTCAAGGACATCTTCTCCCAGCTGCTTTCTGAGTCACTAACAGTAAAAGAGGGAGGGCCACTAGCAGATGAGAGAGCAGATGGGGGTTACAGTTTTGGATAACACAAAAGGAAAGGACCAGGCTATCACTCTGCCATCCTCTTTTCCACCGTTTCCACTCCTGTAAGACTCCAAGGTGGCTCTTCAGTGTTCAACAGCCAACAAAAGAACTCTGAATGATGTGTACTTGAATCAGTAATCACAAGGAGCAACTGAATCCCACATCTCTGAGTGACTTGGAGCATTCTGCCTGCCTCATAGAACCACAATATTAGATTCTGACTCAGAAGACAGATTGTTGCCTGAGGAATAATGCCAGGAAATGTAACTCCAACATAGACATTGTAAACAGTGATAAGGTGGCTGAGTCATAGCGGAATGCAAGAGCTGAGACAGAGAAGTGAACAGAAGCATGAAGCTATTACAAAAGAAGTCCTGCAGAAGGTATCTGCCATAGCATCGCCTCTGCTGATCAATGGAAACAGAAGTGACACAGGTACAGTGGAACCTTGACTTACGTCATTAATCTGTTCCGGAGGTCTAGAAATAAGTCAAACATGACTTAAGTCAAATGAACTTTCCCATGGGAAGTAATGGGAAAGTGGATTAATCCATTCCAGATGATGAAAAAGACCCCCGAAAAAAGCAATTTAACACAAATTTGACTGGGATAGGAGATTCCTTCCAGGGATGTAAATGAAATGTCTCTTCAAAGAGAGGAGGAGGCAGTGGAATTATAGTCCACATACGCCTCCACTTTTTAATGTTCAGAGCAACAATGTCTAACATTTAAGTTTTACTGATTTTTTAACCTGGCGTTCCAAGTTCTGAACAACTCTATGCTTTGTGGTATGGGGCGGTATATAAGCAGAACACTTTGCTTTGCTTTGCTTTACCATTAGAGTCCCACAACTGTACAGCTCCCCAACTAAAATGCTTCCATTGTGGACCAGACTTCTGCAGCCAGATTTTTTACAAGACTGAGCCGAATGTCTAACCAGCGAGGCCAGCCCCGAGCTTCCAGCCCTTCTTCTCCTCCGGCAGCAGCAGCAGCTTCGGTGAGGCCAAGGACCAGCTCCAGGTGCTCGGAGCTGGCCTTGCCGAAGCCACCACTGCCGGAAGAAGGCATGAGCAGTTTGGAGACGTCAGCCACAATGCTGGGTTGTGGCTGCTGCCAGATTCCAGTGCCTTTTGCCGGGGCTCCGCGCTGTAAGTCAAAGCCTGCGACTCGAGTCAGACAGGCCCCTACTTGCTGCAAGTTAAATATGCTGCAAGTCAAGCAGTATGTAAGTCAAGGTTCCACTGTAATCCTAAACTGTCTTCTGTTCTCACAGGACAAGTCTTAATCACTGAGGCATAGATAAGAAGGTGGACTTGATTATTGAATAAAACATTTTCCGAACTCAAGAAGATCTTTATTCATTTCTTCACAACTTCTCACAATTCTGCAGCTGTTGCAGAACCCACAGAACAGACCATCAGTTGGAGGTCTCCTACCAACCCTCCAGAGACTTAAGAAGTTACTTGGATGAGTAGGAAACGTTTCGATCTCCAGTTGCCATGACTTAACATCCAGATAACCTAACTTGGATGGCACAGAATCTTCATAGACAACACAGAACAAAGTCAGATATAGCTCACTAAGAAGACCCATATTTATGTCAACTAGAATTGGCTGGAAGTTTCCATTGACTATACACTTTGCAGCAAACCTGTTGGCAGGTACACTGCATCCTATGCAAATCACAGAAAGTTACTTTTTTGTACTACAACTCCCAGAAGCCGTCAGCCAATGACTGTGCTAGTGGAGGTTTTAGGAGCTGTACCCCCCCCAAAAAAAACCTAGTACAGTGTTTCCAAGATTTGGAATGCAGTCTAATGTATGGAATGAAAGCACTGTATGCTTTGCTTGAACAAGGCCCTGTGCTCAGTTTCTAGGTTTTTACTAAATAGGCAACAATGTGAATATGAAAGATGCGCTGGCCAAGATTGGGGGCAGCTCAGACCCATAGATAGTACGGGTATAAGTCTGAACTGCTCATGCTGACTAATTTCAGTATATGACAGCTTCCTGCATTTCTGTAAGATAAAAAATACATTAAAAGGCCCCACCTTCATATGAAATTAATTGTCATCACACACAATCACATCATTTTTTTCTTTCATTTTTTGGCAGAAGCTCAATAGAGGAGATTTTCTTTTTCTTTTGAAAGGAAAGGTTTAACCCCAGGATGCGTTTCCCTCTAAGCCTAACTGTTTCTTCCACTGCCCCAAGCCTAACAGGGATGCCTACAAGGTGAAGACTCTTTGTTCTTAAATAAAGAATTGATGACTGGATTGCAATGATGCAAACAGCACTCTTACAAGACCCTGAGATAACAAGGGTTTTCTATAACTACAGAGATCTGTGAACATGCAGTTCTTATTTTACTTTGATATGGTAAGAAGATGACTCTTCTAAGTGAACAGGACTCTGCTGCAATGTCATGACCTTGTTGGAGTATACAAAGTTTAAAGAAATATCTAAGCAATACGCCAGAAATAAGAAGCCTAATGTGCTTCTTCAAAAATACTTTGTTGAAAAGCTGGTATTAAAAAAAGACTCCAATGACTCATCCCTAGTTAAGTAACCCCATTACTGGATAACTAAAACATGAGAAACCAAAGTAACCCATCAATCTATCCCCCCACCCTATATCATAGGATCTCTGGATGGATTACAAAATTGTATAAAACAATTTTAAAATGTAAGATATTTTAAAAAGTTTAAAACTGAATTGTTGAACATTAAAATACTAAAAACATAGCACTAAAACTGGGCTGTCCAACTTTGAACAGGCAGAGGTCTACTTTTTCTGGCCCAAAGTGCCTGAGGGCTACTACACAAATACCTCTACTTATGAATTTTATCAATTCCAAGCACATGCTCGTAAGTTTAAAAAAAATGTAAGTAGAGCAGCAGTTTCCCATAGGAATGCACTGAAATCTATTCCCTCCAGAACAGATTAATTGATTTCCAATGCATTCCTATGGGAAGGCTGACCATGCACATGCTTCCCTTGCACCTGATTGAACATTTAGCCAGTGGGGGGAGCAGGGGACCACGCCATGGCCCTTGAACTGACCCGCTCAGTGGAGACAGTGGGCTGGCAGACCCAGAACTTTGGGGCAGTGGTGGGCCTTGGGATGGAGGAGGCAGGGGTGGAGAACTTATCCCCTCATGGTCGGCAGGCTACTTTTGAACCCTTCGTGGGCTACCAGTAGCCCATGGTCTACCTGTTGTGCAGGCCTGCACTAAAACAAAACATGCAAGCCCCAATCTTCAACCCCAAAAGCTCTAATAAGTAAGTACATCTTGGCTTTGCTCTGAAATGCCAAAATGATGCCAATTAAACCTTCAAACTGAGGGCATTACACAGTTAGATGCTATGGCAGAAAAAGGCCTCCCTCATGTCTCTGCATAACAAACTGATCTCAAAGGTAGAAAACAGAAGAGGGCTTCCCTAGCAGTGATCGGGTACACCTATACGGCGAGAGGTGCTCCTTCAGATATCCAGATAGCAAGCCATTGAGGCCTTTAAATCATTGTCAGCACCTTGAACTCAAACTAGAAGTATAATGGCAGCCAATGAAAATCCTTCAGAACTTGTGTTGTGTGAGGTCTGAAGGATGTTCCTGTTAACAGTCTGGCTGCTGCACTCTGCACTTACTGCATCATCTTCAAGGGCAGCCCCATGTAGAGTGCATTGTAGTAATCTAACCATGACATTAGCTGGGCATAAACTACTGTGACCTGTTTATCCCTGTCCAGGAATGGTCACAGCTGGTGGACCAATCAAAGTACTCTGATCCACTGAGTTTACATAACCTCCAATGACAAAGATGAATCTAGGAGTTAGCCCCCACCTGGATACTTCATGGGGACTGCAGGTCTGTTCAGAAAAGGCCTCCTATTCAACATATAGACAAGGGGGCATGGTAGGGATTCATGCAGCACTGCCTTTAAGTGGATGACTGCTGGAGGAAGCGGAGGAGGGAAACAGGTGTGCCTGTCAGGACTGGACAAATGCCCAAAGAAGAAGAGAAGAGCAGCTGATGAGGAGAGAATCCTACGGGGATGGTGTGGGAAAAGGGAACACACAGCACCTGTGGTGCTGGACTGATGAAGCAGAATAAACCTCTGAAGTGAGGTTCATGCCCATCTCTACTGTTGGGTAAAACTCCCAGGATGGAGAATGAGGGTCCAAAACCCCAGTCTCTAGTGGGCAGTTTTAGGCCACATACAACTCCAGGCTACATCCCAAGTGCCCTCTGAAAACCATCAATTCAGGCCCCCTCGCTCCTGGCCTTCCGGAAAAGCCTAAAGACCTGGTTCTACCAGATTGCGTGGGGTGAATTAAGCCGCTGTCACTCTCGGAGATGGCTACCGTCATAGATTCTCTGTCTTTTAAAGCTTCGCCGCTTACTCTTGATTATTATTTATATGTATATGTTAGTTTTAGATTCTTCTTAGATTTTTATATCCACTATTTGGTCATGTTTTATACCAGTGGTGGCGAACCTTCGGCACTCCAGATTTATTGGACCACAACTCCCAAAGTCCTTTGTCATTGGCCATGCTGGCTTGGAATTCTGGGAGTTGTGGTCCAAAACATCTGGAGTGCCTAAGGTTCACCACTTCTGTTTTATACTGTATACTGCCCAGAGTCCCTTCTGGGGAAATGGGCAGTGACAAATCTAAATAGATAAATAAACTAGGGCGAGAGGTGTCTATCTCCCCACTGCGGCCTGCTGCACCAGAAGAAAAAGGTGACCGATAAAGAGAGACAAAGGGAAACTGGAAAGGGTCCATGAAAGAGAGACAGGGAAGAGGAACAACTCTGTCAATGTTTCATTTTGGCCCCACCCACCACTCCAGCCCAGCCCGTTGCCAACATGGGTCCCCTCAAAGATTATATTCCCCAACATTTTGAACAACATTTTGACGGTCTTTCACCATCGCCAGGTTTGGGAGAAAAGACAAAGGATTTCTGTAACAAAACTAAGCCTTTTAAAATAACCAGATATTCACATAGGAAACTATCTGGGAAAGAAGCAAGCTTCTGTGAGATTTACTGAAGTCTGTCATAAAGCCCCAGGGACATTCCAGAGAGTTCCCAGTGGTTCTGAAAAAATAATAAAGAGAATCTTCCTGGAAGCATTCAATAGACTGATTTACACGGAGGGTGGCCTCTGACCGTAGCCTTTAAGTCACCACCAGGGCATCCTCCCAGCGACAGATATGATAAGAACTGCAATTTGGAAGATATAGAAAGGTGAGAGAACCTCAAAGCTCAGTTTGAATATTAGGTCACATCAAAGAAAATACCAACATCCACAGTTAATTGTTCCTCTGTTAAGACTGACCAAACTGCCATTTTTTTAAAAAAAGCATGCATAATTTTGAAATCTCTGTATAGAGATTTCTTCCTCTTTTCTCTTAAATATGCAAGCAGATTCCTTTTTGTCTCCCAACTGCAGATGCCAGCAATGAATTCCAACAACTCGGGAAAGAGATATTCCTATAAATAAATAAATCCCTATGAAATGCCCTTAGAGTATTAACTTGGTTAAGTCAACAATGAATGTGTTGTTTGCCTTGTTGAAAGCTTCCAACAATGCCGTTAAATTGGTCATGGGGAGTACAAAGAATTGTCCAGTTACAAATACATGGATTTGTGGCCATCCTCTCAAATTCTACCTATTGCAACTTGGCCATCCCAGTTGAGACAATTTACCCCCATTCAAGCCTGGAGACCTGTAACTGGTACCAATACTAATACTAACAATATGCCATCAAGTCATTTCAGACTTATGGTGACGCCACGTGATTGCACATAACACCAACAAAAAAGCTTGATGGCTCCATGGTTGACGTCTCTGTCTCTGGAGCCAAAAGTTGGGAGTTCGATTCCCCTGTTGTGCCTCCTGCAAGTGTAGCCTCTTTGTGTGGCCTTGGACAAGCTGGGGAGTCCCAAGTTGCCCCAAGAAAGACAAATTGGCAAGCCAATCATGAGTATTCTCTCTCTGGAAAGTCTGAAAAGGGTCACCATAACCGAGAAGTGACTTGACAACACCTGGTTATTGTTATTATTAGGGATTTTGATCTATGCAAGATGTTCAGAGTGCTTTGCTGTTGCATCCCCCAGTGAGTTTCTGCAGCCAAGCAAAGATTAGAAAGCCAGAAATTTTGAGACCTCCATCTGCTACACCACACTAATTCTTTTAAATACCATCTATCCCTTATAAAAATGATCCAGCCATGTTTCCTAGCACCAACTAAATCCAACACAGCACTTGTGATGTACAAAGCCCCGCTGGTACAGCTGCACTGGTTTACACTATTGAACAACCCCTTGTTCACCCCCTTTGCACAAAAAATCCCTATATTAAATTGCACTGACCCTGAAAATGCTTAACCACAAGTAAAGCTATGTATGCTAATAAAATGACACGGCCAGGCACACAACTGTGTAGTTGTAAATTGTCCTTTTTGTTTTTAAAATTTTGATGGTTTACGAGTTTCTGAAGGAAGAAATCACAGTCCAGGAATTCAGCAAAAATGTGGGTGCCCAAATGGAGGGACTGAGAAACCAGTGGTGTCTACAGAAGTAGGATAAGGCTTAAGCACTGCTTAAAGAGGCAGGTGAGCCCCCCAACCCTAGTTCCAGCTGCAGGATAGCTTATCATAAGAACATAAGAACAGCCATGTTGGATCAGGTCAAAGGCCCATCTAGTCCAGCTTCCTGTATCTCACAGTGGCCCCACCAGATGCGTCTGGGAGCGCACGAGACTAGATCTCTGTCTCCTGATACCACTCCCCTGCCTCTGGCCCTTGAAGTACCCGGGTTTTAAGCCTGGAGATTACACATCTCCATCATGGTTTGTAACCTGTGATGGACTTTTCCTCCAGGCATTCGTACCCTCCTTCAAGAGCTACGTAATCCCTGGCAACGATGGACTCTATGAAAAATAACCTCCTCAAGTGAGATTCTGACTTTGTATGGGCAAAATTTAAACTTGGAGTCCTTGCATGCACTGGGTACCAACTACCAGCCCAAACACAAGAGGAGACTTCAGAGAACTTATTGAAAAAAATATGCATGGATATAGCACGGATGACTATTTTCTAGGTCAACATGTGGAAATAGCCTCTAATCACAACCTCCGACTCTACTCCCATTGAAATTCAGAGTAGGTTAGCCCAAGTCGCCACAAACATTCTTCTTCTGCAGTTGTATTCCATGCAGAATTCTTTTTACCCTGCAAAAACTCTTGGTGGGAGAAAACACAACCAAAACACAAAAATATAGTTTTAATATACTGTTGTATGCTGCCCAGAGACCACTTGGTAGTGGCGCAGCTAAAACAATTATGTGCATACATACATACATACATACATACATACATACATACATACATACAT
>JAHTLZ010000379.1:51328797-51394280 GCA_023846285.1 Phrynocephalus versicolor
ACACACACACACACACACACACACACACACACACACACACACACACAAAAACCCCTCTCCACATTGCTGGAATAGTCCAATGGAACAACAGAGATGATACGATTAGTTCCAGCTGCGTTGCAAGAGTTACCAGAACATGATTGTACACAGCCATGAACTGCCTCTGGAACTCCGGCTCTGTATTTTGCCTCCAAGTTAACTCCTGAAGCCTTTTCCAGAAATGGTTCTAGCTACAAGGCAGTGGAAGTTTAAAATCAGAGTTTTCCTTCTCCTAGAACATGGTTCTTCTGTTTTATCTGCCATTGGGGCATAAAGCCCTCTTCCGCCTTAAAAACTGTGGACCATCTTCTCCTTTAACCCTGGGAAGGGGCCCTTACAAAGTACCACCAGCTGGGCCAGCTGGACCAAGGTTTTTTTAAGGAGATATCACTCTTCCAACACTGAAAATGATGAGGCAGTAAGTAAAACTAGCAGCAAGTTAAGCAAAATGGTGGTGTGTTTGAAAATGTAGAAGCATCCCAGCAGCCACTTTGGGAGCCAAGAGGGATAGAACAATTTGTATCATGCAATCTATAAAAATTTGAATTTCTGGTTAAAATGTTCCATTTGAAGAACAGCAGAAGTATAGAGCGACACAGAGGAGAATAGATTCATGTTCCCAGAGAATCCACCTCTTTATCATTAACCAGCGATTACAGTAACTCATTCTAAGACATTTAATATAAAAAATGAAAATGTTTCATGACATAGATGAGAATAGCAAACAATCTAAACAAACCAACTGACTTCAACATATGGATAAAGAATGCTCGGCAGAGAGGATGGGTTCTCTTTAAATGCAGAGGTGAGAAGGAACAACGGGTGGGTACTAGATAAATTGACAGTCACCCAAGCCTAGAAAGGCCCCTCCAAGCGAAGCAAACTATGGGCAACATGCAAGGTTGTAAAAATTCCAAGAAAAAATTACTTCAAATTCACCTCTTTTATAAGTGGAGGAAATCCTGCAGTATTTGATCATCTAGACACACATGAAGGTAGTGTTAATAAATGATTGTTTGCTTGCTTTCATGCCTCTCTCAACATAAACATGGATGGTTGCTTTTGTGCATGTGTTGCATACATCCACTTTTGCCCCTGGCTGTACCTGTCATCCTGGTTCTTGCCACCCACCGTTGGCTGCTGACCCTTCAGCTCCACCAGCCACAATGGCTACCAAAGGCCAACAAAGAGAACAAGAGAGAAGTACAGCGATACCTTGGTTTAACAGTACAGTGATCCCCCGCCTATCGCTGGGGTTAGGGACCTGACCCGACCCGCGATAACTGAAAATCCACGATATACGAATGCAGGTCAGGTCGGGTGTGGGGGCCCTAACTGGGGGCTCTTGTACTTACCCCCAGCCTGGTGCTGCCCTGAATGGGACTGCAAGGGCCTTCCCAGGCCTTCTGGAGGCCCCTGGGAAGTCCCCCGCAGGCCCATTCGGGGCAGTGCCAGTCTTGGGGTAAGTATGGGAGGCCAGAAACAGCCTTTGCCCCTTACCCAAGGGGGGCTTTTTCATATAATATGGTCCCGCAATATAGCGGGACCGCAGTTTATGAACCACGATAGGGCGGGGGACCACTGTAACTTGGTTTAAGAGAGTTTGGCAAGACAAACAAACATTTCTTCTAAATTTTGCCTTCTATATGTCTTCGTGTACAAGCACTGGAGCAGGTCACATGATCACAAGTGAGCCAACGGTGTCTGTCTTTCCCTCTCTCCCCCTGCTGGATTGTGGGTGATTGTCTGGAACGTTGCATCTCAGGCAGCCTCCAAAGCAGAGGGAGGAGAAAGGAATAGAGGTCTCCCTTGCGCCAGCCAGGAACATTTTCAAATGGGAGTTTTAGATTAGGGCTTTATTTTTCTTTATACAATACAACCCCCTTTCCCGCTGATTCACTAACCACGGATTCAGTTATCCATGTTTTGTGATCAGCCGGGGGCTGGCAAGGAGGGGGAATTAAAAATAAAACTTACCGCCTTCGATGCCCGCCACTCTCCTCCTCACTGCTGCCGCCACCACAGGCCAGCAAGGAACCCTCCAGAGGGGTGAGGAGGGGACTTTGAATTTCCTGCTCAGGTCCCTGGGGGCAGAGTGCAAGTTTGAGTGGGAAATTCAAAACTTCCAATCAGTTGCCTGGGACCTGACCCAGAAGTTCAAAGGGTGCGTGGCTGACTGGCCCGTGGCCTCGGCGGTGGCGGCAGCAATAAACAGGGCAGTGAACATTGGGGCGGTAAGTTTATTTTTCATTTTTCTCCCCTCCTCCTTGTTGCTGCTCCTGCCACCACCAGGTAACCGAGCCCGGGTGCCCGGCAGTGGCAAGGAGAAAAGAGAAAAAAATTACTTCCCTTCTCACTGCCACTGGGCACCCGGGCACCCACTGGAGGGGTGGTGGATGGGTCCTCCACCCCTCTGGTGTGTGCCCAGTTGCCTGGCGGCAGCGAGAAGAAAAGAACTTCCTTCTTTGCTTGCCATTTGGAGGGATGTTGGAGGTGAAAGCTTTCACCCTGGCACCCCACCACCTCTTCTGCCACCATTATCCTCAGATAAGAGCGTTTGCTCTTGCCCACAGATTTCACTATCCATGCAGGATCCCGGAACTGATCCTCCATGGATATAGCGGTTCTAATGTATTTTTATTTTTATTTTATTTGGTTTCAACATTCTCATTTTCAAAACATTTCTAGTCATGGGGCAGCTGGTCAACTGTGTATGGGGCTACAAATTGCACTTTTTAATTGTCACATGAAAATACAGTGGTGCCTCTTAAGACGAATTTAATTTGTTCTACGGGTCAATTTGTTTTATGAAAAATTCATCCTATAAAACACAGTTTAACACAGTTGCCACAGGAATGCATTGAATTTGTCTTGCGAGGCATCCCATAGGAAAAAAAATCATCTTACAAGGTTTTCCTATTACTGGAAATGTCATTCTTCTTATGAGTTTTTCGTATTATGGGACATTCATCTTGCGAGGTACTACTGTACAGAGTAAAATCCAGTTGTTAGTCCCAAGCAGAGCAGATTCCGCAGCCTGGTACACAAACCATGGTGTGGACATGGACTTCTAGCTAACTTCTTTTGTGAGTTTTGGCATTTTGTGTGTACCGTATGTGGCCTATGGGATCCCATAATGAATCATCTGTGTTTCCATTATTTCTTATGGGGAAATTCGCTTTGATATGAGTGCTTTGGTTTACAAGCAGGTTTCTGGAACAAATTATGCTCGTAAACCAAGGTATTACTGTAGGATGGTTATATGGAGGAAGTGTGCAGGGTGGTTTACCAAATGATATCCAGATTTGGAGCCTGCTTAGGTGGGTATGATGTTATTTGCATTTTCTATGGATACTATCCAGAATATATGTCAAAGAGCCTGATTTGTTGGGGAAAGTAAGAGCTTATTTTAAAAAACAAAAACTAAAGCACTGTTTATTTATGCCACCCTATTTCTGCTAACCCAAGGCTAATGGCCAGGAAAATATGTACAAATCAGTGGTAAACTATTAAGCTGCTACATTCACATCTGGAAAGCACCTGGACAATTAACTTTTCCTCATAATTTAAGATGCTTTTTGGCTTATTTTAATTACTGCTAAGTTATATTATAGTTTATGTTTCAAAACAAAGCCAGGGGAATCATGTAACCCATCCAGCTGTATATGGCCACAAACTTAAATTATTCCTTCCTGAAATGTTCTAATTACATGCTTGAGTGTGCTGATTCTACTCATGGGAGGGTACCAACCATATGATCTTCTATCTATCTCCTCAGAAGTAAGCTCCAATATATTCCGTGGCTCATTTTTGCAAGTAGGTGTGTACTGGAGTGCAGCTTGTGCCGTTTGCTGATCGGACTTAATAGGAAAAGGGTAAAATGAAGTAATAAGACAAAAAAACCTGGTGCATTCTGGAGACAGGCCTTTCCAGTACACCCCGTGGAGTTGAGGAGCCCTGCGGCGCAGTGGTTAAATGCCTGTACTGCAGGTAAAACTGTGCTCACGACCTGGGGTTCAATCCCAGGTAGCAGGCTCAGGGTTGACTCAGCCTTCCATCCTTTTGAGGTTGGTAAAATGAGTACCCAGGTTGCTGGGGGGGGGGTGTCAATGTGTAGCCTACATACTGTAATTAAAAACTGTAAACCGCCCAGAGACTGCTTGAAGTGGTATGGGGCTATATATAAGCAGAACACTTTTCTTTTTAACAGAATGAGGCTACCACCTGAGATAGCAGGTGCTGTGTGAGGCATCAGTCCCATGCCCCCTCCCGTCCTTTTCACATCCTTTGTCTTGGAGGACAAAACTGTGTGTGCCACATTGTCTGTCCTGCATTGCTTAAATTGGCTTCTTCTCCTCGGGTGTGGTGGAGGGTGCTCTCCCACTGTTAGTGTTGAGAAACAGTTCAGGGGCCTGTCCAGTCAGCTTTTTTATATGGAATGGATGTGGTGCGTGACAGCCTGCCCTTTGTCTCAGGCAACAAAATGTCCCAGGTGCACCCTGGTACAGCAGAGACCATCACTAGTGCTAAAGTGGTCCCAGGATCATCCTGGCTCCCGAGTTCTGTTCTTCTCAGAGACCTGCCATTTTCAGTTGTGTACAAGAGAAGAAGCAAGGTACACCTAGGTCGAAGACAGCACATTGCTGGACATATTTGTGGGGATGGATGTAAACTTGGCAAGATTTGTGAAAGGCATAATGTTTGATTTGATTGTTTTTTTAAAAAAAATCCCATGTACCGTATTTGTGGAACTTGTCCACCTGGGAGAGAGCATGGAAACAGGATGGGAGGCTTCCCTTTATTCCTCATGCTTCAGAGGTTGTACCCATCTACATGACTGCTTCAAACAAAAACAACACACACACCCAAAACAACCCTGAAAATGATACTGTGCTTCATAATTATGAAAACATTTCCCGTGTATAAACTGTCAGCTGATTCTTTTTCCTCTTTAACCACCGTTTGAGTGTGTTCCATTACATATGATTTTTATTTTCCTTCACATCAGTGGAAAAGTACTTCCTTTCCACATGCCTGGTCACAACTGGACATGAACATGTGAACATTTTCTTGTGTTCATTCTCTCTCTTTCTCTCTCTCTCTCTCTCTCTCTCTCTCTCTCTCTCACACACACACACACACACACACACACACACACACAGAGAGAGAGAGAGAGAGAGAGAGAGAGAGAGCAAAATTAGTTATGTAGCAGAAATGTAACATTTCTAAACTATAACTGTGAGGAGATAACTTACACTTACCTGTTGTGCTCTCCAGGAACTATTGAAGAGCATTTCAAGGCACATTTTTATTGATTCTTTAACCTAGATTTCTATTAGATTCTCTTTGAAATAAAGGACACCATCAACCTTAATCCACTAGGATGTTTATCAAAAATTACAAGAGTTGTTGGTTTAAGGAATATTCTCTGATCTTGTGAAAATTAAAGCTATTCCATTGCACTGAGGTATATCAATAGGGCTAGGCAAATACATATCCAGAATATGGTAATATACTTTATTTACCAAACTGTCAAGAATTAAAGTGTCCTCCAAATGCAAAGGGCTTGATTAGGAATATGTTGGTCCACTTTCTTGGCATTATGAAAAAAATAGCATGACAATTTGTTGTCACCTTATTGACTGACATAAAAAAATATCCCAAGGGGGGTTAGCAATAATTTCCCGAGACAATTTTTGTTTGTTAAAAAGAATTTTACATGGCTCTTTGCTGAAACTCTAGCCAATCTTTTCAGCTGACATTAATGTAGAAACTGTATGTTATTCTCTACAGGGTTCAGTGACCAAATGTGGCAATGGGGGGGGGGGGGGTAAAAATGTCTTATCCTGATACATAAATGTTCAGTGAAGGAGTTCCCTCTGTAAACTAGGACAGGTGGCCACCTCAGCTGGAGTCTGCAAGTAGTAGAAGCCGGAGCGGATGATACTTTACTCTTATGAACTCTAGTCAGTCAGAGCATAAAATACTGTTTTGCCTTCCTTGAAGGAAGGCTGGGGATACAATTGGAATGATAGTATAAAATAAATGAATAAGTGAGAAGAAAAACCAACAAGGTCAAAGGTCAGAGACACTGCTGGGTAAGGAGCCAAACTCATTTTCCTCCACTAAAGCGACACCAGTTTCCATGCCTTTCATCACTGCAAGGCTGAAATGCTCCACATCACACAATATTTTATTAACAGTGATCGCTTCCTCATGAGGGAGCCTCAAGGGAGACTGTCCTCTCTAGGTTTCACGTCCTCTCCTTTTCCACTAATTACAGCCGAGAAGAAGTTAAGCTCTGCACCAAGATTAGTACAGCAGGACCCTGGTATCCACTGGTGATTGGTTCCAGGCCTTCCGGTGGATAATGGAAACCTGCCCGCCCACCCCCAAAGTACTGTTTCTTGACAGCAGCTTGCTTTATGACTGCTGTTTGTGACAGTAGCTTGCTTTACAGCTGCTGTTTGTGACAATAGCTTGCTTTGTGGCTGCTGAATTATTTAATTCCTCCCCCCCCTGCCAACCGTGGATAACTGAATCAGTGGATAATGAACCAGTGTATATGGGGGTCCGACTGTATAGACAATCATAATTTCCAGGACTATACCATTTCTGGATGCAGACAACAGACAACAGGTTCAAACAATATCATATATTTTAAAAGAAAACCATGTGAGGAAAAAGCTATCATATTGGGGGAAATATAATCCTAAAGTTTTCATCCCTTTCAACTGACATAGCTCCATCCTACAAAATCCTAGAACAGTGATGGCGAACCTATGGCACGGGTGCCAAAGGTGGCACTCAGAGCCCTTTCTGTGGGCACCCGACATCACCACTTCATAGCCACCTGTATACAGGTTAAATTGCTGTGTTGGCACTTTGCAAAAAAAAAAAAAATAGTGTGTTTTGAATTGCAGTTTGGGCACTCGGTCTCTAAAAGGTTCGCCATCACTGTCCTAGAATGTATAGGTTGGTTGAATTCTCTACTAAAGAGACATAGTATATTCTCCTGAACTACTAGACAGAATTCTAACTATTTTACCAAATTATAAGCCCAGGACTCCTTGGGATCCCCCTACGATAGTTCATGTGTTATTCAAGTGGTATCGCCATGTAGCAAAGATGCACTATCATGTTCCTAAAGCAGCTGGCTAGGAGAGCACAGTGAGCTGAGTGGCTGGATCCTGGCAGTTTGATTCTTCACTAGGCCTGCTGGGAGAAAAAGCTAGCCTGTGTAACCTTGGTCAGTCTGCACTGGCCGGCTCCGCCACGTTTCTGCTTGAGCGGGGGCCCTTTCTTGCCGCTGGCAGGATGCAACACAAGACTTGCATTGCGCAGATCTCGCGAGGCCGGGAGCGTCAAGAGAGGGGCCTCCATAAAAGGCAGCGCCTCCTGCTGCCTGGCCTCTTTTTGATGCGACGTTCCCCACCCACCTACCCAGTAATAAGTGCGAGTGGGACAGTGCTGGTCACCTATGGAGCCGGATAGGAATTTTTGCCCAGCTCGGAGGATTGGCCGCTCCGGGCAGGGATTTTTTGCCTATCCCCCACTCGCATCGGGGAGGGTACAGGGGCTTTGGAGGCCAGGGAATCAACCCTAAGGGGTGGGTAGAGCGGAATAAGGTAGCATTCAGTGAGTATTAACAAGCTATCACCTCCAACCTCCCTCGGGCACTGCAGATCAGGAGATTACAGCACCTGGGGAGAGGAGGATTTGGGGATTCCTCCTCCGGGAATGGGAATAGCCACTTGATGGCACCCTATCCCTGGCGGGAGGCCACATAACAATAGCCGGCTGAGGGGGCACCACCTGAGGAATGGCACCCCTGAAGAGCTTTGGACTTGCCCAAACCTAAAATCCTATGGGGGGAGGTCCCAGGTAGACTTCCGGGTCCCAATTGGTTTCCGCCCTATGGTAGCCCCCTCCTTTGTGGTAATCTGCTCGAATGCTATTGAATAATAAACCTTGGCCCATTTGATCCCAACACATGAGTCTTGCGTCTTTATTCTGGCCTTGGGGGGAGGCAAAGTTCCAGAGCACGTACCCAACCCCAGAAGAGGGGAATTATAAACCATTTCTGAATACTCTGAACCTGAAAACCATACAAAGGATAGCTGTAAGCAGAATGAACTTGATAGCACAGAACTAATTAGATTCCTGAACCACTTGTATTGTAGAATCTCTCTGACTAAATCTCTTAGTTCAAACCCCAACCCCAAAGAGTCAGCTATTATTGTCAATGTTGTACAACTATTTCCTTAAATGTCGGGAGAAAAGCATAAACTAAACTTTCACTGTGGAATAAAATACCAGCTAACTCAGTATGTTCGTCTACCCATTACAGGAAATGCCAAAGTACAGCACATCTTACTGTCAACACATCTTACTATCTTTGAACTGCCCATAATTACAATCCTGTGCCATTTTCTTGTACCTCTCAATTCTCAGAACATAATTACTGAGGTTATTTTGAAACAAAGAAGCAGACAGAGGGCTCTTTTTGGGATGGGCTATTCTTTTCAGAGCAAAGATCTCATTCCAATCTCTGACGTGGTCTGCTTTTGTTTGCATCTTCAGTTTTTGTATCTCCTAAACCTTCATCATTGTGTTTCTTCCGTGAAGTTGTATTTGCACATATCTAGAAGGTGAACATTACTAACCAGAGAGTTCAGTACAGCCCTGGATGCTCTCCAAATATGGTGGATCATAGCACCCATCAATCCCCAGCCCACATTCCCAATGCTGTCCTGACTAAAGTTAATGACAGCTGTAGTTGCACACACTTGAGCACCAGTTGGGAAGGGCCAACTGACAACAGCCTCTGCTTTGACCAGGCACCACCAACAAGGCTGGCTCTTCCATTAGGCAGACAAAACCAGTAGCCTCAAGGCAACAGATGTTGGTGGACACTAGCCCACTTTTCCTTCTAAGTATTCAAACTATTTCCCTGTCTTGAAAGACAGAGCTATGGATCACACAGGGGTGGATCATGCATCCTAAAACTGAAGGTAAGACATCAGACCAAACTTTCACTTGAGCATAAAATGGTTTCTTCGCCAGGTGTGGTAAAAGATCCAACGATCCAAAGGTTCAGGTGCCATTGGAGGCAATTTAGTAGACTACATGTAAAAGAGATATTATCCTAAACTTTACTTCAGGAAGCAAAATCTTTTGCCCCAGTCCTTACGGTTTCCAGGACTCTTAGTGCCAGTGTAGTGACTTGAATGGCTGGGCATTTATATCAGTGTCTTCCCAGCTAGGACAGAGGTTCACTGACGCAGCCTGAACATTTTGTGTGTGCCTGTTGCTCCATCTAGTACGACAGGCCCACCTGCTTGTCTTCATTGGCTTCCATCTCCTCCTCTTAACCCACCTTTTCGGAACATCAGCATTGGGTCTATTGTACTGCTAGGAGCAAGACCGGGAGTGGAATAGCACTGTCATGACTCATAGAGTCATGCAATCATAGAACAGTGACGTCGGACATGGCCTAAAAGGCCATCAAATCCAACCTGCGGCTCAATGCAAGAATGCAAAGTGAAGGATATATGCTAGGTGGTTGTTCAAATTTCTCTTGAATGTAACCAGTGGTGGGGACTTGCCACCTCTCAAGGTAATTGGTTCCATTGCTGGAACAGTTAGGAAGTGTTCCCTAATATTTAGTCGAAAGCTGGGCCCCACTGTTGCGCGCTCTGCACTGTGAATGACCGAGAACAGATCCTGTCGCTCCTCTGTATGACATCCCTTCAAATATTTAAAAAGTGCTATTATGTCACCCTTCAATCTTCTTTTCTGTAGGCTGAACATGCCCAATTCTTTCAGATTTTCTTCATAGGGCTTGGTTTCTAACACCCTGTACGAGGGTCACCCCTATCCACTTCCTCCCCCTTTGGCCTTGCCGACGCATACAGAGATGACGTAAAGCCTTTTATTAGCAGTAGCTGTGTTAACTTCTCGGTCCTCACTGGCACGCTCATCCCTCTCGGGGATCAAAGGTTCTTCCTCCAACCAAAATTCAGCAACTTGCCCAGGTGTTCAACTGTCCATCGCCAAACAGGTAAGTCCTACTGCAAGTCTGGCTAGACCCTTTAGCATAGAGGGGCTCTCACCTGAAACTTCTGTCACTGCATCACCAGGTTCCTCTATTTTACTGTTTCATTCGAGCTCCTCTCCTTCTCAGCTCCATGGATACTCCATCATCTCTCTTCCAAGGCCTTCTGCTGCTCACGATGGCAGGCCCTGTGCGTGAAGTATTCCTGCACCTCTCTTCTCTGCTCCCTATCTGCCATCTGCCCCCAAAATGAAGCCTTCCCTGCCTTTTTCACCCGCAACTCCCATTTGGACACTTCTCGTGGGAGTTTGAAAGTTACCCACTCCCCCGTCCAGGGATCCCCTTTAACGACTTCTATTATCTCCTCCTTCACTTTCCTTTCCTCCACTGCCCAGCCTCCCAATGCCATTGCCTGATATTCACCTCTCATTTCTCCCACCTCTGTAGTTTTACTTCCCAGTTGCATGCTTCTTATTTTGGTCCTTTTCTGTTCCCTTCCCTCTTGTCCAGGCTGAACTTTCATGTTCTCTTGCCTGGGTGTTTTTCTTCTCACACCCTGATTATCCTTGTCATCCTCCTCTGAACTTGTTCCAATTTGTCAACATCTTTCTTGAAGTGTGGTGTCCAGAACTGGATACGATACTCAAGTTGAGGCTTAACCAGTGCCAAATAGAGGGGGACAAGCAGCCCCTCTTGTAGTTCAAGCCTAGTGTAAAGCTTAAATAAAACTGTCATCTCATTCCGCTACGTCTGGTACCTTAAGTTACTATTCCTATGACATCTCAAAGGCCTGTTTCCCTAGCCATGGAGTATGGCCCAGGGATCTCAGAAGAGGAGATGCTGTTGTCCTAGCAACCCTCCCAGCCTTGACTATGAAGCCTAAACTGGCTAGGCCAGGCATGTCCAAACTTCGGCCTTCCTGATGTTTTGGACCACAACTCCCAGAATTCTAAGCTTAGATTGCCAATGGCAAAGGACTGTGGGAGTTGCTGTCCAAAACATCCGGAGGGCTGAAGTTTGGACATGCCTGGGCTAGGCCTTATTTAATACTTCTACCTTTACCTGGTCAAAAGACCAAAATTGTATCACCACTTGGGCTCTTGATCTTGGAAACTCTGAGCTGGAAATAAGTGCAATCCAAGTTTCGCCACAGGAAGAGAAGCTCAGTGACGTAGGCAGAGATGGGTGTGTGTGATTCCCCACTATTCCACCTTGACGGGCTGAACTAAATCATTCATAAGGTCCCTTCCAGATTAGCAGAATATTATTATAGTATTGTTACTATTATTATTGCTTGTGACCATGCTGGTTGGGGATTTTGGGAGCTGTAGTCCAAAGAGAACCTTTGAAACTTCACAGAAATTGTCACCCACAAGCAACCCCAGCCTGGCTTTCATGGGAAAAAAAAAGACGACAAATCCAGGCTGGTTCGAACCACTGTTACTTCATGTCCTTTTTTGTTCCATGACTAGTTTTGTACCGTGACAGCGTTGGTCATGATCATGTAGTTTTGTCCCTGTTTCAGTGTTCCCATGGTCATGATAACTTGTCTCGTGACAAGCGTTACCTCACGGTCTTGTACCGTGACAAACACTGAATTTGTCTAGCTTCTTTTTTCGTTTTTTTTTTTTTGGGGGGGGGTGCTTAAAAAATTATTTTTCAATATTTCACTTCTGAAAAGTAAAAAACAAAAAACAAAAACAAAAACAAAAACCCCCACCCAGACACAGTTTTCTGAGAGAAACGAATGTTTTGTTGCGTGACAGTCGTTAGTACACAGTATCTTGTCTTGGAACAGAAAGTGGGAACAAAGAGTGACAAGGGAAAACCCTACCCCAGCACCAGGTACAGTATTGTCATGCTTAGCACCTGTTCCCGGGGCGTGGTCGAGACAAATTTCAGTAGTTGCACAATGGACATGAAATAACATTTTTTTGTACCGCTCCTAAGCGGAGCACTAACAGAGACAAAACAGACGTGAAGTAACCGCCTACAAATGTCTGCTACACTAAAGCAATTACAATAGCCAATCACAACAGCTCCCAGTTCTGGCAGCCAAGTGTATCACCTTTTGCTTTGGACCTTCTTTTACAACCTTTGACTCACTGTTGCAACCCAACTGCTCTGTAGGGTTGTCATTTTCTTTTTACAAGTCTAATGGCTGGCCGTGTAAGAGTACATATTATGTTATCAATGGCAAGCACTTGTAGAACTCAAATAAACTCTCGTTTCCCCCAGCTCCAACTCATGCTGTTAAGGAGGAGCTCTAGTCTAACTAACTAATGTAAGAAGTACTAATTTATCTAATCAAACCTGACTCATTTGATAAGCTGGGCTATTATTCCAAAACCAACTGGAAAGTATACTGGTGGCTTGTGGGGGTGAACAAAGAATGGGACTCAATTCTTTGAGTCCCATTTAAGGTTTAAATCCTAATGTTTTCCAAAAACAAAGGGGAGAGATAGATAGAGCTAGAGCTAGAGCTAGAGCTTGAGAGAGAGATAGAGAGAGAGAGAGAGAGAGAGATTTCTTGACTTTCTGCACCAAAACCAAGACTCCATTCCCATCTGGTTTCAATTCTTTTGTTTTTGCACCGTGTTGCATTTATTATGATTTCTGGCTTCTTCCTCTTGTTTTGTATACACTGGACTTTGATGAGAAATTGCTGATCAAGGTGTTATTTTTGGCACCTGCCAACTTTCCAGTTCAGACACCCCTGTAAGAAGGTTGAAAAAGTGGGTGTGATTTTGGAGACAGACACCGGCTATAATTTGAAAGTAGCAAAGCAGACCTTGTGACTACTACACCGAAAAGTTGCTTTCATATTATTTTGAATAAGCCATATCTTCCCCCCCAAAGAATCTCGATAACATTACATATCAGAAGAAAGTGACAATGGAGCTGTTTTGGGGCGTTTATACACGACCCCTAAACTCCGCCGCAAATGGCTGCAAGCTCCGGAGCTTAAAAATGTTTCCCCACCAGCTCCGGAGTTTGCAGACAATTAAGTGCGACCCCGCCCACCTAAGCGCGACCCAGCACACTTTTCTTGTACCTGCTTGAAGAGGGTGAAAAAATTTGATGCGGAGAGTGCCGGCTCTCCTCGCTTCTTTTTGTTGTTTTTCTTTTGCCTCCCGCCCCTTTAAGAGCAACCAGGAAGTAAACGTGGCTCCCACCAGGGCTCGGAGCAGGCACCGGAGGTAAGGCTTTTTCTTTTGTCCGTTTTAAAGGCTTTTTTCCCCTCCCTCCCCTCACGCAACCAGCAGCCAGGACGTGCGGAGTGGTGGGGAGGAAGGAAGAGCGACAGACCCCCAAGATCTCTGGTCCGAATTTAAGGGACCAGCGGATCTTAGGGGTCGTGTAAAAAGGCCCTTAATCAATGATAGATGCATTGCATCCACTTTTTCTGCTACTCTTTTTTGCTAGTTTGAACTATTTAACTTTCGTCCACTGGGATTTTTTTAAAGAGCACTGACTACATTCTAGAGGCTATGGGTGATACCTTCATAGGCTGCTAAAAGAAAAATAAAAAAGTTGCTGAGCTTTCAGGAGCAAGCTCCCTTTTCAAAGCAGGTATAGAAGTCCAAACATGGCAAGGGATGAAATTTGCCAGGAGAGAGCTCTTAAAAGTTCGCTTGGCCAGATTTTATTTTATGCACCCTTGCGCTCCACCCCCCTTAGATACAACCCTTCCAGGCTGTCAACCAGATTGCCCCCCAGCACCTCTTCCGATGCCAAGCCCACACCTCACTGTGGTTTACGGCTGAGCTGTGGGTGATGAAGCCAGAACGGAAGAGGCTTGAGAGCAGACGGAGAGCAGACCGGATGGAATATAATCAGGCTGCAGTTAAAATGCTGACCAGATGCTATGTTCAGGTGATCAGGGACGCTAAAAGATCTTATGCCTCCCTGAGAACTGGTGAGGCCTTGAACCACCAGGCCTTCTTCAGGGTGGTTTGAGACCTCACCAATCCTGGTCAGCAGCAGCCTCCTCCTCGTGATTTCATTAGTGAGTCCTTTGCAGCCTTTTTAAAGACCAAGATTGAGGCCAACCATTCCGGTCTGTTTCTCCCCAAGTATCACTGGTACTGCACCCCCTCGGTCTCCTCGGTTTGTTGAGTTTGGGCCAGTGAGCTGACACCTCCATGGTGCTACCACACTGCTGGCCAGCAGCTTCTCCGTTCAACCCCTGCCTATCCTGGCTGATTAAGGTTGCTGGGGGGAGCATGCTGGAATGGGCCTCTATGATTATGTCTGCTTCCTTCAGAGACAAGATTTTTCCTGATCATCTGAAGGAGACCGTGATCAGGCCCATTCTTAAAAGACCAGGCTTGGCTGTCACGATCAGTCCAACTATCGACCAATAGTCAATGTTCCCTTTCTGGGCAAGGTGGTCGAGCAGGTTGCCGCTGAGCAGCTTTAGTTGTTCCTAGAAGAAGATCGTGTCCTGGATCCATTCCAAGCTGGGTTCAGACCACAGCATGGGACTGAGACAGCTCTGGTCACGTTGCTTGATGACCTCTTGAGGGGGGCTGATAGGGGGTGCTCCTCCTTGTTGGTCCTCCTCAAGTTGTCTGCGGCCTTTGATAACCGTCAACCCTGGTATCCTCCTGGGGTGGCTTATTGAGGTGGGAGTTGGGGGCCTTGCCTTGTGCTGCCTCCACTCTTTCCTTGGTGGCCGTGACCAGCTAGGGAGGATTTGTCGGCTCCATGGAAATTCTCTTGTGGGGTGCCCCAGGGGTCGGTGATATCCCCTATGCTCTTCAACATTTACATGAGGCTGCTGGCTGAGGTCATTCAGAGTTATGGAGTCTGCTGTCATCAGTATGCTGATGCATGCAGCTCTATCTCTCCTTTTCCACCTCTGCAACGGAGGTTGTGCGGCCCCCTAGACCGTTGCCTGGCTGTGGTCTTGGAATGGACCAGGAAGACCGAGGTTCTGTTCCTCCAGGGGTCCCCACAGGGGTACGGTGGTCCTTTTCTCAGCTGGGGGGGGGGGTACTGACCTGCAGCTGGCTCATAGAGTGAGTAATCTGGGCATCGTCTTGGATCTAGCTTTGTCCGTGGAAGCCCAGGTGGCATCTGTTTCTAGGGTGGCCTATTACCATATCAGGCTTATTGCCCATATTCACCCGTACCTTGATGTGGACTCCTTGCGGACAGTTGTGCAAGCGCTGGTGATCTTGAGGATGCATTATTATAATGCTCTTTACATAGGGCTTCCCTTGAGCCTTGTTCGGAGACTGCAGTGGGTAATAATGTGGCGGCCAGGTTGGTGGTTGGTGCAGGCAGGTTTGACCACATTACCACTATCCTGGCTCACTTGCATTGGCTACCTGTTGCCTCCCAGATAAGGTTCAAGGTATTGGTTTTGGTTTGCAAAACCCTCCATGGTTTGGGACCTGAGTATCTGGCAGAGCATATCTCCCAGAGGTCAGCTTCATCCCGTTCCCCCAGAGCATCACTAGCCCTCATGTTTGGGTGGCCACTCCTAGGAAGGCCCGCAGGGTATCTACCCGTAGTCGGTCCTTCTCAGTGGCTAGCCCAGAGCTTTGGAATAACTTTCATAGTGAGATTCGGCTAGCAGCATCTCTGCCAGCTTTTAGGAAGGTCCTAAAAACATGGCTTTTAAAAGAACATTTCGGTGATCACTGATTGTGATTGTTTTTGTAGCTGCTATTATGTTTGTTTGCCCACTTGTTTGTCCGCCTTCTTGCCATGCCAGAATTATCTACATTGTTTTGTTTTTATTGTATTGATTTTTCTTTTCCTTTTCTATTTTGTATCTTATATTTATTTGTTGTGCACTGCCTAGAGTTCCCCTTGGGAAAGTCAGTGTGGTTAACAAGCATAAAAGAAATACATAAAATAAATGTTAGCTCTAACCCTGAAGGATCTTACGAGGTTAATTCTGAAGAGCTACCCTGAAATATCTTCCACATTTCTTAGAGAGAGGAACAACTTGTTTCTATTGTGCTATGATAGGTTTGTACATTATGCAAATAAGGCTTTGCATTGTATTCCTTGCAGAATGGAAGCACATGCCTTGAACAACCCAGAACAATCATGGCAACAATAGCTCTCAAAAATGATATCATTTATATACCAAAAAGTACATCTTGCCCAGCTATAGTCATGCCCCTGATAACAATGCAGTATTCAGAAATGTGTTACATTCAGTGTACTTTTCAGTTCTTTTCTTTGCAAGGTGTGGGATAGACAGCTTTCAGTGTTTAAAAAAAAAGTCACCAGCATTGTAGAGGTGCTGCTCCACCTACTGGGGGAAAACAAATCCCCATCAAGATTCCTTAAACAGTACAGTAAATCACAATAAGTTCCTCCGGGTGGCTTCATCAGCTACTTTCTCCACTCATGAGTCAGGAAAGAAACCCTGGATTGCATGAGCAAAGTGAAGTGTCATCAGAAGGTCATAGATTGCCACAGCTTCAGCTTTTCCAAAGGTCCATCTAGCAGCCTTGGACATTACATCTCTCAGCCGCATGGGTCATCTCCTTGGTCTTTTCAGCTGACCCCACCTAGAATGCTTGCCAACAATAAAGCTCTCTATAGGTGGGAGCTGTAGATATGGGTAGATCCATTTGTCTGTGGGTCAGAGAAGAAACCAACCCACCCAAATAGAGTGGTGCCTCAACTTACGAATTTAATCCGTTCCAAATGCATGCTCTTAAGTCGAACTACTCAAGTCGGGGCACCTATCTAAAACATTGAATAAATAAGTTTAAAAAAATCAAAAAAATGAAAAAAATTGTAAGTCGAGCAGGACCATATCTAAAATTTGTAAGGCTGCAGTTAAAATGCCAACAGTTTTCCGTTCTTAAGTCAAATTGCTCTTAAGTCAAGCTGCTCTTAAGTCGGGGTACTGCTGTAGTTCGCAAACAAGCCCTCGACCTCAAAATCCATCTGAAGCAAGTAGGAGATAAAAAAAATGACTGAATTTTATAGGGTCAGAACTCCTCATCTTCTACGATTTTATGTGGCATTTGAAAAGGCAGGGTGAAACTCTATAAAATAAAATAAAACTATGGTGTGGTAGCTTAACCTAGCTTTTACAAGTAAGCTTTTCTATACATTTTAGAAAGAAACTCAATAACAAATCTTCTTGACTTGATAGGATAAATCACCTGATGTAAACTGAAGAATCTTTAAGAGAAAGTTGGAAAAGAGCTCGAATTATGTGTGTGTATGTGTGTGTTTTATATATAGTATATTTATTAAGTACACACACACACCATAGCACCATATTTTTCCATCTATAAGACATCCCCATGTATAAGATGACTGCAGAGACAAGGTATGGGCAGTTTCGCAAGCATACACCTCTGTCCTCAGTTTACTTCCGCATGTTTCCTTGCAACCATGCCAGCCACATGGCCATGGACTTGCACAACACTGGCTCTTCAGCTTGAATACGGAGACGAGCACCACCCCTAGAGTCGGACACGACTAGCACGCATGTGCGGGGGAAAACATTTACCTTTACCTTTTTAGTATACGATAACCCTGAATTTTTAGTCTAATGGTTGTAGAAAAAATACATATAGTCTAATACAAAGAAAAATACTATATAGAGAAGACTATAAAGTAACTTAAAGATATAAATAGATATAAATAGAATTTTCTTATGCGATGGCTAGTTCTCTCTTAACTACATCACAATCTTTTCATTCTATTTTGATTTTTCCCTGAGGGCAATTTGTTTTTTAGCTCGATATCCACCTGGTGATGTTGCTATTTCATTGAAGCATGTGACAAGATGACACTTAGGCTTTGGCCATGGAAAAGCTGGCTTTGGAAACATTCCACTGTTATCAGGGACAAGCACAGGAATTAGGCTCAGGAAGCAATTAAAGCTTCCCTTAAAATATCAGTTTGGGAATGCAAATGTCCGCACAGGGAGACAACATTAGTGGTTTTGCAGTGACGCTTATCAGTAGAGGCTGATTAAAGGCAACACTGTAGGCCCTTTGTTTTCAGAGCATTGGAGTTATGATAAATTGTGTTACACTTGTGTTACACGTGGGCTAAACAAATGTTGCCTGACTGGCAAGCTGTGTGAAGTCTGAAAAACAAAGCCCATATTGTCTGGTTTGCTGTAAGGGTGTGAAACTTAATCAGAATGTTTGTCTTGTGTTGGCTCTGTGTCAGACACACAAGAGCTTAACTTTTAAACAAAGAGAGAGAGAGAGATACAGGAGTCATTGAAATAATATTAAATGTTTAGAAACACAAAAAGAAAGGTTTATCCATTCACAATATTGTTCTGCATAAGATTCAGGTCTATAAAGCTTGTGTACTGAGTACACTTTTGTATTGCTGCGAGTCTTGGACCCTCCATGCCTGACAGGAAAGAAAGCTGAATACCTTCCATATAGGCTGTGTTAGGCGAATATTCAACATTACCTGGCACGACAAAGCTCCAAATAGCATAGTCCTGAAATGAGCTGGAATCTCTAGCATGTATACTTTATTGAAACAGTGATGCCTACGCTGGCTTGGACACGTTGTGAGAATGGATAATGGCCAGATCCCAAAAGATCTTCTGTATGGAGAACTAGCACAGGGAAAGCGCCCCAGAGGGAGACCGCAGCTGTGGTGTAAGGATATCTATAAGAGGGACCTGAAGGCCTTGGGAATGGACCTCAACAGATGGGAAACCCTGACCTCTGATGCACTGTCTGGAGGCAAAAGATACAGCATGGTCTACATAAATTTGAAGAGCCATTTGTCCAACAAGCAGAGGAAAAGAGGCAGGCATGGAAACAACGAAACTCGAGGACCGGGCAAGAAACAGAATATATCTGCCCCCAGTGGAGTAGAGACTGCCATTCCCAAATTGGTCTATTTAGTCACATTAGGTGTTGTTTTTAGGATCTCTACTCGAGGCATGATACCATAGTCTTTCGAGACTGAAGGATGCCAATGATGATGATGAATCTTCTCCAAGTGACAAAAAGTTCAAGGTAATTTAAATCTGTTTCTTTTGTAGAGACTGTGCTCTAATAAAGCCTTCCTGAAATAAAATCCAATTGATCTAATGCAATATATTTCCTTTTTGCAGCACTGAGCTCAAACTAAGCTTCCACTGCAAACCTGGATACTCTGTAAAAAGTCTCTCTCTCTCTCTCTCTCTCTGTATATGTGTGTGTGCGCGCATCCACACACACATACACACATGTGCATGCTTCATACACAATTCAGCAATGGATATAGGTTAGGGCTGGCCTTAGCACTAGAGAGAGGCCATTGCCTCAAGTGTGAGATGTGGGTGGGAAATGCTAGCAGACCCCTTGCTGTTCCTCCCGGGCTCTCTAGCTCTTTGGCTGTTGGGGAGAAAGTGGCATTGTGTCACACATCCTGTCCTGGGCATCTGTTATTGCTTCTGGTGTAATGCAGGACACTATCTCCCTTCACGTCCAAGTGGAACTTTCAGCCATCACACCAGCCAATTCCTGTACATGGAAATACCACAGTGTCCATTCGTTCCAGGATGAAAAACCTGATGACCCTATTGTGATATAGATTGTAAAGGTGGGGAGGGGGGTGGAACTGCCAACAGAGGCAACAGGACAAAGGCCATCCAGAGACTCCAGGACTTTGGATGGCACAAATACCCAACACCCTTCAGCAGCTGCCAGGGCCTTCATCGTGCTCCACTACTACTGTAACATCAGCCTGGGGTTCTCTCTCTATCCCCCTCCCATTTTGACATGGGTTTTCTTAGCAACATTGCCTCCCCTTCTTTGGTTTCACTCAGAAATCAAAAATATGATGAGACACGGCTGGCCAGAACTGCTTGGAGCAGTGTTGAATGACACCAACACTGAAATCCTGGCTTCAGAGATTAGGACTCAGGGCAATGGAAAATATATTCCACTTGAACATTCGGAAGAACTTCATGACGTTTAGAGAGAGCTTTTCGGCAGCAGAATATGCTGCCACGGAGGATGGTGGAGTCTCCTTCTTTGGAGGTTTTTAAGCAAAGGCTGGGTGGCCATCTGTTGGGAACCCTGTGATGGGGGTTCCTGCATGGCAGGGGGTTGGACTGGATGGCCCTTGAGGTCTCTTCCAACTCTGTGATTTTATGATTCTGTGAAACACACGCCAGCCTGCTCCTAGTCAGCAATTAACGAGTTACAAGATAAAAGCAAAATTAATGTTACAGATGTGTGCATAAGAAAAGAAACAGGATTTCAACCAGCATTTCAGCTCTTGTGCAAAAAGTCTAAAAGATGCTACATTTGTTTTTTACTGAATGGAGAGAGGAGGTAAATTATCGCAGTACCCTTACCTGACAACTCTTTTGCATCCAGCACAGATTCAAGCTAGAAGATAACATCTGAGCTCCCTAATATGAACCAGAAGGATCGTATATCACAAGCTGAATATGAGCCAAAAGTGTGATGTGGCTGCAAAACAGACAAATGCTGTTAGGCTGCATTAAGGGAAGTACAGCCTCCAAGTCCCATGGAGTGCAAGTTCCTCTCTGTTAGGCACTGGTTAGACCTCATCCTGAATACTGTGTCCAGTTCTAGACACCATACTTCAAGAAGGATGCTGACAAATTGGAACAAGTTCAGAGGAGGGCAACAAGGGGCGCTTTTAAACGACCCCTAAGACCCGCTGGTCACTTAAATTCGGACCAGAGATCTTAGGGGTTTGTCGCTCTTTGTGCGTCCCCACCCCTCCGCACTTCCTGGCTGCTGGCTGCGTGAGGGGAGGGAGAGAAAAAAGGGACAAAAGAATGGAGCCTTACCTCCGGTGCCAGTGGACGCCGCCCCGTCGTTGTGATTCCTTCTCTTAAAGGGGTGGGAGGCAAAAAACAACAGCAAAAAGAAGCGAGGAGAGCCCGGCACATCCGCATCAAGATTTTTCACCCTTGGAGAGCAGGTACATGAAAAGTGCGCTGGGATGCGCTTAGGTGGGTGTGGTCGCACTTAATTTTCAGTAAACTCCGAAGCTGGTGGGTAAACAATTTTAAGCTCCGGAGCTGGGAGCCATTTGCGGCGGAGTTTAGGGGTTGTGTAAAAAGGCCCAAAGATGGTTAGGGATCTAGAAACTGAGTCTTGTGAGGAAAGATTGAAATAACTGGGCATATTTAGGATAGAGAAAAGAACTGAGGGGAGATATGATAGTAGCTTTCAGATACAGTAATACTGTACCTTGGTTTAAGCGTAACTTGGTTTAAGAGCATTTTGCAAGACAAACGTTTCTAAATTTTGCTTTCATCAACAAGCAGTGACTTGCTCCAATAATAAGCATTGGAGCAGGTCACATGATCACAAGAGAGCCAATGGTGGCTCGCTGTCTCTCCCTCCCTCCCCCTGCTGGATTGCGGGTGATTGTCTGGAATGTTCCATCTCAGGCAGCATCCAAAGCAGTGGGAGGAGAGAGGAGTAAAGGTCTCCCTTGCACAAATCCAGGAACGGTTTTCAAAGGGAAGTGCAAGTTAGGGTTTTTTATATATATATTTATCTTTACTCGTATATATAATTTGTTTTCAACATTCTACTTTTTTCAACATTATTTATTATTTTTTCAAACCATTTATTGTCATGGGGCAGCTGGTCAAGAGTGTATAGGGCTACAAATTGTACTTTATTATTGTCTCATTAAAAATCCAGAATAAAATCCAGTTGTTAGTCCTAAACAGAGCAGATTCTGCAGCTCACTGTCCCCCTGGTTGGTTTAACATCCAAGCTGAAGAAAACAAAAGCACACTCCCTGTTTTGTGACAAGTTAGGGCCGGGGTGCTCAACCTAAGGCCCGGGGACTAGATGCGGCCCCCCAGGGTCCTGAATCCAGCCCCCAGGACCAATTGCAACTCCCCACCTACCCCCTGCTTTGCAAGCAAACCAGCCTCTGCAGCTGCTTCTATTGCTGAGGCAGTTCAAAGGGGTGGGGCTATGTTGCTTCTCCCTCTCCCCCAACTACTGCCCAGATGATCAGCATGCTGATCTAGCATGCTGGCTAGTGGGGCATTCAAAGTGGGGGGGGGGTCAAGGCAAGATCCCCCATTTCCCCCACCCGCCGGCCAGATGGTCGGGACACTGGCTGCAGCTGAGCAGGGCAATTTAAAATGGGAGGGCTTCAGCAAGGTCTCCCCCTCCCTCCATGGCTCTGAGGCCCCACCCCTGCTCCTCCTCCAACCTGCCCACCTGCCTTCCTTGTGTGGCTGACGCCTGTGTTATTGTGGTTGTGAGGGTGGAAAGGGGCAGGTGGAGGCAGTGCCAGCCAGCCTTCCGAGACAGAGCAGCCACGGCAGTGGACCGGCAGAGGGATGGACAGTGGGTGATCGAGGGGGAAATGGAGCTACTTCCCGCCCACCCAGCCCCCTCCGAGCTGCTGCCTTGCTCCATGGAGTGAAGGAGAGGAAGAGGGAGTCCAGCCATGGCTGGAGGCTGAGGCCACCGACACCACCACTGGGTTAGAGACCAGCGAGGAGGTGGCAGAGAAAGAAGAGAAGGGAAGGGAAGGCCAACGGTGGCTTGGGCCTGGTTCCTGGGTGGCTGGTGGGGCTGCATTTGTCCCTGGTTGGTGATGGGCGGGCTGGCGAGCCAAGAACCTGCCTGGGCTCGGCCAGTGAGCGGGGTGCAGGTGGCTTTGGGTAGGCCTTCCTGACTCCCCTCCCTCTTTCCCAGTCCTTGCTCCTTCCCTCCCTTCCTTGCAGCGCACCAAGTTGGGTCGGGCCAGGCCAAGAAAGGAGGCAGCTTTCCCTCTGGGGTGCAGCGAGGATGTGATGGCCAGGGTGTACGGCTGGATCTGTGTGCAGTGGTGCCAGCCTTGCCGCCCTTGCTGCAGCTCCTGCTCCTCATCCTGAGTGGCTGCCCAGAAGGTGATGAGAGGCCTGAGTTTGCCTGGACTGCCGCTTCCTTCCCAACGCAAGGAAGGAAGGAAGGAAGGAAGGAAGGAAGGAAGGAAGGAAGGAAGGAAGGAAGGAAGGAAGGAGAGCTGCTCCAGCCGCTGCCACTGGAGGAGGAGGAGGAGGAGGAGGAGGTGCAGCAGAGGGATCCCAGGAGGAGGTCCTCAGGGCGGCAATCCAGAGCAGGAGGCATTGCTGGGGCCCCAGAAACGCACTGATCATGGACCGAATGTGGGGGGGGGCTCTGCCCAGTTGCCCCTCCCTCCCCCTTTTTCCCCATGTCAGCCTTTTTTTTGGGGGGGGGACTGTGGCCCACCCCCCAGTGGTCTCTGGGGTGTGATGGACCAGCCCGCTGTTTGAAAACTTTGAGGACCTCTGAGTTAGGGATTCATGAAAAATAGACGTAGGCAGATTCCAAGTTTCCAGGAGGGACTTGAAAGAAACCAGAACTCTGAGATACATTGACTAAATCCTAACTAAATGCACCAGAAGGAGTGAATACTTTCAGCTTGCTTTTAATCCATTTTTAATCTTAGAATATGTCACACAAATACTTCTTTCTCAAGTTCACATTCTGCATGGTTTGTTAAATGATACTGATGCACCGTTGGCTTGCTTCTGCATGAAGCAGTCCTTGAAAGTAAAAATATCGACCTACAGAAGAATGCACATAAATGTAACTGAACTCAGGATGCATGATGGCTCTATCCTGCTAGGGAGCAGAATTAGTGTGTCCTAAAGAGCTGCAATTCCCTAACAGTTCAGCTTGTGAATTTATTTTCAAGGATTAACCCGGTATCTTCGAAGAGTAGCTCAGAGGTCACAGATTAATTACTAGGAACTTGTAAGCAGATTGCTTGGTTGACAATGTGAAGAATCAGCAGAGAAAGCATGTAGGTGCATAGCCCAATGCACATATACCATTGCCTAAAACAACACACAGGTATTGGTGGCAAAAACTGAACCTTTGTTTTAAGAAACAATCTGTTACTCATAAATAGTTTAAGAAAAACTACTTATTACTGTAAAATACTTATTTTTCTTAAAATGTATACATCTAAAAATAAAATGCTCCCCAAAACATAACATTACCACTGTTAGTGGAGGTGGTAGTTTATTTGTGTGTGTGTGTGTGTGTGTGTGTGTGTGTGTGTGTGTGTGTGTGTGTGTGTATGGCATTTGCAGGGAAAGGGAAGCAAGTGAAGACATCTACTTGGGAATACCTTGAAGCAAATGGTGAGCCACTGTGTAAGAAAGAATGCTGGACTGGATGGGCTGACCCTAACCCTCAACAGCCAGATACCTACCACAGTTAGCATTTGAGTTGTACAACCCCTTCTTGGATGCGGAACTCAACATGGTGAAGGCGTGTGTGTGCCACTGAACATAAGAACAGCACTGCTAGAACAGGCCACAGCCCATCCAGTCCAGCATTCCATCTCACACAGTGGCTCACCATTTCCTTCAGGGTATTCCCAAGCAGATGTCCTCACCTGCTTGCCATTCCCTGCAAATGGCATTGAGAGATATCCTGCCTCTCTCTCCAACCCGGAGGTTTTCCAGAGGCATCCATAATGATAGCCATTGATATCCTCGTTCTCTCTCTCTCTCATTCTCTCTCTCTCTGTATATATATACCCTGACAGTGGACCCAGAGACTGAGAGTTCAATTCCCCCCTATGCCTCCTTGACAGGGGATAGACTTGATGATCTATAGGACCCCTTCCAGCTCTGCCATAGGATTATAATGCTGTATATATAAAGAGAGCATGGTCTAGTACACCTCCCAGTGGCTATGTATGGTAGAGCGTGTTCTACTACCATGTAATGTTGTCTATTAATGCTGTTAGATGTCCCTCAATTCCCTATTCTCAATACCTGAACATGTCTTAATTATACTGGACTGTATATTATCCCTCATTACCGTATGCCACCTTGGGTCCTTTTCCAAGGAGAAAGGCGGGGTTAAAATACTCTAAAATAAAATAAAATCACACACTGTCTTTTGTTCAAGTTCCAAAGCTTCACTGCCATTGTTGAAGTCAGGTTAGCTTCTTAGTTGGACATAGATGCAGTCTGCAAAAGGCTTGTGGGGAGAGGGTGTGATTTTAAACTCCTTCTCACACAGTACTTTGGAATTTGTTAGAAATCCACTCATAAAATGTGGGATCCCAGAATGCCCTGGATGCCTCCATGGGTACGGATAGTTGACTGCTACTGCATGCAATATTCTTTTATTGCACTCCTTCAAAATGCTGCAGTTTCCCCGGACATCAAACCATATGTCTGAACCAGCCCAACTCTACTGGTGCCTAGTGGTTATGTTGGGGCTATAATTCCCACTAAGACATGTTATCATGGGATTGGGGACTTCTAACCGAATACATCAGAAGGTTAGGAGAAATCTGTGGAACTGAGGGATACTTTTTAAAAGATACCAACTTTGCTGCTCTATAGATCTGGAGCATCCCAAAACATCTAGTATGATTACCAGTCACACTTCTTCCTCATCTAAGACAGACGTGCCTGGCAACAAACATCTTGCCAAGAACTTTACATCTAAGATTAACCCCCTGGCAAACCTTGCCATGTTTGGACTTTGGGTACTTGCCTTGAAGTGGAATTTATCAATGAAAGCTTGCAATGATTTCTTGTAGCCTATCAAAGTATCACCTATAGCAGGGGTGCCCAAACTTTTTGTAAGGAGGGCCAGATTTGGTGGCTGAGAATGAGTCAGGGGCCGGTTTTCCCCCAACCCTGCCACCCCACTGCAAGTCCCACCCACTGACCCATAAGCCCCACCCACTGACCCCTTGCAACCCCACCCGCAGGAAGGAAGGTGGGGACCAAGGGAAGCACAGGGAGCCGTGGCCACAGGTCACTCCTTGGAAGAGGCAATCTGTGCGACCTTGCACCTCCCCCCAAGCTCCCCAGCAGAGGCGACGGCTCGCCCACCAGCCCACCCCAAAGCTCCTTGGTGGTGGCAGGGGCTGGTTTTGTAATTCCCCTGCGGTGCCGGTGGCGGCAGACCGCCTGTCCGCCCAAGCTTCCCAGTGGTGCCGGTGGCGCGGCACACCCAATCACTGCCCCGCACCTGCGTGCACACCGAGCTTCACAAGGTTCCCAGTGGTGCCGGTGGCGGCAGCCTGCCCGCGCGCCTAGTGTCACAAAGTTCCTGGTGATGCTGATGGCAGCAGCCCACGTGATGGCCAGCTGGCCGGCCAGCCCAGCCCCTCAAACTTCCAGGCGGTGTCAGTGTTGGCAGATTTTTTTAAAATAAAAAAACATGGGGTGTAGGAATGGGAGAGAGGGGCGGGCCAGCTAGCCACAGGCCACTCAGAATGGCCTGACGGGCCGGATTTGGCCCCCGGGCCGGACTTTGGGCAGGCCTGACCTATAGCCTAATTTGTATTTTTCTTGTTTTCCAAGTTCTGACCAAAAACAAAAACAAAAAAAACATATAGTAATAAATTATATGGGAACTTGATTCTAGAGCATAGCAAATTACCTTCAGATGCAAGTCAAATTCCCTGCTAAAAACCTCCAAAGTAACTATGTTTCATTTTAAATACTCTTCTTAAATTTACCACTGAGGACCCTTTGGTGACACACTAGCTCCTGGTCTTAATTCCTCAGAATTCCACTTGGCTCTTTAGGAATCCAGAGCTTTTCTTCAGAAGCAAACATCTTCTTAGGAAGTAAAAACCATCAGGTTGAGATCAGTGCTACACGCAGATGAGTACCCAACTTGCTGAAAGAGAACGATAGATCCCATTGAAAGAAGAAAATTAATGGGTGAAGCAGAGCCATAGAAGTTGTTAGGTATTATCTCCCAGCATTCCTTGGATATGGCTAGCAGGAGCTATAGCCCCCAAACACCCAGGTCATGCATTTTTCCAACCCCTACTAGAAGTGGGGAAATGATAAGGTGACCTGGTAGAACAAGAGACCATACTAAACAGCCTGGGAGAATACAGCTGGGTGAGAAGTAAGGAGAATGACACGCACTACTGAGAATAAGCGAAGAGGTTCCTACAATCTTTCTTGCTTCACTGAGGAAGTGAGAGGCCGAGTTTTGATTGTGACAGGCTGACAAACAATTGACCTTGAAAATAAATGGGTAACTGTTGAGTGGAAAACCTTGAAAATAAATGGGTAACTGTGGCGAGTGGATTTAATCCGGGAGGACTGGAAAACAAGAATATGACTCATGACCAGAGAACCAAAGGCACTCACACTCAACTCTTGGTGTTTCCGGTTTCTTCCACAAGTTACTGGTCCATCAGCCTCACCAGTTTGTCATTCAGTAAAATGGATATTTTGTGCGGTGAGCTATAACCAGCATCCCAGCAACTTCCTGACCTGACATGTTGCTTGTCCAAAGCCCCCTTCAGTTCAAAACCATCAGATCTCCACATCATTATGACCCACCCGGATGTGCAAGCACTCAACAGCCCCTTAAAACAGCCATGGGTTCCTGCTTGATGGCTAAATTCCACCACATATAAACAGAAAGTACATAGGAGCAGTATTTCTCTCAAGAAATTCCTTCCGTTTCACCGACTGCCAGAAATATTACATATCAATACTTGCTACGGGGCCCTTTTCAACTCTGGGATTCTCACCTAAAATAAGTGCCCAAAGGAATTCACCCTTTTATTGCTCCAGTTTAAAGACAGAAAATACTTCATTTTATCAGTCTTGTGTAAGTTACTGTTTGTTTTGGTCTGGACACAAGAGGGCTTTATCTGCTCACATGAAGACTGCAACCTTAACGCAAAAGGAAGAATTCAAAATATGACTCATTTCTGATTAGGTCCTATCCAGAAAAGGATAGCTGAACCTGTTCTACACAGCAGTCATATTCACGTACAGCAGATATTTAAGGTTTGCCACAAATGTTGAGACAAAACTTTGTTTAAAAACTTAGAAGCGTGGGCAGTTCTGCGGAGGATGGGCTGACCACACACACACGGCCAGATATGAACACTCAACACTAATGTATTACTGAGAAGTATTTGTATATAAAGATAAGCTCAATGAAATGTTAACTTCACAAGACAATGAGATTACACTATCAGGATAGACTTTTAATGAAGCCTTGGAAGTGCAAAAAAAAAATCTCAGCTGCCCACAGGGATCTGAGATTTAATGGAGAGTATACAAGTACTTTTGTTGGTAATAAGTTAATGCATTCTCATAAATAAGATGTTCATCTGTACACTCTGGCAGTCAAAGAACATAAAAGCGCGTCTCATTCCTCAGCTTCAGAGTCTTCATCATCGTGGCTGATCTGGAAATATCGAAGTTCATAGGTTTCTTTGTCAGATGCAACCACGCGCAGCCAGTCGCGAAGGTTGTTCTTCTTCAGGTACTTTTTAGTGAGGTACTTCAGATACCTGTAGCACACAAAGCCAAACAATTTATGCACATGGTGTTGTCAGAGCTGAAGCTGTTTACGACAAGATGCAAGGCAGAAGTCTCAAACACTAAAGTCCTCAGTGATTATCTACTGCAGGGCTGTCCAACTTTGAACAGGCCAAGATCTACTTTTTCCAGACAAAAGTGCCTGAGGGCTACTACACTAAAACCTCTACTTACGAATTTTATCTGTTCCGAGCATATGCTCATAAGTAAAAAAAATGTGTAAGTAGAGCAATTAATCCTTTCTGGAGGGAACATATTTCAATGCATTCCTATGGTAAGGCTGACCATGCACATGCTTCCCTTGCACCCGCTCAAACTGGTGTGGATGGGTGCAAGGGAGGTGTGTGCATGCTTGCACAGATTGCCCCTTCTGCTTGTCCGGGCTGCTAGACTTTTTTATAAAGGTTCACTTTCCCTCCCAACCTGCCCGAGGCCTGACTTGACTCGAATTCTCCTCCTGTTTTTCCCCTTCTCCCTTCCAGCCCCCTCACTGTGACTGCTGCTGCTGCCCATAGCTCTCACCCACTTCTGCCATGTTCTCTGTGCAGCTGGGATGGGCCAAGCCAG
Organism: Phrynocephalus versicolor; assembly: GCA_023846285.1. NCBI lineage: Eukaryota > Metazoa > Chordata > Lepidosauria > Squamata > Agamidae > Phrynocephalus > Phrynocephalus versicolor. The sequence continues at coordinate 51,357,768 of JAHTLZ010000379.1, forward strand.
CAGCGGGGCAATCACATCGCCACAGTGGCACAAGGAGGAGGGAATGGCTCAGAAGGGGAGCAGGAGGAGCGGCAGGTCACAGTCTCTGTGAGACAGCTGTGGAGGTGGGAGGAGGAGGAGGATGGGAGGATGGAATTCTCCAGGGGGGAGAAGAGGGTGACATCACCACGCAAAGGAGGTGGGCATGCCCATGACCCTGCTCCTCGCTGTCCCCTCAACTCCCCTTCCTCCGCTCTGCACCAACAACTCAATTGGCCATGAGACAGTGGCACACCGATCATCTGGCCGGTAGGGAGAACAGGGGACTGTGCCATGGCCCTTGAACTGTCCCGCTTGGCTGAAACAGTGGGTTGGCAGACCCAGAGCTTTGCTGGAACAGTGGTGTTCCTTGGGGTGGGGGAGGTAGAGGTGGAGAACCTATCCCCTCACAATTTTTATTGATGGCTGGCGGGCTACTTTTGAACCCTTCACGGACTACCGGTAGCCCCCGGTCTATCTGTTGGGCAGGCCTGATCTACTGCATCACTGACTCTTAAGCAAAGCTGAGCTATCAGAGTAGCTGTGACACTAAGTTGGAAACCCCACAGTGCTTAAATGCAGGTTTCAGATCTGATCTGAGCTTAACAGATGGCCCTAGGCTAGCCATTGCAATCTCGTATCCCTAACTGAAATGAATCAGACTAGAGATGGGTGTTTCGTTTTGGAAGGGGACTGGTTCCAAAACAAAGCACACCAGCACAGTTGCCACTCGGAACCCAGTCCCACCCTCCAGAACACAACCACCACTATTTTACCTTGCTTTAGCTCCCATCGGGCAAAATTCAGACCAGGAAGCAGCCTCCGATGCGTCATCTTTCCCTCTCCCTGATGCTGGCCAATCAGACAGGGAGGTGGGATGATGCATGTCCTTGCACAGTTCCTGCTTGGCCAGCATCAGGGAGAGGGAAAGATGACGCATCGGAGGCTGCTTCCTGGTTGGAATTTCACCCCGTGTGAAGTTAAAGCAAGGTAAGGCAGTGGTTGGATTTGTTCCAGAGGGTGGGACTGGGTTCTGAGTGCCAGCTGTGCTGGCATGTTTAGTTTCAGAACCAGTCCCCTTCCAAAATGAAATGCCCATCTCTAAATCAGAGCTACCCTGAAAAACTGTTGTAACAACTATAATTAATGATATGAAGCACTTCACATTCCTAGGGGCAAAATCCAATTTTAATCCTTTCTGATGCAGACCACTGAATCAAAAGCATGTACGCAGAAATTGACTTAAGTTTATTTTAGCTAGGACTAAGAACTGGATTTAGCTCACAGGCACAATATGAAAGTTGTTATTGCATGTCATAGAATTATTTAGTTAAGTATTACAAAAGACAACTCTTTTGAGTTGGCAAAACTTAGTCCAGGTATGGACAAAGTATAACAGGAAACCTACTGAAAATCCCAATTCTAAACACGCATACAGTGGACCCTCATATAACAAACAGTTTGTATAAAATAAAATCTATACAACATAAAAAATTCCAGAGATAGAGGAAATTTGCTTAACAGAATCGCCTATGGGGCAAATCCATACAATACAAAACTGGTCGCGATTACTCTGTTTTCAATGCATTCCTATGGGAAATTTGTATAAAAGAAAATTTGCTTAACAGAATTTCATTTGGAATGAATTAATTCCTCTATATAAGGTACCACTGTATATAAGTAGCAATTGCTGTCAGTTAAATTTTCCTCGAAATAAGGAAAAATAGCACCAAGTAGCTATTTTCTCACCATATAACACTACCATCTATCTTCCTACCCTCTTACAAAGGTTGATCCATTTCAAAATGGAACTAATGCGGAAACTTCAGATAAAGCATTAACAGGTGACAGGGCATAAACAGATAAGAAAGTAGGGGGGAAACAGGCAACCTGGCTTGAATAAGTGGAAGCATGGTTTACGAAGGCAAAGCTAGTGTCAGATCCAAAGTATTTCTGATTCATTTGTTATTATTGCCCATCCTACATGTTTAGAATGAAGCTAAAAGCTGTACTGAAGAGAGTACTGTATAGAAGAAAACACACCCACCGTTTTGAGAACTGTCTTTCAGATGACACAGTGATCTTGTTCTTACAACGTTCAATGTGAACTACATTTCCCAGGTTTCCTGTTTTCCCGTTGACTTTAACTTTTTCTTTCAGGAACTGTTCCTAATTCAACAAAAAACAAAAAAGCAACACTAGGGAATGGTGCCCTAGCTGTAGAACTAGGGAAGGGACCCTAGCTGTAGAACTAGGGAAGGGACCCTAGCCAGACAATCTTATTATTACAGTGAAAGAAAGTAATGAAATCATGCAAATTGGACCAAAGAAATTAAGTGTAGCTGAACAAAATGCAAGAATAATAATAACATGTTGCCCCTACTATAAAACATGAAAGTTATAGCAGCGAATTAACAAAGTGTGGGTCATGCCAAAGGACCTGCCACTTAATTAGTTGCAATTAACTGCTGTAAATTTTACATTTTTGCATGCGTATATTAAACCAACAAGATTTTAACCAATCCTTAATGTAAAGAATATATTAAGGAACTATGCTGTCATTCAGCAGGCAATGCATTTGGCCCATGTAGGAAAACCAGTAAGTTAAAAGAGGTTCCTTATTCTTCCCCACTATGCATCTGGCCAAACTAACTACTAAAAGAAGTTTAATTACAAAAATACAGAAAGATTTTAGCCGAGATGGAATTAATGGGTTAAGAAGTTTTTGGTCTTATTCACACGTTGGTAGGGTTGAATGAGAACATTTAATTAAAAATTCATAAATATTTCCTTCCAATTAAAAAGAAACCCTGAAGGATTTAACTTTGATTAAAGTTCAACATTTACTGCCATTTTTCACCACTGAAAACAGATCCGAGAACAGTAAATTACAAAAGTACTTACAAAATTTCCTGAATCAAAGATGCCATCTTCTACAGGATGGCTGAGGTCAAGGCTGTATTTACAAGCTGACTTTTTCAGCTTCTTGTCTTTTTGCTGAAAGAAAACCAAATGCATCCCTTATATATTTGTGATCTTCATTCAAACAAAACTGAGGCCTAGATATTATAAGGACACCTGTGAACACTTGGGGGAGTTCTCCACTCAACTAAGGTTTCCATTTATAAGTTTTATTTTTTTAAATGCAACCTAAATCATGTGATAAACAAAAACCAATTACCAAATGACTAATTACCAAGACCATTTCCTACAGCACAATTCAGACAAAATATGCTTTCCCAGTACAGAATTGACTTGCACTGCGTCAGACAACTGGTCCCCCTGAGTACTCCACTCATACCTTAATAATGTTTACTACTATTGTTGCCACAATACTAAATCACTGAGGCAATTTGGGAAGGAGAGGGATGGGAGAAATGTAAATGATCAACCATATTAAGTGTTTATAGCACTAGACCACTCTGCAGTCTCAGTCTGAATTAAAACAGCTCTAGATTTAGCCAATAATAAAGGCAAGAAATTCTTCAGAGTACAATTATCAACTGGTCGAGATCAATTTGGAACATAAGGAGCATCTTCTTCCATAAGGGTGAATGCGTAGCCTTCTAGACACTGTTGAGATGCAACTTCCATCTTCCCTAGCCAGCCCTGGCAGTTCTGAGGGATTATGGGACTTTTCAGTTCATCACATGGGGGAGGCACATAAACCCACCCCATCTGCTCTGGCAAAATGGTCCACTGAATTCCGGTGCAAGTCAGGGGGATTTTCTGTAAACTGTCAAAACGGGTAGGAGAGATAAAAGCAAGCAATACAAAGGATTAAGAGATGAGAGTCATAAATATTACTTCAGGTTTAACGGAGCAAATGTCATCTGTGCATTTCTTAACTTCAACTTCTGCCTTGATCGGGGTGGGGGTGGGGTGGACTCAATGGTCTTATAAGCCCCCTTCCAACTCCATAATTCAATAAGACTGTGGTGGCAACCTTTTTTTAAAAAAATATTTTATTTGGCTTAAGAGTTCATGGTCTGCAGCAGACTTCAATTAGACACAATGCAACTGTGTGTCTATCCTGGGAGAACTTCCTCTCAATAATTTTTGCCTCTTGATCCATTATTAATATATTCACCTGATGCGTGATTCAAATAGCCATATATATATATATATATAAAATCGTCAAGTGTGCTGCTTATATACCCCCTCACAGCACTTAAGAGCCCTCTCTGGGTGGCTTACAATTGAGTTATGCACGCTACACACTACTACCACCACCACCTTGGCAGCAAGCTGGACACTCATTTTATCAATTTCAGCAGGTTGGAAGGCCAAGTTTGCCTTGAGCTGGCTGTGTGAACTGATTAGGATCCAGCCTCAATCCTGAGTAAAGCTTTGCAGTACTGCTGCTTAACCACTAGCGCCACGAGGTATTTTAGGGTTTAATGCAGTGGTTCCCAACCTTCCTAATGCCGTGACCCTTTAATACAGTTCCTCATGTTGTGGTGACCCCTTGCCCTGCTTGGAAGAGGCCACCAGCCTCCTTGGGCAGGCCACTGGCCCAGCTGCCTTCCTTCTACAGGCACCCTCAGCCAATCGCAGCCTCCGGTGCCATTGACTGACATCCCCTCCAACCTATCAAACTGTAACTTACTCTTTCTTCCCCCTCCTCCTCCTCCAGACCCAAGGCGTTTGTGCCTTTTTCAGTGGCTCACAGCCACCCCTGTGAAATAGTCATTTGATCCCCAAAGGGGTCCCAACCCCCAAGTTGGGAACCACTGGTTTAATGTACAGTGGTACCTTGTATAAAGGAATTAATTCATTCCAAATGAAATTATGTTAAGCAAATTTTCCTTTATACAAATTCCCAAAGGAATGCATTGAAAATGGAGTGATCCCATTTTATGTTGTACAGATTCTCCCCATAGGCGATTATGTTAAGCAAATTTCCCCTATCTCCAGAATTTTTTATGTTGTACAAATTTTATGTTATACAACTTCTGTTTGTTACACAAGGGCCCACTGTACTTGTCAGACCTACTGACGTCAGGAAAGGAGCCTTGTGTGTCTATCAATGCGTGTGTGTTTTCAAGGCACCATTTACTAGGAAACTCTTTGTTATTCCCTGAAATCAGTAAACACCAGATCCTTCTCCGATGGAATTGAAAGGAAGCGAACCCCAATGTTTTCCCTACTACGTGCCTATCTATCGGGCTCTTCCCCCCACCCCCAGCACAGCTCAAGGGCGAGTCCCGCCCTGGGAGAGCCACGTCCAGTTCTCTCCCCTGCCACGATGATGATGATGACACTCGCTGCGTGGGCCGTCCTCGAGCGCTCCACGGACAACATAATCAACGCAACCCCTTTAAGGAACATGGGATTGAGCCCAGTCCGGAATTCCTACAGATTAAATCTCATACAAATTTAAAGGTGGTAGGGTCGGTCCATCTAGCAATCCGTTTAAGAGGAGCAGGACTCCTCCGCGACTGCCAGGCGATGCTGCTTTTGTAGGGAAGCAACGACAGCCCAAACTCGTGGCTGGAAAAGAGTATAAGTGGAGTTCCCCGGACTGGGCTTGGCTCTGCTAAGAACTCACCAGCACCATGGCGGCCAGGCCTCGAGAAAGGCAGAAATCGCCTCGCTCTCCCCCTTTTATAGTTCTCTGGCTGTGACGCAATTACGCACAAACGTGAAACGAGAAGCCACGCTAGAGCTAGAAAAAGGTAAAGAGATGCACGCGATTCCCGGCTTTCGGCACTGTTTCCTGCTACTTTTCTTGGAGGGTGGCAAGAAGCGTCCTGGGTCCGAACCGCTGTGTTGAGAAGCGCCGCGTCCGTAAGAGGAGAGGTTGGCGGTGGTTAAAAGCATTGCCGTCACGTCGCTTCTTCCAATTTATGGCGACTCTCTCTCTGCGTGCATGCTTTTTTATATTCTGATTGGCTTAAATGTGGTGTTGTTCGTAGATCTACGTACCTGCAATCATCATGATCATGAGTCTGTGATCTAAAAAACGCTAGCCAGGGTAGCAGAATAGATTGTTAGATGAGGATGGAGGACATCTGCATTCAAATTCCCATTCAAGCAAGGAAAATCCCTGGGAGCAGCAGGGATTCCAAAAAGAAGACAAAAACAAATTCCTTCTGTATACAGAAGATGCAGCAAAAACGGTTTCTCTCTGTTCTATTAAAATTCCAAGACAGTAGCTCTTTCATGTGGCCTCTCAGATTAGAATAGAATGGCATGGCAGGGGGTTGGACTGGCTGGCCTTTGAGGTCTCTTCCAACTCCATGATTCTCTGTTTAAGGTTTGCTATGCTTTAAAACCATAGGTAAGAAACTGTTCATACTTGGATGTCAACAACAATTTGGAAGGGATGCTAGCACATCTGCTGAAGCAGAGCCAGGTATAATTCTTCCAATAAAGGATAGAATTTTGTAACAAAATCTAAAATCTAACAGATTTGGAGCAATTTATTTGCATGGATCACAGACTCAGTTGCGATTTATTTAAATATGCATGCTGGACAAAAAACAGGAATCCAAAAGGAGACAGCATTTAAATCAGGCATGCCCAATCTTCAGCCCTCCAGATGTTTTGGACAACTCCCACAGTCTTTTGCCATTGGAAATACAAGCTTGGAATTCTGGGAGTTGTGGTCCAAAACATCAGGAGGGCCGAAGTTTGGACATACCTGATTTAAATGATTTTAACAAAAGGTATCCTGTTATTGGTAAATAGTTTAATTAAAGCATGTGTAGGCATGTAAAGTCTTGTTGAATCCTAATATAAGAGACAATTTAATCTGGACTGTAGAGGAACTTGAATGGGTGAATGACTGGAACCTGCAGAGGCGTACTGAACAGAAATGCAAAGATAAAACTGTGTTCATAAAATAAAATTTCAGTACCAATGTATACTTGGATAGACAAATCGATTAACAGTGAGATAAAAATGCTTTTCCCCATTTGTGCCATGTTGAAATAGTTAAAATATTCAGATGATCTACAATAATCCATCAAGAATTTGCTGAATCACTTAAAAATTTCTTGTAGTGAGATGACAAAAATAATAGAATGTATAATACAGGCTAAAATTCTTAGGCATGTAATGAGAAAAATTAAAATGATTACAGTTGATAGATAATTCATTTTAGGAAAAATAGGAAAAAAAAGGCTTAGAAAGAAATTTACTGGATAGCTAGGAGATTGGTTTGTACAGTATTTATCACATTTGGAACGGCCACATCCCAAGTCAAAATAGCCAAATAATGATGCCCAAAGTCTGGTCAAAGAGGAATACGGTGATTTACTGGAAAAATGGCCTTCCCTGAACAAACCAGCTCAAGGCTCATATGATTCACCAGAAGTTATTTTATGTCTCTCTGTTAAGGTGGGGGTTCTGGCCCAAACTGGAGGTATAGTTTCTCCTTTCTGGATGAATTCAATACTCTCTTTTTTTTTTTACATCAAAAGTCTCGATGTTTATTTCTGGAACATCAAGAAATGCAGGTAAGTCCATTTTAACATTTAATTCTTCATCTGATCGCAACAGTGAACTGAATGGGTTGAAAAACTCTTAAACATGTTTCCTCACACAGGTTGTCCCCATTCCGGGTCCCTCGTTTCTTTGGTCTGCTTTAACCACACCCTGGGTGGAACTGGCAGCAGAGGCACTTGTACTTCTGAGAGTCCTTCACCCCAGTCATCCTGGGTCATACCTGAATTGTCCCCATGCCATCTCCTCTCCCTCTGAGGCCTCCTGGGACCAAATCCATTGGCCTTTCTCATTTCTTTCTACCTGGGTTCTCTCCTCGGAGATCTTCCTTCTCCACTCCTGAGTCTTTCTCCCCCAGTACGAAGCTCCTTCTCTTTCAGCTCTCCTTCTCCAACTGCCAGCCTCCTCCCTGGGCACCATCTACTGTTCCCATTTACGTGTCCCGGGATTTTCAACTCAGATCCACTCCCAGCCTGGAGATATGATCTTGGCTCTACCTCTATCTACCCCCTCTCCTGCCTCTTGACACCTTCTCATACTTTTCTGTCTTCCCCTCCCCTTGTCCAATCTCAGGCAATTTATTTCCCACCTCAGCCTCTGAGCTAGTCCGATCATTTATCTCTATATTCCCCAACTGCAGTTCTTTTTCCTGTTGCTTGAATGGGTGCATGCCTGTGTCCTTCCCCATGTCCTCCTCTGCTCCTCCACTTTCTTGACCATCTTGGAACTTCAGGTGTCTCTGCAGGTAAGGCAGACAGCACTTGGGTGGAGAAGCCTTCCAATCCGCCATGTTCTCCACACTCTCATCACCTGGAGGGTTTGGTAAGGACTCAAAGAAGCCTTTGTATGTGGCTGTGCTACAGCTTGGGATCTCAGTGAGGTTGGCAGCCTTTAAATAGCTAATAAAAGCTTCACTGTTCTACCAATGTATTTATTCGTCTCTCTAGTGTTTAAAGTTCCCTATTTTACTTTTTGGTAAGGAACAGCATGTTAGTGTTGGTATTATTGGAAATCACTGAACACTGCCAGAAAGGTCAGACATTTTGAATACACGCTATATCAGTGATGGTGAACCTTTTAGAGACTGAGTGCCCAAACTGTGATTCAAAACCCACTAATTTTTCACAAAGTGCCAATACAACCTGAGTACAAGTGGCTGTGAAGGGGCGATTCAGAAACAGCTCCAAGTGCCACCTTTGGCACCCATTCCATGGGTTTGCCAAAACTGCACTATATTGTCTTCTTCAGCCCCAAAAATGTTTATTTTCAGTCTATTTTGGTGACCAAAGATAAAAGCAGACTGTCTTATAAGGTTTTATGGGCCAGGATGTGCTAGCCTTGAAGCAACCCTAAACACAGGCCTTTACTTTCAATATGTTCAAGTAACAAGTCTGTAAAAGCCTGCACAGAGTTTGATGCCTTCAAAACAGCAGGCAGCAAGTTGGGAAGAAACATATGTTTCCAGTCATTATGACAATTTATCAGGCAAGTGTATATGATCAGTCATTTCCCTGGCACTCACACAATGTCCCTTTAGTGTTCTTTCCTGAAATGACAAGCTCTTTGCTTATGTGTTAAATGGCAAACTTGGAGGGAGATGCATTACTACACATTTGTGGGACCACCCACACCTCTAGTGCACAGGCAATTTACTAACAGGTATCTGGGATAGCTGCTAACAACCCATACTTAAGGGGTGTTGTGAAGGATTGCATGGGTGTAAGTTTCATACACCCCAGGCCACTGTACATCAAAGAGCCTCTCCAGGCCATTGTCTACCTAACAAGCTTATTCAGGCCATTGTCCACCTAATGAACCTATTCAGACCAGGGTGGAGTGAAACCAAGGTGAACTGTAAATTGGAAGCCTCCCACTTAACTCCCAGATACCTTTACCTGGATGATTGAGAATCAGTTGGTAGCAGAGAAATAAGACAGGTTGCCTTTATGTTTAAACTTTATTCTCATTACCATAACCCAAATAATAACTCAACATTTCAATAAAACAGTTGTTAAAAGCCAAGAACTCTTATAACACATGAATACCTCACTGTTACTGAAATGCAAAAAAAGTACACCTCTTTCAAGTTTTTCTTTTCAAGTCAAGATCATCCAATGAGCAGTGCACCCATTTATTAGCCAGTAGGAATATTGCATATGTATCTGAACATCTACATATGACAAGTACAAAAATCTGTTCCTTGTTTTGTTTGCAGCAACATGTCCAGTTTTCAATGTAACAGTCACTGATGAGAATTCAGGATCCTACAAAGCTTAGATATCACAATGTAAGTAAAAAGCCACAGAGATCAATGTATGAATAATTCTGTTGAAACAGGTTTGTTGTGACATTTGACAGTCTTATACTTTACATAGAAACATTTATGCACAGCTTGTTCTGTTAAAAGTCCCCATATACATGATGATCCAATACTTAAAGCTTACTGCAGTCAAATTATGTCAACTAGTCACAAAAGCAGCTTGGTTAAAATGTTTGACTGCTTTAGACTAACATTCAAATATACTAGAACCCTACTTGCATCATAGGCATGCTAAAAATCCATGGAATACAAAACCCTGTAAGACTTTCAAGCAGCTTCGTTAAAATAATCAACTCAAGCTCTTTTAATTCTTCACAAGAGCAGCCCTGAGAAGAGTATATTCAAGTCATGGCTCAACTAGCAGTGGTTTTGTTGAACACAAAGACACAAGACATCATGGGGTGCACATTTGTATTTAAAATAGAAATTTCTAACATTTGAGACAAAAGGAACCTACAGCACACTGAAAAGAAACATCCATGGACACAAAATAAGAAATCTTGCACCATTACATAATAACAGCAGGATAAAGCTGTTTTTCCTTCATTGTAGTCTACAGCTTGTTCAAAGAGATTTGCGTTTGATCCTGTGTAAACCAAATGCAATTTGTTCCCCCCACCAAAAGTGTTTTAAAAGTAGATTTAGAGAAACATGATTACCCTGAAATAGCTTAACTAACCTGAAATATACAGCATTTGTCTTTTATGAGCCCTGCTTCTTGTAAACCTGGTGGATTTCTAGCCAACTGCCCTCTACAAACTGAAATGGCTGTACTGTTGTCTTACTGTAAATACTGTAGTTTTAATAGCAAAAAAATGAGATTGCACAGCTGTTTACCAAATTGTGTCCTATCTATGACCTACCTAGCAGATGATATCTTTCCCATCTAGCCTTGATATCCTGTAGAACCAAGCTGTTAAAGGTCAAGGTGAAATTAAGATTTCACTTTTCCAAAAAGGAGGAAGTTGAAGTGATACAGTTATACTTATGCATTTAAACAAGCAGTAAGATGTTACCAGAATGCTTCAGATAGTGGGGAATAAGTAATTATCTGAACCACTTAGGCACAGTGAATAGCTGCTATAAAACATTTGGCCATGACTAAAAATACCAGAGAAAGAGTCTATGATTCATATTTGGTTCTCCCATTCCTAGCATGAATACTGACAGTCAACTATATAGTAACACTCACACAACTGGTAACTGAATAATTTGCTAAAATACTTTTGCTTTCTAGTAGACCTGAATCTTGAAACATGTCGTTATCACTATACCAAGGCTGTGCTTTGTTCAAGAGTGTTTATTGCCAAACCAATCTGTTTTGTGTCCTTTCTCTGCATAGATACTGCTCAATTAAATCTAGAGTCCACTGAAAGACACTGATGGGAGTGTATATATACCTTTAGTTTCATGTCACTGACCATGGCCAACCGTACTCCTAACTCAAAGGTCAGAATCCCTCTTCTTTGACCCACCACAACTGCCAATACTGAACTGAGCATTTTAATAAACAAGTCACTAGTTCAAGTTTGTCAGTTGCTACCAACATTTAAGGCAAATTTATGAAATTAGGTCACTTCAAATGCTAATTAAGCAGAAGTATGACCTTGCAAGTGGAAGATCGTGTAGACGGTAGAACTATGAGTGATTTGGCATATTTACCTGTTCTCTACAACCAAGTCCTGCAAAAGAGGATTTTGAATCAGAGTAACTCTATACATATGACAGAGCTCTCTGCTCTATTTCTTTACAAAATTAACTCATAACCTAAATCCAGTTGGGCGAAAAAGCATTCGAATTTTACCTCCCTAAGCACTGCCAGCATGTGCATTTTTGCTCAAATTCCCCAAAAGAAACCAAGAAGTCTATTTGTGCTACAAAATCTGTAACAGGTACACTTAACATTGAAACACTTGAGGCATGCCCTTCTTTTAAACTGAAGAATAGCTGAACTCCATGTTGAACTCAAAGGCCTCGAGTGAATTTCCCCCCCCCACCCCTCCCCCATCAAACATTTGAGCACTATTAACCAGAGTATGAAAGCACCCAATATTTTGGATGTTTCCATCACAGGCAAATGGTGACACATTAAAAGTAAGCCAGTAAAGCTGCAGAGATGTACAGTTGTATTGTACATGGTCATCAGCACTGGCGATACTTTGACTCCACGAGTTCTCTTCTCCCGAACTTAATGGCTATATGCAAGCTAGTCAAGGCATGTTTCACCGTATTTAAGATAAAATGGTTCTTTTCATTTGTTTAAAATGTTGTACTCAAGTACTACTCTTAGTTAAACCCAAACTTGGTTTTATCTTGGCATTGGCACTGCTATAGAGCCTTAGTTGAGCAAAGCATACTAGTTTTGAATACCTCACCATCTACAAATGACAGTTTTGACTGCCTTGCCATTCCTGTAAGCACTTGAGCTTCAGCCATTCTAGTATTGCCAAACAGCTTGCAACATTAGTCCAGTGCTATTCTGAAACAAAGACACAAGGTTGCTAGTGAAGGTTGTAGCTTTGGTGATAATCAGAACTAAAATATAAGATCTGTGATTGCTGGGACCCAAGCAGCTGCACAAGTCCAGATGGTCCTATTTGCAAGGTTTTATGGCCACAGCACATTCTTCGCTCATTGCACACATTACTGACACCTACAGGAGAAAAACAAGCATTGTTAGGTTATGCAGCTACTGTAATGGTTGTCAATTTTTTTAGCATCAAATGTAGCTATTACAAAATGGTGGTCGTTTCCGTTATTCAGCCCCTGGGCCCCCACTTCTTTCTGTTACCATTAGTCGGGGCCCTGGGACCCGCTTCGTTTCCATTATTTCGGTTTTCGGAATGGCTGCGGGGAGCCCTCCCGGGCCCAGGTGCCTCCGGAGCCGGCGGCATGCAGGCTGGGAGGGGGTTCCTGCAGCTGCGGGGAGCCCTCCCGGGGCCGGGTGCTGCCCGAGCGCCGCGGAGACCGCTGGAGAGGGGAGTGCATGAGGCCGGATCTCAGCCCCCTCTTGCTGCCCTCCCCCCCCCCGCCTCAGTGCATGCATGGCAAACAAAAAAAGCCAGCGCGGGGCCAAACCCGGAAGTGAACCCGAACTTCCGGGTTACACGGGGCTTTTTGTTTGTTTGTTTTTCTTACTTTCAGGGTAATTCTTCCTCTAGCCGGCAGCGTCTCTGAGCAGGCAGCCCGAGCAGGGGTCACCGGCACCTTGCCTGCGCCGGCAAGGAGGAACCTGGGAGTCCGGGACAGCCACTGCCTCCCAAGGCTCAGCCCGCACCTGGTCAGCAGCTTGCCTTGACCGGTCCCACTCGCCCCGCAAAGCCTCCGAGAGGCCCCGAGGAGGGTGATCCCGGTGGTGCCGACGGTGGCATTTTCAGGAAGGCTGGCCTTTCTCCATTTTTAATTCCCCCCCCAACTGCCTTGCCAACCACGTGGCCATGCTACAGCTGTAGCGCAGCGGTAGTTTTTCCCTCTTCCTGGTTGCTGACTCACCACCATCCCTGAACTGAAGGACTTCAGGGCCAGCACCAGGTAGGAGACATCTCCGCCCCCCACATTACTGAACCGAACCCAACCGGACTCAATTTTCTCGGTTCTGTTCGGTTCGTGTAAAATTTGCCCCTAGGGCTGTTATTCGTTCTGTTACGTAACGGAACGAATAACGGTAACGGAAAATTGGTCATTTCGTGCCCATCTCTAGTAGCTATGGTAGTAGCTCAGTGCTACTTAGTCTTCTTTTTCTTTAGCGTTTGTCCCACTTGGTGGTGGGGCCCAATGCTACTTGAATTTTGAAATTAGGATTTGTGTTTTAAATAATCGAGAAAACAGCAAGAGCAGCTTGTAACACAAAAACTAAATAAACTGTTGTCTAATACAATAAAAACATGCTTCCCCACAGTTGTTCTGATAATATTAGAAAGTTAAAAAATTAATGAAAAATATAGATCTAAATGTTTATCTGGATAGTGTTCCCATTTCAGTGGGAACCTACTGACATTTACAGTAGGTTCCCACTGAAATTGCCATTCTAGATACTGCCCACATATTTAGAGCAGTAGTCTAAGTCTGCTTCAGGCATCTTTAACTCTCAAAAATGGCTGCTACAAGAACAGCCCTATAAGGAGAGGTGCACATCTTCCTGGGCCACTGAATGGCAGAGAAGCAATATCCACAGCTTTGTCAGATACACCTGCAACTTAGGCGTCAGCTACAAGACATTGAAAGAAACACAGCAATAGCATTTTTTCCTATGCCGAACGCAGGAACAAAAGAATCTAAAGACACATACCCAGTGTGTCTTTAGGTAATAAGGCTCGAGGTGGAACAGTCCCTTCCTATTCCTTCTACTACTCATCCTCAACCCCTATTTTAGAAACTATGTAAGAGAATGCAAGTTTCATAAAATGATTTTAAAAAGCAAAAGAAAACCCAGTTTTTAATCTGGAAGCCATCACAAAACCAATAGGCTCACTATATGTCATCCACTGAAATTTTACCTGGAAGTCTTCACCTGCGTTGTATTTTCCCTCTATTTCTTTGCCTAGTTCACCTTCTGGCACCTTCAGATCCTCTCGAACCTCGCCACTTTCTGTGAGCAAAGAGAGGTAGCCATCCTGTATACAGATCAGCTGCAGAAAATTTTGTGGGACAATATTTAGATTGAAGCAAGAACCCTTGAGTTATAAGCAATCTCCCCTGCGAGTGACACTACCTTCCTTATGTTCATAATTACAGCAAAAGATTTGGGTCATAGTAAACATGCAATGTAAAATCACACAGTGCTCTACAGAAATCAGAAAGAATGAGTGGATACAATGCTTAACAATACAAAGTTGACAAGTATTTTAAATTTGTAACCTGTGTCTCCTTTAGAACACAACATAGCTACACTTATTGTCAATTGTTGCAGTTAGCAACCTTCTAGATATTGGGAAATTAAACCTTGTATAAGCACTAGTAGGAATTCCAAAGGTCATGGTCAATGAGCTTTACAGTTAAACATCTCAGGAGCATAGGTTCCCTAACACAGATGTATGCTTAAATTGTATACTTACTTGATAGTCATTTCTCTTGATATTTGGAACATCCATATTATGAGTAGAAGGGCAAATATCTTCATATTTTTTGCCAGTGAACACATCAATACCCACTAAGTGGACCTAGAGGAAAATTCAGTTACATGTTTAGTTTGCTAAGAACATTATAAATAAATAATGTAAAAGTAAAGCAACGTCTTCTGCTTATATACCGCCCCATACCACTTCAAGTAGTCTCTGGGCGGTTTACATGCAGGCTACACATTGCCCCCGCCCCAGCAACCTGGGTACTCAATTTACCAACCTCGGAAGGATGGAAGGCTGAATCAATCATGGGCCGGCTACCTGGGATTGAACCCCAGGTCGTAAGCACAGTTTTACCTGCAGGACAGGCATTTAACCACTGCGCCACGAGGCTCTTAAAGTACATTTTTAAGCTGTTCTGTTGCTCTAAATTATTTTTGTTTGAGTTGTGTTGAGGGAGGGAGTCATTAGCAGTTGATACACATCCACTAGAAAACTGAAACTTGAACACAGGCTAGATTAAGAAAAACACATACAGTTTTACTTTATTTAACCATTTTATACAATCCAGGTTAATACTAATAAAATGCATCTTAAGGCTTACAACATAAAATGCTTCTTGCTACTGTTGCAATTTCAGTGGCACAGAATTACTGTGAAACACCAGAAAATGTTGATAATGTGTAAGACGAGACTGATATGCAACAATCAGTCTACTATTGATGGACATTTCCTGGGGGTGGTTGCTTCAGTCTGTCAAAACAAAATCAACAGTCCTATGACAATTTACAAAGAGGCACTGAACACTAATGTTAAATTTAAAAATGTAGTCTCCAAAGGGCCACAAGAATCCTTGTTCTTGCTGAAGGGAATGTTGCATTAGGAGCCAGGTTTACAGTTAAGCAGCAATTTAATGCTAAACCATATTGTTTCGCTAGCTAGAGGAGATGCATGTACACAGACACAAATTTGGAAGTGAAATGTCCTAATCCGTATCTCCTCTGTCCAAGTTACCACCTTCTCAGGATTAATTTGGTGAGATGAAATCAAGCTGAGAAGTATCATTACCATGGGGAGGGGGACACAGGGATAGGCGTTCTAAACTTGAGCATTCACCTCATTCAGAAGACCCACTGTGATCAAAAACAGTGGAAGAGGCAGACGAAGAGGGTTACAATGCAAGGAAATCAAAACTACAGTAGGACTGTCATATCCGCAGGGAATCAGTTCCGGGACGCCCCCCCCCACGGATAGTGAAATCTGCAGATAACAGCAAATGCTCTTATATGAGGGAGATGGCACCAGTGGTGGCGAGGGAGTGGCGGCAACAGCGATGGGGTGAGCAAAAGCTGTTATGCTGCAGACTGGCCCCTAACGCTGTTCCAGACGTCCTCTCGTCAGCTGCTTTGCACACCCAGCCTGGCTGGCTCGGCCCCAAGGCATCTCCAAGCGAGACCAATCGCCGTGCCTGCTGCACTCCCTTGTCTGTTTGACTGTTTGTCTGCCTTGTTAGCCATTGATGGGGCTCCGCTGACTCTGGAGGTGACTTCATGGCCTGAGTAGAGCGGCGGCACTCTTGCTCGGACAAGTAGCTCTCCAGTTGTGTGTGGATTGCAAAAGGAAGAGGGGATGGTAACATTGGGTGTTGAGGACACCAGAATAAGTAGCTCTCCCAAGGAGCCGCGACTACTGCTCGGGCCACCCTCCTCCTCCTCTCCTGCACACACCTTAAGAGCTGCTGCTCTGCTGAAGCCCCAAAGCTTCCTCTAGCGCAAGGGGAACCCCGTCACCGGCCAACCAGTCAAGCAAAGAGGTGAACAGGCAAGGGAGCACAGCAGGCAAAGCGAATTGGCTGGCTGGAGGCTCCTCACAGCCTCTTCCTTTGCCCAGGTGGCAGAGGTGTCCCCCACCACCCGGGTGAACCCCACCATGGCGCTGCTCCTTGCCTTTACCGCCTCCTCCGCCGAACTCATGGGCAGGTGCTCCTTGGCCCTGCACTACCCTCTGCAGCCACCTCTGATGTCCCGGACGGGTGCCCCTGGGCCGTGTGGCCTCTGCAGCCACTGCCGCTGTGCTGCATGGGCCACTGCACCACAACCTACCGGATCAGCCCCTTGCACCACTGATAACCAACCGTGGATAACGGGGGTCTTACTGTAGTGCCAAATCATGTAAGGATGGCTCCATATCCTAATGCAGCTAATGATTAGCATTAATCACATAACATTCATAGAAAGGCAATGGGAGGGTACATAAGGATTACCTTTGCATGACCATGCTTGCCAGTTTTGGAAGTAGACATTTCCACAATCTTACAGGGACGCCCCTTCAACACCACAAAGCCATTCTTGCGGAGGGCAGAACATTGCATTGGGTAGGTGGCAGAAGCACCAGCATCTCCAGTGGTGAAATCAACTTCATCAGCCATAGCATGAAATATGTTCTAGCACATATAAATGATATTAGTCAGATACTTTATAAATTTTACATAATGATTATGTAATATTTCATCAAAATAGTCTTTATAGAATATTCTAAAGATAAACACTAATTTCTATGACCCTGTGCATATACTTTTATGTACAAATATGAGCATACTCTACCTTGCAATGTAAATGGAGGACTCCAAGTCTTTGGAACTCCCTCCCTCTGGAGGCCAGGACTGCCCCATCTCTACTATCTCTCCAGAAGCAGGCAGAGACCTTTCTCTTCGGGCAAGCTTTCCATAAACCTATTATATGACTTTTAGATGGATTGCCACACATTCTTGCTTAGACTGGGTTCATAAGAACATATGTGTTTCCCATGTTAGTTTCCATCTCACAAAATGGGTTTTTTTTTCTTTTAATTATTCATGTGCTTTTTTTAGCTTTAATGTTGCCTTTTAATATTGTAAGATGCCTCTTCTAATTCACTGTCCTTAAACTTGAATATGTCTTAAATGTTGTATATTGTCCCTCAGTGTTGTAAGCAGTCTTGGATCCTTTTCCAAGGAGAAAGGTGGGGTAAAAATATTCAATTAAATAAATATATTTGTCCAATGAAGAATATCCCAAAAGATTCCCACTTAACTCTGCAAACAACATGGTTATGAAATGGAAAACTGCTCTGCACTGAGTAGCCACACTGTAAAGACCCATCCTAAAATAGTAGTCCAATATTCATATATCTGCCACGATAAAAAGGGTAAAACGTCATTATTTTCAATAATCCCAATCTGCATTTTAATTGAAGTAATACCTCTCAGGAAGAGAAGGAAGCAAAGCAGCTACCAACAGTGGGTACAAGGAACTGCATCTCCCTTTATAAGCCTGCTCAGGTGCTAAGATAATCAGAAGAAAGCAGTTGTGAGTTTTTTGGGCCTCTTGGCCTCGTTCTGCATGTTTTTCTTCCTGACATTTCACTAGACTCTGTGGCCAGCATCTTCAGAGGGCAAGGAGCTCAGGGAACTAGGAGTTCTCTCTGTGCTCTTCCTAATCAGAAGGAACTTTTTGCTTGTCCAAGCACCATCACAAATGCATTTGATGGGGCCATGAGAGAGGGTCTTCTCTGATGCTGCTCTCAGACTTTGGAACTCCCTCCCAAAAGGCCAGCTAGCCCCATCTTTGTTTGTGTATGCTATGCAAGCAGTAGGGAAAAATGGCAGAAATGATATTCACAAATAACTTCCAAAGGCAAGCTGCACAATAGTTGCACTCTGACTCACACAACCAATTGCACAATCAAACTGCATGATGTACAATGTCTGAGTGTAATGTCTTATACAGTTTCTCAGGTGTAACTTCTGGAGCACTGGACTGAAGCCAACAAAATGAAATTTAACAGGGATAAGTGCAAAGTACTGCACCTAGGAAGAAATCAAATAGTTAGGGGACACCTGGCTCAGCAATACTACAAGTGAGAAAGATGTTGGCATTCTGGTAGATCACAAGCCAACAGTGTGATGTGTCAACAAAAAGGCAAATGCTATTTGAGGATGCACTAACAGAAGTATAATTTCTAAATTACGTGAGATGCTGGTCTCCTTCTATTCAGCACTGATTAGGCCTCAGCTTGAGTACTATGTCCAGTTCAGGACACCACACTTCAAGAAAGATTCTGACAAATTGGAAAAAGTTCAGAGGAGGGTGGCAAGGATCATTGGGGGTTGGAAACCAAGTCCTATTAGGAAAGACTGAAAGAATTGGGCATGTTTAGTCTAGAGAAAAGACTGTGGGGCAATCTAAGAGCATTTTTCAAAAATATGAAGGGCTGCCAAACAGAGGAAGAAATCTGTTCTCAATCATACCAGAGTGCAGCACATGCAACAATGGGCTCAAGTTAGGGGATCCCAGCTTTTGGCTGAATAGCAGGAAAAAGTTCCTAACTGTTAGAGAAGTATGGCGATGGGACCCAAGGTAAGAGGAGGAGGAGGAGAGTGCTTCAACACTGGAGGCATTCAAGAGAATTTGGGCAACTACCTGGCAGATAGCCTTTTATTTGCATCCCTGCATGGAGCAGGGGGTTGGCCTTGAAGCCCCTTCCAACTTCACTATGCTAGGATACTAACCTCAATAGGATTTCAGCCAATATGTCTCAATACTAGGTTGGGTGCAGGATCCTCCTTCTTCCACGAAGGAGTGCTCTATGCTTAAGCCCAGGTATGTCCTAACTTTGGCCCTCCAGATGTTTTGGGCTACAACTCCCACAGTCCTTTGTCATTGGAAATACAGGCTTGGAATTCTGGGAGTTGTGGTCCAAAACATCAGGAGGGCCGAAGTTTTGGACAGTTAAGCCCAATCTGGGGCAATTTCCCGACTACCTCCACCCTATACAGCCTGCTACTCCCATTCATGTCTCTCTGGCCCCCTCTCTCTGTATGAAGAGCTACTGGGGGGGGGGGAAGGGGGGGGAACGATGAGGCAGAAGGACAGTTCTGTGAGAAGTACAGCCCGACTTTCTCCTCACAGGGCACCGCAGACAACCAGACCCGGGGAATTGCTTTGACCAAGGCCCCGGGCGGAACCTACTAAGCAAGGCACGGTCTCCTCCGTGGGGCTTCGGCGGAGACCTCCTGGTTGGTCTATGGAACTCCCTGCCGCAGGACATGGTGATGGCATCTGGCCTGGATGCCTTCAAAAGGGGATTGGACAGATTTCTGGAGGAAAAGTCCATCACAGGTTACAAACCATGACGGAGATGTGTCATCTCCAGGCTTAAAACGGGTACTTCAAGGGCCAGATGCAGGGGAGTGGTATCAGGAGACAGATATCTAATCTCATGCGCTCCCAAACGCATCTAGTGGGGCCCCTGTGAGATACAAGAAGCTGGACTAGATGGACCATTGGCCTGATCCAGCATGGCTCCTCTTATGTTCATCCACCCACCCACCCGCCGGTCCCCGCCTAGGCCGCCTTGCTTGGGCTCCTTGGCAGAGAGCAACCTCTCCCCTCTCCGCCGCCGCCCCCCCCTCGCCTCAGCCAAGGGATGCGCCCCTTCTTGGCGTGGCTGGACGCCGGCCAACCCCCCTCCCTCCCTCCGCGACGGGGCCACAAGAGCGGCCGCCTCGTGGCCCCTCAGAAACGGTTCCCGCTCGTGAGAAATCCCCGCCCCTCCTCCTCCTCCTCCCCTCAGGTCGCCCGCGCGCCGCCCCCCCGCTCAGGTCCCCCGCGCGCCCACTTCGCTCCCTCGGAGCGGCGGGGTGGGGGTGGGGAATGGAACGCGGCGGCCGGCGCCGCACGCGCCACAGGCAACGGCTTACCTTCGGCGGGCGGGCGCGGCGGAAAGGCAGAAGGCGCGCCCACAGTAACGCGCACGCGCAGAGAAGTCGGAGCAGGGGGAAGGGAAGGGAGAAAGGAAAGAGGAGGGGTGTGGGGAAGCCGCGTCAAGGGTTAAATTTTTTTTTTAAAAAGGAAGAGGGCACGCGCGGCGGACACTCTGAACGGCCCCCAAAGAGCCACCGGCCTATCCCCACACAGACATACGCCTCCCGCAGGGTATCCTTCTCGGCCATTGGTTGCTCGAAATAAAAGACCCGCCTACCTGAATCGGGATGCCAAATCCCTACGCCGTTTTATATGCCACGTGGTCAAGCCCAGCTGCCCCTCCCGTTTCGATTTTTGTCGTCATCAGTTCGCGCCGACTCGGCTGTGTGCGAGAGAGGGGTTCCCCCCCCTTCCCATTCATAATGCACGTGCGAGCTTGTCGCGGGCGGCGCTGGTTTTCTCAGAGGACGCGTGGGGCGGGCCAGGAAGCACGGGCCTTTTGTGCGTTAACAGTGATCAATGGGCTATGTGTGACACAACTGAAAGCGTGTGACACATCTGATCCGAGTCGTTTGCACGCACCCGCCCCGCTCCCATCTGGCGGCTTCTAAGGCAAGCGCGGAGGACATGTTCCCCTCAACGTAGTTTTGGACTACAACTCCCATCACCCTGACGACTGTCTCTCGTGCTCTCAAGAACAGCATTATCAATTACTCCCATTACCCTGACGACTGTCTCTCGTGCTCTCAAGAACAGTATTATCAATTACGTTGTACTACCACGACTCGATTTCCGAGAAGGAAACTAATTCAGACCCCCCCCCCGCCCCAGAAATCAAGGGCGTTGACTTTCATGTAATGAAGCCTCCTTTTTTGGCAGCAGTGTTGTAGGCGTTGTTATTCTTACTCTATTGCTGCTGCAAGTGGGACCTGCAAGAAAATATTGCAGTGGATGCTCACATTATAAGAAGAAAATTCTTATTCCTGGTAACAAGTTTGAACAATATAGACAAAAAAAAAGTTTTTAAAGACACATGTGGCACTTTGAAGACTCGCATAGTTTAATGTGAGCTTTACTTCCTTACACATAGGACATAAAACGAGTCTACCTCTGTTTTAGCATGCTCCAAGAAAGTAGGGCAGTTTTTAAACTTAGTTGTGTTTGAGTTGATGTAAGTTATGTGCATTTATTTGTTTTGTTTTTATTCCATATTGTCCCTTTCTATCTCTGTCTGAGGAAGTGGATTGTGTGCCTTGAAAGCATCCAATTAAATAAAACTGTTAAATAATTACATCTTTAAGGTGCATCAATACTTTTCTTGTTATATTTAATTTTATTATGCCTGCTGAAACAGACTGGCAGAGAACAGACTATCAAGAAATGGAACTGGATGTAAGTTTTCTTCTCTCTCTGAAAGACTATAGAAGCAGCAATATTGACGAACAAAGAAAGCCAAAACTCCAAATTATATGTCAAGATGAGACGTTTAGTAAGCCAAATTTTGAGAGATGTTTGTGGGTTGTTCTTAATTATTGTTCAAGGTAAGTGCTTGAATTGATCAACAGTGGAAGTTTGCATATACCCTGTTCATCTTCCCCAATCCTCTTTTTGTCTCTATTACAATATACTGTACTTTAATTGGATGATTGTTTGGACTTTCAAGGGTTAACTGTCCTTCCCCGACACCCACCCAGAAAGTTTGGGTCATGCTTAACCAATAAAAAAATAAAAAAAATTCACAGAAGGTAAAGAAAGTGACAGGGTGATTGCTAGGAGCATAATTTGACTGTTGCCCTTTATTTCTGATTAGAAGAAAAATCTGAACTCTATGATATACAGATGATACGGTATTACTGGGAGAAGGCAGCAATTATTTCAAACAGCTCCCAATTAAAGCAAAGGAAGACAGTGCAAAAGTAGGGCTGCAGAAGAATTACATAACTTTAATGTTGAGAGTGAAAAAAATGGAAATGGTTCAATGTTTTGTGCATGTCAGACCAGTCATCAGTCCAAAAGGAGGAAAAAAGAAACCCGAAGACTGAGAATCAAAGGAACAACTATGAATTCACTACAAAAGATGATTCACACTGTTTTAATCTCAATTAATATATTTGGATATGAGGGCTAAACATTTCTACCCAATTCTAAGATTATTAACGTAAAAGGTAAAGGTTCCCCCCACACATGAATGCTAGTTATGTCCGACTCTAAGCGCGGTGCTCATCTCCATATTCAAGATGAAGAGCCAGTGTTGTGCAAGTCCATGGCCAGCATGGCTGCCTTCCCGTTTTTTATGGCGGTTACCTATTTATCTACTTGCATTTACATGCTTTTGAACTGCTAGGTTAGCAAGACCTGGGGTTATCGGTGGGAGCTCGCTCCACTGCATGGCACCCGGATTCGAACCGCCAAGCTGCCAACTTTGCAGCTGACAGTTTTCAGAGCCTTAGTCCAAAACATGGTCCACTCAAGATGAACAGAACTTTATTCTTCTCCCTTTACTTTGAAGACCCGCCAGAAAGACAGACAAGTGTGTCCTAAATCAAATCAAGCCCAAACTCTCTTAGAGGCAAAAATGATGAAACCAAGGCTATTGTACTTTATGCACATAATGAGAAGATGTGCATAAACTGTATTGGAAAAGCGCATAACGTTGGGAAAAGAGGAAGACCAAACATGAGATGGATTGATTCACCAAAGGAACCACAACCTCGAGTTTTTAAGAGCTGATAAGAACTTTTAATGATAGGACTTTTTTGAAATATGTAAATCATTCATAGGTCAATATGGGTTGGAAGTGTATAACAGCTGCAGCTGCATAATGCTGAATATGAAGAAGATGAATCCTTGCTGACCTCAATGATACTAGTAAGATAAGCTTGAATGCTATAGGATGGATTATCACAAATTGGTAAACCCACTCTTGAATGCACCCCCCCCTCATTACCACCAGATGAGTTTTTGGAAGTTATATTCTAGAAGGGTAACTTTTCTGTTTCAGACATGGCTAGTAGCTGGGTAATTCTGGGAACTATAATCTTGTAAATCAGTTTTCTAAGCTTTGTTCTAATCACTAAGGATGATCATTATTGAGAATAACTATGGATGAGGATTTCAGATTATATATATTTGAGACTGCAGTCTGACAAATATTTGTAAGACAATATAATAAGTAACCACTGTATTGAGACTCTTAAGAGAGGGGTGGGGAAACTTTAGCCTTCCCAGAATACAAAGCCAATAATGTAGGACTATGGGAGTTGTGATCTAAAACCTCTGGAAGGCCAAAGGTTCCCCACTTCTGCTCTAAGGGCTCTGTTTCTTTGGGTACTGTGTTTAAACGCACACACACACACACACAGAGAGAGAGAGCTTTCCATGGTAGAATTTCACCACGAACTTTGGCTAAAACCAAGCTCAGAAATGACTTGATGGCATCTTATTATTGTTAATGGTTGAAATCGAATGAAAGCAGTTGTGCAATTTTACAGAATCTGCTACCAGCTAAAGTAAACAGGCGTAGTATGAAAACCAGGTTACATTTGCCAAAAAGGGTCATCTTGTGGGAATACGTATTTCATGCTTTCCATCAGCAGATGGTGCTGGTGATTTTAAAGAGCAGAAAAAGGCCATTTAGAACTAAAAATACAGAAGAATCGTGTAAGCAAGGCAATAACCTTTTATCTTAGCCAGCAAATGTTAAATAATGCTGGATGTACACAAGTAGTTTGGGCAGATGCTTAATTAGATTACAAAACAAGCCATTCAAGTTCCAGAAAGGCCTCAGAGGGACAACAGAATGAAAAATGTATGTTCCATTTGGAAGCACAAAAAAACCAAAAACATTCCTTAACGATGAGACCTCAACCCAAAGCAAAACATAAGGTCAAACTGAGAGATGGCAAAACCTGTGACCTTGCAGACGCCTCTCCCATCATCCTTCATCATTGGCCCTGCCAACTGGGGCTAATGGGAGTTGCAGTTCAAGGCAACCCATTCTTCAGCCAACTAGAGGGGGGCAGATTGCTGCTTCAGAACATATATTGATGCAGAACATATATAAAGGGAGAGCAAAAGGGTTGGTTTTACGTGGATAAGCGGCAAGTGGGAAAGGTTCGCTGGTCCCTGCTTGTGCAATTGAGGACCAAATCTTCACCCTAGCCACTTTTCTCCTACCCTGCTTCCCTGAAAATAAGACCTCCCCAAAAAATAAGCCTTAGCAGGATTTCTATGCATTTGTTAAATATAAGCCCTTCTGGCAAATAGAAGGGGAAGAAATGGAGGCAATGACAGAGTTTATTTTCTTGGGCTCCTTGATCACTGCAGATGGCGACTGCAGCAATGAAATAAAAAGACGCCTGCTTCTTGGGAGGAAAGCAATGGCAAACCTAGATAGCATCCTAAAGAGCAGAGACATCGCTTTGCCAACTAAGGTCAGGATAGTCAAAGCTATGGTTTTTCCAGTAGTGATGTATGGAAGTGAGAGCTGGACTATAAAGAAGGCTGATCACCGCAGAATTGATGCTTTTGAGCTGTGGTGCTGGAGGAGAGTCTTGAGAGTCCCCTGGACTGCAAGGAGAGCAAACCTATTCATCCTGAAAGAAATCAACCCTGAATGTTCACTGGAAGGACAGATTTTGAAGCTGAGGCTCCAGTACTTTGGCCACCTCATGAGAAGAGAGGACTCCTTGGAAAAGTCCCTGATGTTGGGACAGATTGAAAGCAAAAGGAAAAGAGGATGGCAGAGAATGAGATGGTTGGACGGTGTCATCGATGCAACCAATATGGATTTGACCAAACTCCGGGAGGCAGTGGAAGATAGGAAGGCCTGGCGAGCTCTGGTCCATGGGGTCACGAAGAGTCGGACACGACTGAACGACTGAACAACAACAACAAGCCCTACTCTGATAATAAGACCTAGTGATGGGTGTGACTATGGTTGTGTGCAGGGCTGACATTCAAGCATATTATACTTAATAAAAGTAAGACATCCCCTGAAAATAAGCCCTAGTGTGTCTTCTTGAGAAAAAATAAATATAAGACAGTGTCTTACTTTCAGGGAAGCATGGTAGCTGTTGGCAGAAAAGCAAGAGATATACTGTAGTTTAGGGATGATACTTTCTGATACAGGATGGATTTAGAACTTGTGTGTGAGTCTCTATCTCACCCCCATATGTAGATCTTTTTAAAAGTACTGCATTTCTTAATCTCTCATCAAATCAATCTCCCAAAGCACCAAAGCCCCTGTGATATATTACACGAGGAATGCACAAGAGTGCTGAAAAAGACCCCCCCACCCCGGTATTTCTGTTTATTGTATTCATTGTGTTTCTATCCTTTCCTCCCATGAATACTAGGTTGTATACATGGTTCTCCTTCCCCTGCTTTATATCCACTCAACAAGAGTGTGGCAGGGGAGGTTGGGTGGAAGCACATTTGGGCCCTTGGAACCCTCTTAGTGCACTTTGCCCACACCTAGTCTAGGTCTAAAACTCATGCTTTATTGTTCCCTAATGGTAAACCTTGATCGTTTTCTAATACACGAGGACCCCCCTTTCCATGAGGGATCTGTTTCAAGCCCGCCCGCCCCCCCCCCATTGTCCACGGATATACAGCAAACACTATTTTAATAATGAGTGTGATACATAGCATGATCTCTGACTCTCTCTGGTGTCTAGTTCTGGTGATTTCATCTTTAGAAATATATTTCTAGGATTTTTCTTTTAATTTTTTTAAAATATTTTTCACACCACGGATAAGTGAATCAGCAGACCCTGATCCTGCCAGGGTCCTATTACATCTTGGAAACACATGTTCAAAAGAAATGACTAATGGCCCCTCGCCTGTTTGTAAGAGGAAACTGCTGCATCTGACTTTGGAGGTTCCCAGTCTTGAGTCCATAAATTGGACCCCCATTTCCAGATTGGTGACCGCTGGCTGTGCAGTTTCTGATTTCTGGGAGGTGAAATGGGAGATTTCAGAACCCAAATTTGAGAGCAGCTGGAACCAGACATGTTGAGCCAAGAGTTATTGTGCTAGAACATGAATTTCTTCTTCTTCTTCTTCTTCTTCTTTTTTAAAAAGAGTAACTGACTTGCAGAGGTTTGAAAAGTTAGGTTTGGGGTTCAAAATTCCCAGAATCCCCCAGCCAAAGGAGATATGGTCTTCCCTAAAATCAGCATTTTAAACTTTTATGTGTTACATGCTTTTAAAATCTTAGGGGGATGGAATAAAACTATTTGGCCCCTTTTATGGGACTAGCAAAGCTACCTACAATTTTCATTCTTTTCTCAATACAATGGATAATTTGTACATATGCTTGATCCTTTCTGTAAAAGGCAGTGCTTTTCATTTTCTTTACAGCTGCCAAATGGAACCTAATGATGTTCAGAGAGTGGAGCAGCCTGCTAACTCTTTAATAAAACCGCTCTATTAGCTGGTGCCGTAGCGCTTGCAGCCATACAAGAAAATCACTTTAAAGCATGCTATTATTAAAAAAACCCTCCCGATTTAATCACTGCCAAGCCACCGAAATCAAGGGTGATTTCCAGAAAAACGACTCCAAAAGTAGAGGTAATGGTGAAAAAAAAAATACAAATGAAAATGCAAAAATAGCATTCATGGGCAAACCTTCAGCAGCGGTGGGTGGTTTGTTTTGCTGGCATAAATTCCCCATGGGGAGCCCAAAGGTCTTTTGTTCACTTCCTGCTACTTTTCTATTGAGCTTAATAAGGAAATCAATTTTCCTTTAGCATTTTAAATGGCCTGTTGCTGCTGTTTACTAGGTGTTTCTTTAAAAAAAAGAATATCTATCTTTTCCAGTGCAACCTGGTTTAGATTATTGTTTATACAGTTCTCTTTTACTTTTTCCACTGGCTTATTTGTAATTTAGATCTGTGATTCTTAACTACTGGGGCATGTCCTCCAACATGTCAGAAAATATGTGTATGATTTAACAACAGTGTACTCAAAAAGTATGTTTTTAATTTGAGGATGAAGGGGGGCAGGACCAACTATGTGTGCTATTTGTCATGAAATTACTTTTATGTCAACCCTAATAGGGATTTTGAAATGTGTGAGATATTCAAGGAGTAGTTTACCACTGCAATCCCAGAAGTGAGTTTTCATGGCCATGTTCGGTGTTGAACCAGTTCTCCTGAGTTCTGGTCTGACAGTCATGCATCACACTGCAGCATGTGCAACGTCTTGAATAACCCCATGACATGCCAGAGTGTGCTCCTTAAATAATGTCTGTGAAGATTCTCAGTGATCCAGGTGAGGTTATCTGGAAGTTGAGTCATGGCGACCGGGGTGTCTTGAGAGATCAAAACATTTTGCTACTCAGACTAACGAAGCTGCTTGGATGAGTAGCGAAACGTAGCAATCTCACAAGAAAAGAAGTCCAGTTGCCATGACTCAACTTCCAAGCTCCTTAATGATGTCAATAAAAGAATAAGATAATCATAAAGGGCCTTTATTGTTTTTGAATCATGATATTTCAAATTTCAGAGGAAAAAACTATTGGAAGAGGCAGGTTTGTAAAGCACCATGAGGAGCTTTTCAGGTTTATCAAAATTGGCATGAGTTCAAAAGGATTAAGAAACTATAGTTTAGAACAAACCCTCATTGACAGTGCAGATTATGGGTGCCTTGCAGCATTTTCATATTCCCTTTGGCAAGTAGCCTCCCCTTTGGACCTAAACATATTGAAATAATCTCCTGAAGCCAATCAAAGAACCAATTAAAAGCCAGCTGTCACGTGCACGTGTATTCTGCTGCTACCATTTAACTTAATTTTTATTAGGACCAAGTGTGGTATTTGAAATCATGGCGTCTCATAGTCTTTTCCTTTTTGAAAAAATTAGAATGTTTTATTTTAGTACAAAGAATAAAGATGTACATGCTTTTTGGTAGTTTCAGTGGTACCTTGTATAAAGGAATTAATTCGTTCCAAATGAAATTATGTTAAGCAAATTTTCCTTTATACAAATTCCCACAGGAATACATTGAAAATGGAGTATTCCCATTTTTATGTTGTACGGATTCTCCCCATAGGCGATTATGTTAAGCAAATTTCCCCTACCTCTGGAATTTTTATGTTATACAAATTTTATGTTATACAAGCTGTTTGTTATACAAGGGTCCACTGTATTTCTAAGTTAAACATGTAAATACTCTTCAAGTTAAACTACCTCATAACTTTACACTGTCAGGCCCTATCTGGCTTTCTGAAGTTGTCGTATATATAATAGCTCCGCTCACAACAACTTCTATTAGAGTATGCAAAACATTCTAAATAATAAATATTTATGAATCGGGGTAAATGCCATACCAGCAGACTTTAACTCTTAAACTCATAAGATGCATAAAGACTTATTGGGTCAGAGGAAAATAAAATAATGAAATCAGAAACTGCTAAAGTAACACCGACTCAATTGTATATGTTTGTTGTCATTGTCTACACAGCGTTTTCTTATTTCATCTCATTGTGACCTTAATGAGTATCTTAGCTGACATATGAGAAGCTAAGAAGCTATGTTAACCCCATACTGTATTGTATCTGTGGTGAAAGATGTTGAATAGTTTTCAGTTTCTGCTAAATTCTACTCCATGAATTTCTGTGCTTTGTACTGCTATGCAATAAAAGTACAAAAATTCATGGAGTAGATAGAATAACTACATGTTCCTCAAAGAGTCCATCAATTTTTCATTAACTGGCACTTAAGGTCTCAGTAATGTACTCTGAGATATTTGTAAGAGAAAGAAAAAATGTTTGATTACTGCATTACTTACAATTGTGAACAGATCAATAGCAAACTAACAAACTGACCTCAACAGACTAAACAGATGGGAGGGAACACTTGACAAATTGATGAGGCTTTCTTTGAAATCAGACACAGGAAGGAACAATTGGTTAACACTGGATATGTCATTGCAGTCCAGAGAGGTCCCTCTCAGCCACACAGTACACTCAGAATGAGAGCTGATAGCATAAACTAAATGCGCACATCACATCAAGGAAATGTGTGTGTTTTTTAACTACTGTACCTAAGAATTCCTGAGCCAGCATAGTTATATAGGAATTGTAATTTAAAAAAAAACACTTTTCTGACATCTGCGCTTTGTTCTTTGGCATGTATCAATCAATCTTCCTTTCAGAAACAGCAAAAAACATTTTGCAGTCTATTGGTTCAAACAGAAGAGCAGCACAGATCAATATTTTGGCCTATTAGTTTTCATACACCTTGTGGAATTATTTTGAATTGATCCTGACTTATACGGTTGCTTCCTTTGTTTAAAAAAACAACACATTTTTAAAAAATCAATTTCTTAATGGTACAGAAATAAATTTTCCAACCCTTATCCCAAGCAGGAGTAAATCTGCTCTTCAAGCAGAATTGCAAAATCAGTAATGGATCTTCTCATAATAATTTAATTTGGTTTATTTTGGGTTTCTTGAAAAAAATCACATCTTATCTGTAATTTGTTGTTCAGTCAGAAGACTCAATAATATTGAAAGGTGGCTTCGCACAGACTTCTTTCTTATCGTACATGATACCTACTGCATAGATTTAGTCTGGTTCACAAATACATCTCTGAAATGTGGCTTATTTGGGAGCTATCCTGCATGTTACGATCCCACTGCAAAGGATAGAAAGGAGAGACTATTTGGGGGGACTAGAGGGACTATTCTGTCTATTTATACAGCACTAACCAATTGCTCCAGACTTTTATTCCAAAAAAAGCCCCGCCTCTCTGCGGAGCATCTCTTTCCATCTTTTTCCTCTTTTGGAAGTGGTTGTTTGTTTGCTGTTGATCAGTTCAGTTGGCTGCTATATGTGAGTGTAATAAAGAAGCAGCGTACACAAGTCTGTAATTTCAAGCCATTGTAAGCAGCAAAATTGTTTTTGTTTATTCTTTCTACTACAAATGTCTCAGAGAGAGTTAGTATGACTTTAAATGCTAGTTAACAAAAATAGGAGGACTCTGGGGAACATGTAGCTGTTCTTCTCTGTGAGCCTCTGTACTTCTAATGTACACAAAGGGGATTTCAACAGAAATTGAAAGTTCTTCAACATCTTTCATCTCAGATGCAGAAAAGAAGTGGAAGAAGGTACAAATGTATTGCCTGGGAAAGCCACTGAAAAGCCCCATATATGGTAACTTCTCCCTGTAGTAGAGCTGCTCCTTAAACTTGATACGTAATTTTAATCATTTATTTATAGGGTCACTTCATGTACTGAAATGCTGCGGTAGATGAGGAATAGAGTGATTGCAGAGAAGTTTGAAGTAGGAAGGCTATATCCATGTTCCCATGAAAGAGGCTATGTTGGCCAAAGAAGAAACAGATCTGAATTGCCCTAAGCACATCCGATCTTGACTCATCTCAGAAGCTAAGCAGGGTCAGGCCTGGCTAGTACTTGGATGGGAGACCACCAGGGAATACCAGGTGCTGTAGGCGCCTGGAGGAGGAACTGGCAAGCCACTCCAGTATCCCTGTCAAGAAAACTCAATAGACAGGGGTCACGAACAGCCGGTCATGACTGTAACGACACAACAACAGTGGAAGCTGTTTTAAATGTGCTGATTTCGAAATTAGAAATGATGTTTAAGGAGAATCGTCACCTATATCACTTGAGTGGGGAGGATTATGCCCTGGTGATCTCGGGGCTTGCCAAGTCTGCTATCCAGGGACTAACTGTGGATAAGACCCTCCAAGGTCTGTAGTTTTTCTTCCTGAAGAGTTGCAAGCACTACCTGCAAGCTGCAGCCATGAGCAAGCCTTCCCCACCTCCCAGACAACATGACTTTTGGGACATAAATTATCCCAGCTAATCTATAGCTTTTTCCACTGCAAAACTGGAAGCTAGTGAGATCAATTTAATGGTACATGGTGAATCTGTTCCAGGATTTGAACTGAACTTTACATGAGCTATCCAAAGTACCTGAACCTATTTAGGGAAGAAGGTTCCACGCCTGGAATGGCTTTTGGAAAGTTTGGACTAAAATACAGAGTGGATTTGCTGCCTCTGCAAAATCAGAACCATCAACCTCCACTGCACTGAGGTAGTTTTTTGTACCTAGCAAAAATAAAACAGGGAACAAAAAACAAAACATGCAAGCAAAAATAAATGATCCCATGGCATTTAAGAGGGAAGTATAATGCCAGGAAGCAAAAATTGCATTTTCTGATTATCAGTAAGTTGGCTGTCTTTGTAGGGAGGGAGGAGAAACACTGGATTTTTTGTGCCATCTTTTGATATGCTAGGATCAGAGAACATCTCATAACACCCTCAGTGCAAAGTGTTTTTTTAAATGTACCCAGTGAATGTAAAGAAAGGGATAGGCCATACCTGAAGAAGAAATTTAACCAAAGTACATACTTTTGTAGATAACAGAAGTCAGATCCTTTCAGAGGTAAGCAAAATGAATATAGTATGCTTGAAGTAAAAGTACGCATTTTTAAAAAATGAAATAAAGTGAGAGCTCCCAATTGATGCCACTGCCTCTCTTCACAATCATTTCTCTTTCCCCTTCAGCTGTTCCTTTCTTTCATAATAGAGTATCTAGCTTGAAGGGGATAATGAAAAACAGCATGAAGTAGGGCAGAGAAAAACATAATAGATCAGCACAGAAAATGGCAATACTGTAGCATCACATGGGTTGCAGTTGTTGCATTAGGTCACCAATCTCATTCCCAAGGGTGGGATATTTGTGTTGTCAGCCATTTACCTGACACCACAAAGGACTCCTCTAAGAGCTGTCATTTTCACACTTCAGGAAAACACCATCAGAGCCATGCTGACAAGAGCCTTTTAATACATTGTATTAATTATAATGCATTGTTAATTGAACATGGCCCTGCAACATTGTTTGGCTGTTCACCTAAAGTGCTATAACCATTTAGCTGACCCATATAGCTTGGTCGTTGGCGTTGTTTTAATGATTAGTGGGTTACTCAAACTATAACGCTTGAGAGACTCGAAAAAACAAAAAAGCACAACAAATGGACCATCTGCACCCCAGGAACTCATTTCAGTCGGCTCTTCATGGAATGGCCTGAGAGAAACGGCCAATGTTTTTCCTTGCCAAATTGCTGAGAGGAGTAGAGAGAGCAGTAAACAGTTTAATTTAATGGCTCTGTGGAAACACGGTGCTGAGATCTTTTCAATGTGAAAAGCCAGAAACTTTGTGTGCGGTAGTTTGGTGAAATAAACGCTGTTACTATTCCAAAAGTCAGTGGAAGGTGTACAGACAAAGAGTGTTCCTAAAGGCATAAGAGGGAGAGGTCTCAAGGGAGAGGAGGAGAAACTGGGCCTTTTCAGTAGCTTCTCCTCAGCTTCAGAATAAGCTACCACCTGAAAGCTGTTTCCCCGCTTCCCTGGTGACTTTTAAGAAGGTCTCAAACCCGTTTTATTTTGGAGGGCTTTTCAAAACACACCACCTGAAGAGCCACTGAGGTTTTTAAATGTTAATTTCAATTGCACTGTTGATCATGTCTATGTTATATATATTGTCACTGTTGTAAACTGCCAGAGTGAACGTCGATCAGACGGGCAGTATGGAAATCGAACAAAGAAACAGACAAACAGCAGTGCACACAACTTGGCTCCTGTGATCCCAAGTCAAAGCAGGGCATCAAAAAATTACTGTTTGAAGTTATGGTTCCCAGAATTCCCTGGCCAGCATGGCTTCTGAGATCCTGGGAATAGTACTCTGAAGCAGATCTTTTCCAAGCCCAGAATATTGTGCTTCTACTTGTTTTTTCCTCCAAGGAACTTGGGTAGCAAGCCTCATTCTCCCTTCTCTATTTTATCCTCACAAGACACATGAAGCTTTAAGTGATTGGATTCATGGATAGCCCTTAAAGAATACGGATGAGTTCTTCCAGATCAGCAGTGTGTTTCAGAATATAACAAATAGTGATGATGGACATGGTTTAATCTTATGTCCCTCCGTGGAGTTCAGGACGTTGTATGAGATTCTGTTTTATATTTATGCAGCACATATATTTCCCTGTTATCCTCTCAATTGTCCTTTGAGGTAAGTTAGGCTGAAGGATGATGGTATCTCCAAGGTCACCCCGAGACGTTGTGTAAAAAGTATCTATCATATTTGCATGAAACCTATTCAACGACCCTGAGCTGGTGAGAGAGACTGACAATCATTCCAGTATACCAAATCGGTAGTGGATCAAATAAACCATGGGACCCTCACAGCTTCCCAGGATATTAGACATATCTCAATTTAAATATTTGCAATGGTTACTATTGAATGCTAAGGTTATGGTATCTGCAGACTCCAGCATGCCATGGGTCCAAGTCTTGGGTTCTTACGTCTTTTCATGCTAGGCTCCCTGAATTCAACATTTTCCAGATGAGAAAGTTGATCAGGTTTATGAAAAGCAGTGATACACAAGCAGCTGCTTAATAAATTATCACATTGACATCCATCTTTACTTCAAAGAGTTCAGGTTTGCACAAATGGGCCTTATCTACTTTTATCTTAAAGCTGCTGCTGCTTCCTGCCTGTATATCCCTCAAGGATGCTGAACCCATTGCCTCTAGGGCCAAACATCAGGAAAGTGTCACAAAAATGAATAATTATTTATCATTATTTGGACAAACTGCCTTGAGCAAATAAACCATTTTGGATGGACAGTGATTAATTTCTTTGGTCTCAAAAATAATTGGATAAAAGGAAGAAATGGACATGTCAAGAAAACAAAAATCAAAAGGCCTGGAGATTATTAAAGTAGCACAACAACAACCAGAGTCACGGCCCTTTTGATGCAAACATTTCAGCCAGTCACATAGCCCATCAACTCCTCATGAATGGGAGAGCTGACTATCACTATTGGAAATCAGAATTCAAATGTGAAAGAAACAAGCTGGGGATCATTCCCCTTGAAAGCTCATTCTACTGAAGAGAATTGAAAAAAGCTTTTTGTAACTGTTTGTCTGTGAATATTCTTATTCATCCAGGTGAGGCTATCCGGAAGTTGAGTCATGGCAACCGGACTTCTTTTCTTGTGAGATTAAAATGTTTTGCTACTCATCCAAGCAGCTTCGTCAGACTGAGGAAAGTTAGTGGTGAGGCCTCCAATTCATAGTTCACCTTGATTTCACATCACCCTGGTCTGAATAGGCCTGTTAGGTGGACAGTGTCCTGAATATCCAGATATTTGCAGCTGCAAAAATGGCAAGGGAGCAGGCCTACATGACATTCAAGTAGAACAGATAACAAAAAGTAGCCCCTTAATTTCTGTAATAATTGTCTTAACTCTCACAGGATTTTAAAAATTTGCAGTAAGTTGCAAATGAAGCCTGTTCTGAAACCTGATATAGAACCCATAGACCCAAAAAGGCTTCAGGGCACTCTTGCTATTTTGTTATTTCCATAAATTCCTGGAAGAGTGATTTTTAACCATATGAAGGAAGTACTGGAATCATTCCTCACACTACAACAGGCTGGCTTTAGACCTGGGAAGAATTGTTCAACATAAACCCCACATGTAATGCAAGCTATTCATGATGGCTTTGAAATTTAAAATTGGAGGCAGTCTTTACTGACCTTCTGGCTGCCTATGACAGTGTTTTGCATCACTGCAAAAATTCTATAATCTCAGCAAGGGTTATATGATGACACCAGCAGTAGCAACCGTATTGCAAAACAGCAGATCTTTTTAAGGTTAACTTTCAAAGACAACATTGCTGATGGAGGACTCAGAACAACTGTCAACCCCCCAAAATCCTGGAGCTTGCTGGGTCACTGTGTTCTATATCAGGTTTCAGGGTACTGGTCCCTATTTTGTTTAGCATCCATCTGCTATGTCAAGGCACCAACAGCTTTATTGACGCTGTTCCACTTTTGTATTTGGTTTTTGTGATCGCTACATGGCTCCTCAACTTGTTTTGCTTCAATTGATGATCTTACACTTGCTGCTCAAATAGCTTTCAGGAGGTAGAATATCTTCATATAGGTGGATTAGAAGAATTTGATACATATCGTAATGAAAATCAGCTTAACGCCAACCTTACTAGTGCTCTAATATGTGCTTTTCATCGGAGATACTGTATAAGCAAGCATCTCCGAAACCTCATTAGCTGGAAGGGCATCCAGCTAGATCGCTCTTTTGCCCCCAATAACTATACTGACCTGTAAGAAACACTACCAAAATAAATGAATGAATAAATAAAAAGTCTCCAGAAAGAACAATATTATTTGAAAGCCATCAGAAGACATTTGGGGGACACAACCACCAACTTTGAGAACTCCAGTCTTGGCTTCATGATTCTCTACAGAGGAAAAAGCACTTTTCCAGTGTGATATAATTCAGCCTGTGCAAAACAGATGATGATAGCACTCAATGAAAGCTTGAAGATCCTTCCTGGATGCCTGAAACCACCCCCATTGATCAAATCAATGACCAAGTAGCCATTGCACCCATTGGCACCCAGAGTGAGGTGGCAGATAATAGTAAAAGACTTAAAGCCTGTGCTTCAAAGGCCAGAAGGCAACTGCACATATGTCAGTATACTCTATGCCCCTCAATGTATACCATGGAAGACTCGACACTAGTGGCCCAGAACACTATTGCAGCTATCCATTACTGAGTGAAAATTATCTGATATACCTATTAATCTATAGTGGTTAGAGATGGGCACGACCAGGAAAAATGACGTTTCGAGTTGTCGTGTGTCGGAGCTGGCCCGTTTCGGCTCGTTTCCGTTTGTCGCGAAATTTTTCAAAAATTTGTCGTTTCGTTTGTCATTTTTTCGTCTGTCGTTAGTATTGGTTTGGGGGGGTAGAGGGCTCCTGGAGGCACCTCTCTGGGGTGGGTGCCTCCTCTGGCCCGCTATGAAGGGAAAGCGGGCTCCTGGAGGCACCTCTCTGGGGTGGGTGCCTCCTCTGGCCCGCT
>JAHTLZ010000379.1:51394290-51421357 GCA_023846285.1 Phrynocephalus versicolor
GGCTCCTGGAGGCACCTCTCTGGGGTGGGTGCCTCCTCTGGCCCGCTACAAAAGGGTACACATAGCCAATTGGATATGCATACCAAGTTGCAGTGGCAGAGGCACCTCTCTTTCTTTCGGGTGCCTCTGGACCAGCCTGGTGTACTGTGTACACGGCTGGGAAGGCTCCCTCAGGGCGCCCTCTGGCTCACTAAGAAGGGAAGTGTACTTGCATGTGTAGTGCAATGCGAGGGAATCGGGGTTTTTTATTTTATTTTTAAAACTTTTTTTCTGTTGCACTTGATCCCCCCGCACCGCATGGCAAATGGAGATGACGAGGATGCCCCCCCCAGCCTAGTACCAGAGCAGCCCAGGACAGGAGGGGGGGAGGCCGTGGACCCCCCCCCCCCCAAAAATCCCCCCTCTGGTAGGTGCCCTCAGGCATATTTCCGCCTGCTTTTTTGGCCGGGAATTGGTTTTTTTTTTTAATTTTTAAAAGTTTTTTTCTGTGCCGCTTGGCATCGCGTGATCGCTGCGATGCCAGGAACGACAACAACAAATCAGACCCAATTTTTCTTTTATCGGTTCGAGTTCGAGTTCTGGCGTAGTAATTGTCGTTACCATTTCTGTTACATAACGGAAACGAGGAACGGAAACGGAAATGAGAATTTCACCAAGTCGTGCCCATGTCTAATAGTGGTGCTTCTGACACAAAAAGGGAGAGATCTTGAAGTGTGTTCATCTTTAAATGGCAACAGGACACTTTGCTGTGTTCCATACAATACCCACAAAGCACAACAGGCTAAACGGGGAAAGGCTGTATTGGCTGGGGATGACTGGAGTTGTAATCCAGCCCCATTTGGTAGGCCGCATAATTCCCATCCCAGTCAAAGAAAAATTGCATGGTTCTAAAAACAACAGTGTTCCCAAGCATAGGCAAATGTCTGCAATGAAAACCCATTTTTAGGAAAAAGCATAAAAGTATTTTAATAGTCAGTAACATGTAGAACAAATTACCTTATTTACAAAGCACCTCAGTTTTGCCAGCTATTCTGTTGTACATTATTAAAAATGCAGGAACTTTTGTTGTATATATATGGTTTCAGAATCAATGCACAAATAATAGCCTCC
The DNA here is from genome assembly GCA_023846285.1 of Phrynocephalus versicolor. NCBI lineage: Eukaryota > Metazoa > Chordata > Lepidosauria > Squamata > Agamidae > Phrynocephalus > Phrynocephalus versicolor. The sequence continues at coordinate 51,395,401 of JAHTLZ010000379.1, forward strand.
TGAAACAGAGTTCTTAGTTCCTATAACTGCATAAAACATTTTAGAACAAACATGCATATATTAACCCCACTGACAGAGAGAGAGAGAGAGAGAGAGAGAATGAGTTGATGGAATAGAGTCTTGGTTTGCTTATCAGTTCATCACTTGATGCTGTAGTTGAAGTTGAGGGCTTGACTTGACTTGAGGCGTTGCTGAGTGTCCGGTAAGATGACATAAGAAGCTGGAGGTCAGTGTGAGTAGCCATTGAGAGAAACTTCTGAACACACTGTGCCCCTTTTATTTTGTGTGTTTCACCCATCACGTGTCAGAATGGGACCTTCTTAGTCCCCCGGAATAACACTTTTGGACTGTTTACACTGGCATAGAGATATGACATATAGATATCTTGTGGAATAGTTTGGATTGGAGCGGGGGGGGGGGAGACCTTGTCTGAACATGTTTCTGTTTTAAAAGATCCATCCTTCCTCTTTAAGAGCTGTTGCATACCTTTCTGGCCCAATAGTAGAGCATGCATTCTTTTTGGCGTGTTCATTGTTTAACTGAGACATAGCAATTTAAACTTCTGACTGCCATTGTAAGGGAGGATGTGGGAAGAGAATGAAGAAAGGAAAGCAGGAAGGGGAGAATAGAGAAAACAGAATGGCATCAACGAACACAGAAAAGAATGATGTAAAAAATCACTCCTCTGATACTCCACAGACAATAAAGAGAAGAACTTAACTTTAAAACAAAGCTTTGTTTTAAAACAGACAAAGGATGATTGTGAGTAGAAAAATGTGTCCCCAGAATCAACTGCTTTTTCCCATTCTGGCACTTTCTTGACCCAGCCCATGTAATAGAGAAGTGCATCAGTACAAAAGAGGTGCAAACCACTGTGACAAAAAGCATGAGTGTTGTATCCGGGTTATCAATAAGCTCGGATGCTTCCCATCTCTGCCTTAGACCATGGATTTTTTTTTAAAAAAATCACCATAATACTGTATGTTACATTACCCCAGCCATTCAAACATATCAGCATACTACAGTATATGTTTATAATTGTGATTCTTGAATGTTTGGCAAAAGAGCAAAATATCACTCTAGTTTTGATAAAGTTGGCCCCACCGGGCAAGAGAAGATGCAGTGGACCCTTGTATAACAAACAATTTATATAACATAAAATCTGTACAACATAAAAAATTCCAGAGGTAGGGGCAATTTGCTTAACAGAATCGCCTATGGGGTGAATCCGTAAAACATAAAAATGGGATTACTCCATTTTCAATGCAATCCTATGGAAAATTTGTATAAAGGAAAATTTGCTTAACATATTTTCATTTGGAGCGAATTAATTCCTTTATATAAGGTATCACTGTACAAGCATTCTTGGTTGGGTCAGAAAATACTCATAGTGTACATTAACCCTAAATTAAACCCAGCCCTACTGTTGCATTTTCATGGGGTTAGAAAATAATCCATAGCTCATCAATGCCCGTTGTTCTCCCCAGGTGCTTAAGCATTAAAACAAGTTCTTATATACATTGTATCTTTTCAAATGGTTTTGCTTCCATTTTATGTTGGTACATTAAGACCAGACTCAGTTTGCAGTCATAAAAAGAAGGAATCCCAATGATGCACCTTTTTGATGTTGAATCCTGTCATATTTTTAAAGCCCTAGTGAGCTCATACTGGGAGGGTATAAACAATTTAGTCATAATGAAACCATTAGTCATCTTCCCTGCAAATTTTTTTTTTTAAAAATCAATGTATAATTACTTCCCAGTTGAAATCTTATAGTAGTCCTGCTTTGGACTCCAACTCCCAGATCCCCTACCACTAGCATGGTCAATAGCCACGTTGACTTGGGGATTCTGGGGGTTGTAGTGTTGCAAACAGGAGGTGCAGTGTGACCAGCTTCAGAGACGGTATGTATTCTTCTCTACACTTTGGTTATGGTTCAGGCCTGTGACTTCAGTAGATTCCCATCTTTTCCATCACAGGAACATAGGAAACTTCCTGAATTGTAGGCTATTCATCCATCTAGTTCAACATTGTAAACTTGATTGGCAGCAACTATTCAGAGTTTGAGGTAAGATTCTTTCTTCCCTGTACCTAGAGATTCGTACTACTATATTCCTGGTAGTCCCTCACAGAATTACTGACCAGTCCTGACCTTCCTTAGCTTCTAGAGCAGTAGTTCTCAAGGGTTCCCAGTTGTTCCTGGACTGCAACTCCCAGAAGTCTTCATCACTGGCTGAGCTGGCCAGGATTTCTGGCAGTTGTAGTCCAGGAACATCTGGGGACCCACAGGTTGAAAACCACTGTTCTAAAGTCTAATGAAAAGATATACCTTCAAGGCTTGATGGTGGTACTCCTTGCCTATTCACTACCCCACTTCCAAGCTACATTCCCCCACCTCACCCCCACCCAAGCTCCAACACTTTACTAGATTTGAGACCCTGTAGTGGCTAGAAAGAACCAGGAGGAAGGACCCAAGAACAGATCTCCACTTTTGCGCTTTGTCAGAGTTTTCAGAGGGGGGATTTCTGATCAGTAGTCCCCAGATCACATTCCTCAAAACACAGGTCTGAAGCCTTGATGTTCAGTCCTGGAAATTTCAGTGGAACAGACATTAATCGGCCAAAGAATAAATTTTGATTTTTGTTTTGTCTTTCTTGACTATAGCATCTTGGTATCTAAGGCATAATGTGCTTCTATGGTGCTTCTCTCAGGACTTAAAACTGATACCTGAACAGTACTTGAAGAAGTATTATTCCGTCCCAAAAGACCAATGTTTTAGTAAAATGAAGAGATTCACAGCTAGTGAATAGGTAAGATCTAGAAAATAGCTGCACCCTGATGGATTTTGGAATGTTTAAATACCTGACAATTTTTAAACATGCATTATGAAGCAGAATGTTTGTAATACACTGAGAATCAGTTTTTTGATATTTAGATTGCCAAAGTCAGCACGACCCCAAGAACACACTAGTGATTACAATCCTACGTAGTTGGAAGTCCTGCAGAATTCAACAGGATTTACTCCCAAGTAAAGGAATCATGCAATTACAATGAAAATCAGAAATTTACACAGGACAGGGACATTATTCTATTTTGCATTTACAGTGTGAAAGTAGCTTCTTACTGTATATGGCTAGTTATGAATTTGAACACTGCATTCCAAATTTAATTTCCTCTGATGAAAGACCATATATTGAATATATAAAATAGATCCAAATTCCAGTGCTATCTCCTTATTCAACCTTAGCAAAATCAATTTGTGGACTTGTTCTTATAGTTCATCTGTCAGCTTGGCCTGCGTCTCCATTGGTGTGCGGTTCGAGAAACACACACACACATGCACAACTTTTTGCTCTTTGCCTATTGGTATTATACCGCATTTATGGAGCGTTGTCTGCTTGCATCTAAGATGTTCAGACTGCTTTATAAAAAAACCAACAACAAATGATGTTCAAGTACCTCTGGTTTTCAACTTCTGTAATGTTTGTGTCAAATTGTTTGCTTGTTAGAATGAAATGGAACACAGAAAGATGTATTAATGAATCCTATGTAAACTTGCCTCAGCTTGGCAAGGAACATAAACCCAAGGCAGGACAGTAGTTCTGCAAAGTTATGATGACAGTCATTCAGCAAAGTTATGATGGACCTATAGGAGCCTCATGGCACAGTGGTTAAATGCCTGTACTGCAGGTAAAACTGTGCTCACGACCTGGGGTTCAATACCAGGTAACAGGCTCATGGTTGACTCAGCCTTCCATCCTTCCGGGGTCAGTAAAATGAGTACCCAGCTTTTTGGGGGGTGGGGGTGGGAATGTGTAGCCTGCATACTGTAATTTTAAAAATTGTAAACCGTCCAGAGACTACTTGCAGTGTTATGGGGCGGTATATAAGCAGAACACTTTGTTTTTGCTTTGCTTTGTACTTCAGACGCAGTACTGTATCAAGAGAAGTAGCCCATAAGTCAGGCATGGAAAACTTTGGGTCCTCCAGGTTATTTTTTTCCACCTTTTCCTAATGGTCAGTAGTCAAGGACTATGGCAACTAAAGCCCAAAGCATCTAGTAGGCCTATATGTTAGGGTCCCCCCCCCAAAAAAAAATCCCTGTATTGACCCTGGCCCTTTACACAGCACTAATAAATTCCCTTTTTCGTTGTTCTTCAAACCTGTTGTGCCATTGGCCAGGAATGATTACGCAATTCCCCCTCAAAGTTTACCTTCCTCTGATTTCAGCCGATTGCACCTGAGAAGAGCTTTTGCAAAGGGGAAAGCAAGAGCATAGAAAGACCTTCCAGGGTGAGGGTGGGGTGGAGGGTGGGCATGGGCAGCGGTAGTTAAAAAAAAAAAAAAGCAAGTGCCAAACATGTTGGTGTTGAGTGGGGAAGTGGGTAGATAGAGCTCACTAGGAAAATATCAAGTGTTTGTAATGAAGGAAATTAACAAATGCTGTTCTTTGTTCCTTTCATTTACAACTTGACTCAAGTTGGGATGAAGGGTTCCCTCTGGCCCTAATGGTTCCCACAATTTGGAACAGGTTCGCAAGTTCCACAATAGGGGGGGGGGGTACTGCCTTCTCCGGCATTGTTTTCCCAGCGGGAACCTCTACACACTGCCCTCACCACTGAGTTGCCACTTATGCTCCTGGCACAACATGCAACGGTCTGTATGAGATTAAAAAGAGGTGAATAGCGGACAAGTTGGAGTTATCACCACTTGTCCTTTCTTAGACCACAATGGCAGCAAAAGTACTGAAATGAAATGGAGAGAGTTACTTTCTCCTTCCTTTGTCCCTCCATTGAAGAGCCTCCACGGGTGGGGGTTAGGGTTTATCTTGCCCACCCTGAGCTCCTTGGCCCCCTCTTCCTGACTGAATTTTGACAGGGCAGCAGGAGCCCTCCCCTCACAATTTACCTTTAAAGCAGTGGTTCCCAACCTGGGGGTCGGGACCCCTTTGGGGGTCGAACGACGTTTCACAGGGGTGGATATGAGCCAGTTAAGAAAAAGGCACAAATGGCTTAGTTCTGGAGGAGCGGGGGAGGAAGGGGGGAAAGAGCAAGTTACAGCTTGATAGGTTGGAGGGGATGTCAGTCAATGGCACCGGAGGCTACAATTGGCTGAGGTTGCCTGTAGAGGGAAGTTCTCTATGGCACCTGTGGCCATAGTTCTCTGTGGCCTCTTCCAAGCAGGGCAAGGGGTCACCACAACATGAGGAACTGTATTAAAGGGTCGTGGCATTAGCAAGGTACATACGGTGTGCAATGCTTTCAGTCTTCCACGCCAGTGAATCACACTGATCATGCTACCTGGGTTGCCGGTTCCCTCCTGTGTTTCTCCTGTGTAAAGCAGTGTGACCTCCCAGTGGACTCAAGATAAAGTAAGATTCTTGGGCAGCCATGGAAATGGACACCCAAATACCACAAAACAGACTCAACCTACCAGCATTATTTTCCATATTTTTACATTTTAAAAACAGCTTTCTCCATCACTTCTCTCAGAAGCATAAATAAGACATTCTTCAGCATTCTTCCCGCAGGGGGTTCTTTTATGCCTCCTGGTTGCCGCCCAGATACTCCATTTCTGTTGCGGTTTTGGGACCTTGGATGGCGTTCTTGGTTCGGCGACGGAACTCCTCTTCAATCTCCTCAAATGATTTTCCTTTGGTTTCTGGCACTTTGTAGTAAATGAACAGCACAAAGAGGATGAGGAGAACAGCAAAGACCAGAAACACATATGATCCAAGAAGTTTCTGTGGTAAACCAAAGGGAAACACAAGGCATGTTAGTTTAGTCCCTGGTCTGTAGGCACCCACTACTAGAACCCACCTAAGAGAGGCAAGATTTGGGGGCATAATAGACAGGGCGTAGAATACCCTCTCCAGAGAGATTTGCCTGGTGTCTACGTGACAGGGAGAGTTAGACCTAGGAGAAAGTACTTGATTTTCCAGTTGTTCAACCTGTTCAACCTACAAGTGACCATTCATAATGTAGACTGAGGAGGACAAGGTGTGTCCCCAGACTATGTATGTCTCCTGCCCAGGACTCTGCTACAGAAAAAAATTAGTTTAACAAGGACAGAACAAATGGTCTTTTTAAAAGGCATGGCCTCACACGCTTGGTTTTAGCCTCTGAAATCCACAACAGGATTTGACAATATTGGAGACACCTCACTACTGGCATTTCAGGGTTTTGGTGGGAGAGTGGCAGCATATTGGGGAGATGGTTTTTTTTTTTTTTTTTTTTTTTTTTTTGGCTATTCTCTGCTGTTTCTTGTGCTATCAGAGGTCACAGATTTGTTGGGTTCCAGATTGTAATTTCAAGGTCAAGAAATATACTGTGCCATTGACAATTTAGATGTCCACTCAGTTGCATTCTCTTCGTTAAACTGCAAATGCATGAATGCTGGAACGTCTTATTCAACAGTCCCCATCATAAATGCAATGAAACATCATGGTGTTCTTACAGCGACGTAGGGGAAGAACATTCCAATGCAGAAGTTGGTGAACCAGTTGCAAAATCCAGCTATTGCAACGGCAGCAGGGCGAGGACCTTGACTGAATAACTCAGCCACGATAAACCAGGGAATTGGTCCTGGCCCGATCTCAAAGAAGCTGACAAAGAGGAAGACGGAAATCAAGCTGATGTAGCTCATCCATTCAAGCTTGGGCTGAAAACAGAAGGAAAAGAGGACCAAGTTAGCAACATGAGCAGATGCTTCAGTGAATCCCATGCATTTATGTTTGGTCAACGGATACATCTGAGTGATACCTGAAAAGGTCAACCTAATCCATTATGTGCCACCATCATGCCATCTTCTGCCATTCATACAGAAGCAGCCGGTTCAAATATGGCCCATGTGCCTAGGCCTTACTAGGTGTGAATGCATTCCAGAGTTTATCTCTTAATTGTTCTTCTATTTTTGGTCTTCATGAGTAAGATCTTATATGTGTAGGTTGTATGAGACACAGTATTGCTGCATCATAGGTGGCCAGGAGCTGCAGATGTGGGTGGTACTCTGGCTCTATCTTGTGAGCCCAGTTCAGGCCAAAGCCCCACCAAGGCCAGCTCCAGTCTAGGAAAGCAAGGCCATGTTAAGTAGAAGCAGACCACGTAAAACTTGGCCAGTTACTGTAACAGGAATCTTGTTACTCAAATCAAGAGCAAGTTTCACATGACCTGGCCTAACCAATTGTTATCTATGTGTTGTTCCAGCAAGCTAGTCTGTAATTCTTCCCTTTGATCCAAGCTCAATTGGTGGCACACAAGATAAATATTTCTGATTCCTTTCTTCCGCAAAGTTCCAAGTCACATGGCTAGTGGCCATACTAACTAGAACAGTGGTTCCTAACCTGGGGGTCAGGACCCCTTTGGGGGGTCGAACGACCATTTCACAGGGGTCGCCATGAGCCAGTGAAGAAAAAGGCACAAATGGTTTGGGTCTGGTTGAAGAGAGGGAGGAATTGGGGGGGGGGGGAGTGAGTTACAGTTTGAGAGGATGGAGGGGATGTCAGTCAATGGCCCTGGAGGGTGCAATTGGCTGAGGGTGCCTGTAGAGTTCTCTATGGCACCTGCAGCAGTGGCCTGCCAAAGGGGGCTTGTGGCCTCTTCCAATCAGGACAAGGGGTCACCACCACATGAGGAACTGTATTAAAGGGTTGCGGCATTAGGAAGGTTGAAAACCACTGAACTAGGAGTATCTAGAAGCTGTAATGCAAAGGGTAATTTTTGCCAAGCTCTTAGAGATGGGCACAAGCTAATGTTTCGACAGTTCTGTGTGGTTCGTTTACCGGCTCCACAGCTGATCCATAGTTTGGCACCCTTCCTCCTCTGGTTGCTGCCCATTCAGAGGCAGCACCCAGGCTTCCCTGCCCCACGTCCTCCAGGTGTTGTTCCAAGTGGGTGCCCACTGGAAAGGACAGGCACCAAAACAAGAAACAGCGGTGTGGCTGGTCAACAAACCATGCTGAACCAGCCATTCCTGCCCATCTCTTCTCTTGACCCACCAAGTTATTGACCTTAGCTTGGGGTCCTACTCTTTCTATCAGTGCCTTAACAGATGGACATTGAAGCCCCTCCAGGCACCTAAGAGCCTTTTCACAGGATCCGCTGGCCGCTTAAATTCGGACCAGAGATCTTGGGGGTTCGTTGCTCTTCCTGTGTTCCCACCCCCTCCGCACTTCCTTGCTCCTGTCTGCGTGAGGGGAGGGAGAAAAAAAAGGAAAAAATGCAGGCTCACCTCCGTCTGCTGGTCGACCACCCCGAGCCCCGTCGTCCTGATTCCTGTCTCTTAAAGGGGCGGGGGGCAACAACAAACAGAAGCGAGGAGAGCCCGGCACTCACTCCTTTACATCCGCATCAGGGATTTTCACCCCCGGATAGCAGGTACCTGAAAAGTGCGCTGGGACACGCTTAGATGGGCGTGGTCACACTTAATTTTCTGTAAACTCCAGAGCTGGTGGGGAAACCATTTTAAGCTCCAGAGCTGGGAGCCATTTGCCGCGCAGTTTAGGGGTCGTGTGAAAAGGCTCCAAGAGAGAAGAAGTGGTGCCGCAGCTCAAGGAGGAGAGACTTACCTGAAGCACAAGGCCAACAGTCATTGTTACGGCACACACCATCATGCCAAATAGGCCGGCCATAAAGAGGGAGCGCCGGCCAGCCTTTTCCACCAATAAGATCTGTCCGTAGAAAAATAAGAGTGAATTAGTGCTTGCCTTTCCGCGTTGGCATGTCAAGTGCCTTGAGACCGGCAATCTAGCAGCTGCACAAAGAGCACGCCAAAGGTTCATTGGTGCGCATCTACCCTGTGACTTACAAAACCTGAGTTTGCAGACAACCAGCCAATATACTCAGCTCAGAAGTAGTCTCCTTGGAGCAGGAGTTCTTGGCAGATTCTTTGGTCGGCTACAAGTATTGGCTAGGTGGGCTTGTGGGAGAGAATGGAAGTTTATTGATTAGCTGAAAAGCAGAATGAGTCCCATAGCACCTTAAAGACTAAAAGGTTTCGAATTGCGTCAACATGCATGAACTCCTCCAGACATAAAATAAAAATGAACACTCTTGTGGTTTTGCTATACCACACTACTATCACTCCAAAAGTGATTCTTTGAAAACAAATGGTCATAGACTTGTTCTTCTCTAGAGGAGATTCTATCCTATAAGAAGTATGTTTGTTACCTCTCCTATTGTCTTAGCAAATATGTAAATAAAGTGAAGGAGGGGGACCCTTAAGCCCTCAGTACTTATCCCAAGGAAGCTATGGAGGCAGCCCTGCTTTGTAATACACCCCTCAAGGGAGTGGAAAGCTATAAGAGTATTGTCACAGGGTAGCTTATCTATCTGCAATAGTCCTTCCTCTGGAGATGCTGGGCCCCCTTCTTTCCAGCTGGCCTCCTCCTGTCGATTGCTGTGATAGCTCTTTTTTCCACCTTGGGGCCAAAGTCCAAATACTGTACATGCGTACATAGATACTAGTGGCTTGTAGGTTTGAACCCACCAAATGTTGAACTGCTGATACACCTTGGGTGATCTTTAAAGGACATAGAAGAGAAGAGGAAGCACTGGTGGAAACTAGCCTAGCATGTCTTCTGCAGATATCAAATGAAGGACGCTACTGAGAAACTGCCCCTACGATCATTTGAAGAAACAGAACATTGCCTAACTACTAGAAATGTCTGAGGCCTTTTCCAAATTTTCTAAAAAAAAAAACTGGATTGTTCTTTTTCTTAATGGTAACATTCCTAACCAGATTTACTTAGACAAAAGCCAGGTAAGACTGGGAAGATAAGAGTCTGCTGAAGACCTGATAGTGTAGACAATGACCAAGCTTGATAAGAGTGTTGATATGAGTTTGAAGATCACAGACTATCCAATTTATGTTCCTGGGTATTCAGTGTGCTACACTCACACTATCACGTCCTCCCATTTGTAAGAGGAATTGGCCTGAATCAGACCTATTTTGAGGTCAGTTTGATTCAGCATTCTTCCCCCATGCTGGCTAGCAATTACCTATGGGAAGCCCAAGATCGTGCATGAGCATAGCACTCTTGCAGAGCTGCACAAGATCAATTGTGCGCTACAGCTGGCACAGTTCTCCATGCTGGCTGGAGAATTCCAAGACACAGAATCTTAAAAATAGCTTGTCCAATCTCGGCATTCCTTGTATGCTCTTAAATCTGGGCAATCCTACAGAGCCAACAAATTTCTGGTGGCTGAGCGAAGCTTTTCGCAATACTTCAAACAAAAAGTAAAATCAAAGTGAAACAAATGATAATTTGATCCAGTTTTAAAAAAGAGGTAAGCATGGTGGCTCAGCGGAATAGAGCATTGAAACTGTCGGCTGCAAAGTTGGTAGCTTGGCAGTTTGAATCCCGGGTGCCATGCAGTGGAGTGAGCTCCCGCTGTTAACCCCAGCTCCTGCCAACCTAGCAGTTCTAAAGCATGCAAATGCAAGTAGATAAGTAGGTACCGCTGTAAAAAGTGGGAAGGTAAAACAGTGTTTCCTTGCAGCCATACCAGCCATATGGCCACGGACTTGCACAACACTGGCACTTTGGCTTGGATACAGAGATGATCACCACCACTAGAGTCAGACATGACTAGCATGCATGTGTGTGGAGAATCTTTACCTTTACCTATTATCACCCTAAGAAACAAAATGGTAAGCCATGGTTGAGATAAAAATGGACATTGCCCCACCTAGTGATAAAATTTGATATTTCCTGCCATTATAGCAATAAGAGAGATTAATCCAAAACTTTTGTTCGGTAAATATGGCTGGCACAAGCAAGTCTCCCCAGTTCAATGGAACCAGACTAAACATATACCACAACAGACATAAATCTCCATTTACTCACAGCAACAACAGTGAACACAGTGTTCACAAAGCCCACGCCGATGGTCGCATACACAGGCTGGCTGACCTTAGCCTTGTTAAAAATATCCGTAGAATAGTAGAAGATCTAACAAAGAGAAGAGAATGGACTGTTGAAAGTTCTGAGGACTTGTGTTGGTTATCCCTTCCTCACACAAAGTAAGCCAATATGGAGTCCAGGTTAACAGGACATATGTGTTGCCTTCAGTGACCAGGGTGGATAATGAGGGAAACTCACGGCATTGATCCCGGAAAACTGCTGAGCAATATGGACGCCAATGGCCACCAGGAAAGCCTGCCTGTAGTTTGCAGCAGTGCAAAGTTGCCAAATGGAGACAGGCTTTTCTTTGGACGCCTCTTCTTTCTCTTTCTCCATCTCCTCGATTTCCTTGGTTGGATCATATCCCTGTCCTCTCAGCCTCCTCAAGCCTACAAAGGAGGAAAATGTAATGCACAAAATGGTAGCCCTCAAAAAACAAAAAAACAAAAAAACAAAAACTAGAGGCCTTCAAGTTGAGACATGGTGTTGGTTACAGCAGTGACAGGCCAACACCATTCCCTCCTGGAAATATTGGGAGTAAAATTGGAATATTTTGTCCATTTGTGAGAAATATTTGGCAGGGTCATAATTAGCCGTGAGTTCAAGGAGCTCATGGCTTTCACATGTTATCTGGAAAAGTTCTAAATCATGTGATGTTTGTTAAAAGGTGCTGCAAAACACACACCAGTAAACGACTGTTGTGATATTCCAGGGGCTAATTCGGCCTCAGCTATTTGAACCCTGTGGTGCAGTGGTTAAATGCCTGTACTGCAGGTAAAACTGTGCTCACGACCTGGGGTCCAATCCCAGGTAGCCAGCTCATGGTTGACTGAGCCTTCCATCCTTCCAAGGTCGGTAAAATGAGTACCCGCTTGTGGGGGGGGGGCAATGTGTAGCCTGCATTACTGTAATTAAACCGTAAACTACCCAGAGACTATTTGAAGTGGTATGGGGTGGTATATAAGCAGAACACTTTATATAAGCAGGACACTTTGAACGGAGGGCTGCTTAAGTCTGAAATGAAAATGTACCCTGCATACATTATGTTCAGAAGTGCTTTCCTTCCCACCAGGCCACACATTCTGCACACAAGTCCATGCATATGTGAGTGTCCTCACACACATGCACAGAGGAACACTCAAGTGTCAATGGCCACAAGTTGGGTTTCTTCCTTCCTTAAATTGCCAGATAAATCCTGGCAAGTCTTACCGCTGCTTTTACAGTTCATAACATCAAAAAGCAATACTCGGTTCAGCCTCGCTTCTACCTCCTCCAGCATCGTCTTTGAAAACTGGAGGCGAGAATGTTCCTTAATTCGAGCAGCCTGTTCCACCCACAGTTTGGGGGGGGGGGGAACTGCCACTGGTCGGGTTGGGTTCTCCAACTGTTGTGTTCTTAGTGTAACCCGTGAACTGCCTGAGTTGGAGTATATTAATAAATAGAAAGGAAGGCTCCAAACTTACCTTAGCTCCAGCCAAGCTCTAGCTGGGCCCCAGCTGGGCGGGGCCTGATCAAGCTCCCAAGCACAGGCAATGGGAGACAGGTGTGGGATGTGGGAGCTGGAAGCTGGAGAATGACTGAAGGGCAGGATTCTGGCTTGTCCAATTGGGGGCCAGCAGGCTGTTTAAACCATCCAATGGCCTGCCATGGGGATATTCTGGGAGTGTATATAAACAGGCCTTTGGGCCATTTTAGCAGTTGCTTTTATCCCTTTGCAATGTGTACTTTTGCTATAAATAAATAGCTGAATTTCACTTGGGTGTCACCTGGTTTCATCAGACCCGCTATATAACACCAACTAAAGCTCCCTGGACCCACGGCTCCTTTTCCTAACCTCCAAGTCTGATTTGCGTTAGCCAAAGCGACAGAAATGGTCTTACTTTTCTGGGCTTCCTCCAGGTTTCCGCGTTTAATGTACAGATATCTGGGGCTCTCTGGGCAGCAGAGGAGCAGGAAAATCTGAAGGATGGCTGCAATGCCTGACAGGCAAAGAAGCAGTGGCCATAGGCTGTCCCTGCCCAGCAGGACATCAAGGCCAAGAACCTGGAAAAACATGGACCAGTGAGTGTATCGTGTGATTGCATAGGCAGGGTGCATAAAAAGCCATTTTAAAAAATCAGATTGATTTAAATCAGAAAGTCAATTTTTAAAGAATTTAAATAATCAAAAAATCAATTGTTTTCTTTAAATCAAATTCACCCTGTGTGTAGCCATGGAAAAGACACGAGAATTTGTTGTTATATCAAGGAGCCCATACAGTGAACTTAAATTGTATCTATACCCTAAAACACACATTTTTGTTTACATTGTTACCTATTGTGAGATATTCCTGTGATTCCTTATGGCAGTGTTGGCCAACCTATGGCATGGGTGCCAAAGGTGGCACTCAAAGCCCTTTCTGTTGTCACCCAAAAGGTGCCAAAGGTGGCACTCAGAGCCCTTTCTGTTGGCATCGCCCCTTCACAGCCACTTGCATTCAGGTTAAATTGCTGTATTGGCACTTTGTGAATAATTAGTGGGTTTTGAATTGCAGTCTGGGCCCTCGGTCTCTAAAAGGTTCGCCATCACTGCCTTATAGCGTTAGGCCATATACATTAAAAAGGATTATTTTCCATCCATCATTTTTCTTGGGCATTATAAGTCTAGGATCAAGGTTGCGGTTTCAGGGCAGAGCTCTTTGGCCCAAGTGCTGTGGATGCATCGTCTTGCTGTGCGTCATCCAACCACCTAATCATGATAACTGGGGAATGGATGTGCCAATGCAAAGAGAGAGTGGGCTGATTCAGGCCAACTGGTGAGTTTGTTGTGAGTTTGTCTGACTTCCTGACAAATAGCTTCTAATTACAACTTGGAAAAGTCAAGGGGGGGGGTTGGACTACAACCCTCAGAATCTCTCAGCTAGCACTGCCAATTGGGTAAATCTGGGACCTGTAGTCCACAAAAGTAATTTTTCCATGCTCTTCTTCTAATATTTGCTTAGACACTGTACTCTACCAGTATTCAGAGCCATTGGGTATACATGGAACAGAACTCAGCGTACAGCTGCCCCATGGGGAGATCTGCCAAAACTGAGGACTGGAGTTTATTTCTTGGTAGGGAATGGTTTGGGCAAGCTCCACATATTCAGATTATCCAATGGTCCCTCATAGTAAGGAAGCTTCCTTTTTGTGGCTAGACCAATGTTTGTCTTCTGAGCTGTTGTTTGCTTTGGTGCAGTCTTAGTCCCTTGGTCCCAGCTTACTCTGGACAGCTGCTTGCTTACAGCTCATCTGCAAACAGTAAGTGGAATCTGCATAGGAAAGGCAAAACTCTGCCTTTGCAGAGTAGCTGAAATCCTCAGGGTATATCTTCACTCCAATGTTTATCAGCTTGATACTCCTTTAACTGCCATGGTTCTTTCCTAGGGAAATTCTGTAATTCGTAGTAAGAATTCTCTATTAAATACAATGAAGCATTCTGGCAGATAATACTATATGTAAGTCACCAAGTGACAGATACCAGAATTTGATAGCAGTATCAAAGCAATACAACTATGGAGATCAAATGTCCCTTCAGCATCATTACATGAAGACACTATGTGTTTCACATCACCACCAGACAATTATGTACAACAATGGGATCTCTGCAAGCCCACAGATGACCCAGATGGCAGGATGTACACCCCCAAAATATGTGGTGGTAACAAGACGCAGGATGACACAGTAAGAGAGTCCCTACTCATGTGTTTTCCAGATGTGTTCAACTACAAGTGCCATTTTCCCAGACAGCCTGACCAATGCCTGTGAATAATGAGAATTATAGCCCAATGGAGTTGGAGAATGCAAGGTTATTGAAATCTGTCCCAAGGCTTGCAGAACCATAGATCCATGGGTATAAGGAAAGAAGAGTGGGAATTTTAGTAAGGGAGCAATCTTATTCAGCCCTCCCTTAATGCATTGTTGTCACACAAGATGCCTTGTAGTGTTCATACATTCCTAACATACCTGGCTGATGAGAATACCTATAACCACAGCAAGTTGGTGCAATGATCCCAGAGCCCCCCGAAGAGCGATGGGGGATATTTCTCCGACATAGAGAGGAACAAGTCCAGATGTAAGTCCTTGGGGAAAAACAAACATACAACTCAGTGGTCTCATTTCACCAACTAGGTAACAAAACCAATAGTTACCCCACTTATCTCCAGAACATGATTTGATGTTGAAGGGTGTTGGGTACAGACAATCACAAAGAAGCAGAGTTTGGAGAAGGTGGCTATAAGATGCCGGGACCTGTGTTCCAAAAAGGTAACTTTGACCAAGCTCTATTAAGAAGGAGACCATTAAAAAAATCAAGGTTTCTGTCTCTGTTTCAAATGTTGACAAACCTCACATGCAACCACCATATAGCTGCTGTAGAGGAATAGTACAGCCTTGGTGGTATCCGGGCAATAAATTCATTTGTGTTTTCTATATTATTTTACAGAGCTTCATAATTCGGTGTCAAAGTTGTTGCTCTTCTGTGCTCTTCTGCTGTGACTGACTTAAGTTGACCCAATGAATTTGTGACCGACCCCCCACAAGGTTATAGAATCATAGAATACTGGAGTTGGAAGGGCTTATGTGGTCATCAAGTCCCATTTCCTGCTCAAGGAGGGAGTCCAAATCAAAACATAAGAACATAAGAAGAGCCATGCTGGATCAGGGCAAAGGCCCATCGAGTCCAGCTTCCTGTATCGCACAGTGGCCCCACCAGATGCGTCTGTGAGCATACAAGACTAGATATCTGTTTCCTGCTACCACTCCCCTGCATCTGGCCCTTGAACTACCCTGGTTTTAAGCCTGGAGATTACACATCTCCATCATGGCTTGTAACCTGTGATGGACTTCTCCTCCAGGAATCTGTCCAATCCGCTTTTGAACGCATCCAGGCTAGATGCCATCACCACATCTTGTGGCAGGGAGTTCCACAGACTAACAACACGCTGGGTAAAAAAATATTTTCTTTTGTCTCTTCTCACTCTCCCAACCCACAGTTCAAGTGGATGTCCCCTAGTTCTGGTATGTTGTGAGAGGGAGAAGAGTGTTCCTCTATCCACTTGACTCATGCCCTGCATTATTTGGCAGAAGGCTGGCTAACTTCCTCTTCAACATCTCCAGTGCTAGAGCATCCATCACCTCCCAAGGTAATTAGTTTCATTACTGTTCTAAAAGGAAATATGCACCAGAAACCTGGCTTCCTGCAACTGTGAGGCCATTATTATGTGTCCTGCACTCTGAGATAATCAAAAAGAGAGCCTGCCCCTTCCTCTGCATGACAATCTTTCTGAAGAGTGCTATCGTATCTTCCCTTAGCTTTCTTTTCTGAAAGCTAAACATATCCAGCTTTCAGACTTTCCTTATAGGGCATGGTCTCCATTTCAGTGACCACCATCTTGTAGCCCCGGGAGACTATATTTTTGTACATCAGCTTTTTCCTGGTGTTATCACTTCCAGTGAATCATGTCTTCTCATTTTATTCCAAAAGAAATCTGTGTCACACCAGAGTTGTGTGCATTTAAGGGATTGCATTAGAAGTAATAATGCTGGCATTAACATGCTGTTTCCAGGGCTAACGGAACAGAAACGACAGCTTTGCAAATACCACAATAACTTTTTCTCAAAAGTCAAAAGCGAGTTTAGAAAAATGAACAAGCTGATGTTTTATAAAATGTCATGTGTAACTGAAATGATTTAATGTACAAACTTATAAAAGTTATTATAGTGATTCATTTAGGAAAGAAAGTTTCCAAATACTGCTGATGCTCTACCAATATGACATGACTGTGTGTCACCCTCCCACACGCCTGCTTTCCCTATACCACTTGCATCTTCTTGGGTTCTGATGTCATTATGATGGACAATGCGTACATTTGTCAAGCAAAGCTGCATTACTGAAATGGACCGATTTCCTGGGCCAATGACAGGTGTGAGGATAACCCCCAAAATCTGACCAATGTAATTACCCTTCATAAGGCTTCCTGGAGATTATGAGTAACCTTAAAATGGAGACTTTGCAGTGACTTCTTGCTGCCTGATAAAGCTATGCTCCTCACAATGCCTCCAAATACCAGGTGTGGAGACTAGGCCTACTCAAAGTCCCCTCTTTTTCTTTTTCTTTTCTACCTCATTAAAACTCTTTCTCTTCCCCCCCAGCTCCACCTCACTTATTTTCTCCTTTTGGTTATGTTGTGTCCTGTATACTAATTGCAGTTTTAAGAGGTTATCCAAACAGCTTAGAAACGCAGAGGGAAGTGAGCTCCTGGGGAGAAGGCATGTCCCTACTTACCGCAGTGTAGTCCTGTTAAAGCTCTTCCTATAATAATCAGGACATGCGAAGGACCAAATTTAGCCACAGCCAAAAAGACATTTCCAGCAACAGCAAGGACATTCACAAACAGCATGGCTTTAACTCTGGAATGATTTTTAAAAGAGAGAGGGGGTTGGATATTAATTCAGCATCAACACAAAATGGCTTAGTCATCCTCTGGGAAGGGACATTTTGGTAGTCTAATAAATTTATTGTCTTCTCTTATTTTGGGGTTCTAACTGCTGCTGTTCTCTCTCTGTTCGGGAGACCAGCATTTCCCCCCCGGGATGTGTCTGAAGACAGGAGAAGCATTAAGCTGGATGAGTCCAAACATCTGTCTAGTCCAGCATTTTTTATTCCAACTCAGGGAGCGCATAATTTGGACCATGTCTATATTGATGCTCTTGCTTTTGTCATCTGATCTAGGATTTCACCTCTGTTCAATGTCTATTGTGTCTACAATAAATACTTAAAAGATAGTGCCATGGAATAAGAAATGCGGTGCCACTGTGTTGTTTTTTCCTTTTCTCTTTTACCACAAGCCCATCTCACTTGCTTTATTTCTTTCCAAATGCCAGCCTGAGGAACAATTGTTTGTTACAAGCAGTGGCTGGCTCCGAATAAAAATATATTTATGGATCTCATGGATATTATTGAAAGAGGCCCTACACAGGTTTGGAATTCATGATTTTGTCTGTAAAGGCTCATGATGGAGATTTCTATATGCTGCCTGGAGATCTCCTGCTTTCCAAAGAAAAGAACTACCAGCCTTCACCCCTAATTTACTTAGAATATGAACAGTGGTAGCTGGGAATTCTGATGTCAGGAGGCTTGCAAACATGTTCTGGAGCTGAATCTGAACTTTAAAGGAGTCATCCATGGTGGATTCAGCACCCTGGACAGCTCAAACTGAATCTCAGAATTGGGTGTTCTATCTGTGGAAACCTTCAGCACTCCAGATGTTCTGGGCCACAAGTCCCACAGTCCTTTGTCATTGGCAATCTAGGATCGAGATTCTGGGAGTTGTGGTCCAAAACATCTGGAGTGCTGAAGGTTCGCCACCACTGCTCTATCTCCATGAAGTCTGAGGTGCCAACTTCCACTGTATCTGAGAGCCACTTGCCAAGTGACTTGCAAAAGAAACAGAAGCAGAGTATTCCTCACCTTGGCATCTTTTCTCCAATCCATCCAACAGTGAAAGAGGAAACCATCCCACCAACAGCAAACATGGCCACAGACATAGACCAAAGCATCATTACTTGAGGGTGTTTCTGGATGTCTTCTACCACAGTGCTGTTTTTGGCTTCTTCGGCAGTTATAATTTTCAGTACTGTAGCATAGTGGACCATGATGATCTATGGTGATAAAAACACACAGTTAATTTCATTGTCTCCAAGGAGCCCAGATTCTTATTATTTAACGGCTAGGAGTAATTCACATAGCTTATAATAGTATAAGAGTATATACAGCATACCAGTTCTGGGTAAAACATCCTCTGGAGATGCCATACTACCCCTCATGGTCATTTTCATGAACTAGACCAGTGGTGGTGAACCTTTGGCACTCCAGATGTATTGCACCCAACTCCCAGAATTCCAAGCCTGTATTGTCAGTGACAAAGGACTTTGGGAGTTGTGATCCAAACCATCTGAAGTGCCAAAGGTTCACCACTACTGACCTGGACCATCATACTCTGCAGCTGCTCAGGAAAGAAAGAAAGAAAGAAAGAAAGAAAGAAAGAAAGAAAGAAAGAAAGAAAGAAAGAAAGAAAGAAGAGTTCACCTTTCTAAATAGGTTGCAACTCTCAGCATGGTGTATAACACCCCAGCACCCATTTTTCAAAACTCCCCATGTTCTCAGTTTTGGGGCAGTCTGTGACACACACACCCAGAAGATTCCAGGAGGAGAAAATTGACCCCCAGACTCACTAAAGTAGTTCATGCTTGAAGTATACTTTCAAGAAAGAACTAAAATTGATCCTGGCTCTCTAACTGGTGTGCTTTTTGGGGTCACATTCCAAAACATATGTTTACCCCATTCAGATGTTACATTTAAGGATTCTTAAACACACACACACACACACACACACACACACAGTAAATGGAAGCAACCGCTGTGATGGAGAGAGTCATAGGCATGATCAAGTGAACAGGATACTGGCCCTTAGATTAAAAACTATATTTCGTACAGCCACAATGGATGTTTTGAGATACCTATCATGCATCCTATGCATCTTTTGAAGAAGGAAATTGATAACACCAATTAAATGTTGCTGATGTAATACATGAGGCATTTCTTGAGGGCATCTCAAGTAGGTGTGTTCAGGATGGCTCTTTTCTGTATGGATGCCTTGTGGCTTGTTCATTTTGTATTAGAAAAATCTTTCATAGTTGTAGCTTGGCATGCACTTTGAAACTATGTTCCTATCATTGATGGTCAATGCTTTGGGACAGTGGTTTCCAACTACGGGTTATCTGACACTCGTGACTCCAACTCCCAGCAGCCTTTACCCCTAGCCATGCTGACCAGAATTTCTGGGGGTTATAGTCCAAGAACATCTGGAGACCACAAGGTTAGGAACACTGTTTGAGGACTGCTAAATAAATTTTCCCTTTAATTTCCTAAAGCAACAATGGTACCACCAGTTGGTGCCTGGCTTTTTAAAAATAATAATGTTATTCACATTGTTTCTGGAGAATGAATAGATAGCACAAAGTTTTGTTGCTTGTAACAAATAATTCCCAAACATTGTGAGGAACAGGGTCATGTCTATAAGCCTAAACCATGATAACATGATGATTGAACGAGGCCTGTGTTAGGATGATATTATACCTAGCTCTTTTTTCTTCTTTTTTTGCAGTAATTGTGTATTCTGGGAAAACCTGGAAAGTTAGCCTTGGCGCGAGGATGTCAGGAGAGGTAATGTACCCTTGCAAGGGTACATTATAGCAAAACAATAGCAAAACAAAAGCAAAACAATAGAAACAATACATTTACAATACATTTACTTGCCGTTTGTGGAGCATTGATGACTCCAATACAGTATCCATATTGGAAAAAGCCCAGCACAGCAGTAAAGACAGAGAAAAACAGTGTAGCTGTTACATCCTAGGAATGGGGTAATAAAAGAAGAGACAGTATCACTTTGTGGCATTTTTGTCACCAGACTGAGCTCAGTGGGAGGAACACTTGAGAATGAGATGAACTGATAAGCATTAAATAGATAAACTTTATTATAGTCAATGAACAATATTCCAAATACAAACAAACCACAGGGTAATAAAATTGTGTTATTCCAAGGAATGGCATAGGTATCAGTCTAAAAACATTACATTACTATAGCTAAGAAATCTCCCAGCCACATAATCAGTATTCTTCTACTTTCAACAACATTGGGTTTATCACCATTTATCACTCTTTGTCCCCCCCCCCAAAAAAAAACATAACTACAAAGCATTAACAGTTGATTCGTACACATAGAACAGTTTTCTCTATCAGGGTTCTCCTTGGTTGCATTGGCAATCTTTTCCATATGCTATTGCATGAATTATTTGTGTTTATTTTGCACTCTATCGTACTCACTAATTGTTGTTAACCACTCAGAGTGGCCTCACTGCCAGATGGACAGTATAAAAACCAACCAACCAACCAACTAACAAACAAACAAACAAACCAGCCAGCCAGCCAGCCAACCAACCAACCAACCAACCAACCAACCAACCAATCAATCAATCAATCAATCAATCAAAGGAAAGGAAAGGAAAGTGTTCTGCTTATATACCACCCCACAGAGATTAATGCACTTTCTGGGCTCTTTACAGTTTAATTATGTAGGTTACACATTGTCCCCCACCCCCAGCAGGCTGGGTACTCATTTTACCAACCTCAGAAGGATAGAATTCTGAGATTGAACCCCAGGTCATGAGCACAGTTTTGGCCACAATACAGGAGTTTAACCTCAGTGCCATGAGGATCCTTAAATGTAATGAGCCTTAAAAATCCTTTTGACCCCCGATCTAGAGGCCAAATTAGAGATTTTGGGTTTGGGCCAAGTAGACCACTTCAACACTTTCTGTACCAAACTCCTGAGGTTTGCCTGGCCAGGGGCACAGTATTTATTGAATATTTCTTTACTAAATATTTATTTATTGAAAAAAATCTGTATACAGTATAACCAAACCCCACTGATCAAACCTGTGCAGTTCAAGAAAGAAATGTATTGGTTGTGTTCCCCTCTAAACAGATTGCTGCTGTTAGCTAAAACTAATTATAAAGTTACTAAAACCGTTCCTTCACCAGTTTTGACTGCAGCAGGGCAAAAGTTCACTGCATTACACAGGGTATTTATATTCTGCCCTAAAAGCAATAAAATAAAGTAATATGCCTCTGATTGACCAAGAAATGTCATGCCAAAAATAACTTGAAGAAAGGTTGAATGAGTTTTCCGACTATCCATATAAAAAGAGCAGTGCATAAGAACCTGAGTTATTGTTTCTACTCTTCTAGAATGGCAAAGACAAAATCATCTCCCTTCCCCTGAAGGCAAGACAAGTACTTTAGCCAGAGGTGTTTCATATTTTCAGATTCACTAAAATGTAACATTTGTGGCAATTATCAAATTTGGGTCACCTGTTTGCTAAATCTGGTCATCATGTCAATATTTTAAAACAAACAAACAGCTTGTGTAGTTGCCTTACTGATACAAATACTAGGGTTCTGCTGAAGGGCAGAATGGCCAGACATATTATGGATTCATTAAAACCAGACTCTGCAGCTTGGATAAATCTGTGACTATGAATACAAATTTGTTGCTTGTTTATTTACCATGTTTATTCAATTTATTTTCCACCTGAGACTCAAGGCAGCTCAGAGCACGTTTGAATAAAAATACAGTTAAGACAGAAAACAAGTTCAAATATTGAAATGCAACAAACATAATTTAAAAGGGGTCCGTTGGAACCAAAGATAGCATATAGCCCCTACCCAACATGGATGGTTGCCAAAAGTCTGCCTGAATATAGCAAAAGGTCAACAGGGAGCCAGCTAATTTAGGTTGCCTTAGGAAAGACAAGCCTCCAAGAAGGTTCTGTATTGTATCCCCACCAAATGTGTGCCTCAGAGTGGAGAAAATGAGGGGAAAGTCTGCATTATAGAACTCAGAGCCGAGACAGCCATTCATAGCAATCCCAAGCTACAGATGAAATATACAGTAGGACCCCTGTATCCAATGGTTCATTATCCACTGATTCAGTTATCCATGGTTGGCAGAGGAAAAATAAATAAACAATTAGCCACCGCAAAGCAAGCTACCGTCACAAAGAGCAGCTGTAAAGCAAGCTACTATCATAAAACAGCAGCAGTAAAGCAAGCTACCATCATAAACAGCAGCTGTAAAGCAAGCTACTGTTGCAAACCAGCATCTGTAAAGCAAGTTGCTTTCACAAAACAGCAGTTTTGGGGAACATTTTGGCGTTGTCTCTTATCCACGGTTTTCATTATCCACAGGAAGGCTTGAAACCAATCCCCAACAGATACTGGGGTCCTACTGTACAAGATAAAACACAAGCTTTTTCTGCTAACCAGAATCCCTATGACCTCTGTGTTCTGCTCGTTGACCTTACATATTATATCTTAATCTGCCTTTGTCTGTTTTTCATACCATGTTAGTTTAGATGTATTATTTGGCTCTGTTGTTTGATTTAAATATGACTGATTTGTTGATTGTTATCTAGTTGTGTTTTGTATGTTGTATAATGTGTTGCATATTATATTGTCTTTGTTTAAATCTTTCTAAACCACCCATAGTGACCTTAGGTCCAATAGTGTGATATATAAATCAAATAAATAAATAAATAAATAAATAAATAAATAAATAAATAAATAAATAAATAAACAAACAAACAAACAAATAATCGACCAACCGAACTGCTCTGCTGAGTAAGGCTGGCAGAAAGATCCGAAACTAGAGTGGGTGGGTGGGGGTAAAGTGAGGAGGAGCAGAGTTACATTAGGCACACTCCTCCTCTCAGTTCACAGACAAAATAAATAAATAAATAAATAAATAAATAAATAAATAAATAAATAAAATGACTTAATTAAAAGATTATGGTAGCAACTGATCTGAAAGATTTGTTTCTCAAGAGTCTTATCTATGGTGGCATGGAGTTTTCTGGCCATCAGAATGCATTATGAACTCATCTTACCATTGACATGACTCTAAAAAAGAGGAACACATCAACAACAAATAGGACAAAATAAGGTCACCTCTGTGCAGTTGTTAATGCGCTTCCTGAGAAACATTCCTTCACTCAACATTCAGTGGAGGAGTGGGTTATTTATCACCTCAGGAGGCTTCATCGCTCCAAATCAAGTGTGTGCCCCCCTTCAATTATAATCAAGACATCACTCAAAAAAGTTTATTTTGAGGGATTCAGACATTGTAAGAGATGACAGTGAGGGCAAAACAGAACAGAGCATTTATACAGCACATTCTGTATTCCCTCACATTTATTATCTCTGTCCTCTGCCCATGTTCTGTTCATGGAGGTAATGCTAAAGATGTACAGATTTGTGGTTTTTAAGTCTACAATTATCGTTTGCAAAACTATGTTACTTAGAGATTTCTGGGAGTTTGTAGTCCAAAAACACAAATCTGCACACCTCTGGACAATATTTGTGTGTTGGGGGAGGGGTAGTATATGTAATGTTTTACAAAGCTAGCATGAAACAACTTGGTGCTTTCTAGCTGTACTGATTCTGTAGGTGCTGCGTTCTTTGAGTCACCTCCCTGTCATGGTCCAACATTCATAACTGACAACCACCTCCAAAGTTCTCTTCAGTAACTGCCAGTGCATCTCTGCCTTGTTTATTTCTCCCTGCCATGGAAACATTAAAGAAACAGGAGCCCACAAGGGGCTGAGTGATAACTCTTAGAAAGACACACCCGGTAGTGAGGGAAAGAATTGAAAGCTTCTCTTATACTTGCAGGTGGGTATCTGATCCATTACTGTTTTCAAAGCAGGGGAGAGGACTGTGGCAGCTGGGTGTGATGGCAGTTGTGGAGCTGGTCATGGGAACTCATGGACCCTTCTGCATGCTTTCAACAGTGGGGGAGGGAGGGGAAGGAACATCAAAACCATCTTCAGATGAACTACTCCCTGCCTCTGTCTGCAATATAAGGGGCAAATGATCACCTGACCCAAGAAAGTCAAGCTGTGTGTGTGTGTGTGTGTGTGTGTGTGTGTGTGTGTGAGAGAGAGAGAGAGAGAGAGAGAGAGAGAGAGAGAGAGAGAGATCCTGCCCCCCATACCTGGTGGATTAAAATGAACATCTGTGACTTTTTTAGTAAACTTTGTGGCAAAGTTGGATCCGAATCCACCACCCTACTTTTTGAAATCCAGCACTACAGGGCATCATCTTTTTCACCTCGCTGTGTCGCTACCACTTCTCTGACAGCACAGAAATTATTGAGTGCCTTCTTTCCCATTGCTGCATGAAATCAAAAGTGTGGGGTCATCACGGTAGTCACCCACCTGATATCCAGCTCATTTCCCCCCTCTGAAATGGGGAATGGCTTTTTTTGTTTTGTTTATGATTTGACAGGTTTAAACATGGGCTAAAAATGAATAAAAAGATTGTGTCTCAGAGCTTTAGGGTTATCTTAAAGGAAATTCAACCTCACTGACTCAAGATCAAATCTTTCGGATAACTATCGAGGACATATAGGTCTGACAGATAATTCAGTAGGAGGAAGAGCATATGAGAATGCTGTTGCTTTCTGTTAAGCCAACCCCCTCCCTCAACAGCTATATCTGGGTAGGAGACCACTCAGCTTTTGAAGATCGTGAAATGAATAGATCGTGAGCATAACAAAAAGCACTTCACGGAAAGCAAAACTGGCAAGGGTTGGGAACAAGAAGCCATTAAGATCCTATGTAGTTTACAAACCAAGACGAGCTTGATACCTCAGTAACTGCCATCTTCCTGCCTCTGAGACTCTCCCACAGAATCCTGGGGGAAATGTAAGTTGGTGAGGCACTGAGGATTCTGATTTAGACATTCCTAGCCCTGCCATCATAGAAGAATTCTGAGGTCTCCATGGTAAAGCTAGGCTCAGAAACAATGTGTTACTTGTAGCTAATCTCGGTCCCTAAATAACAATCAATATTACCTAAAGCTTTTATGTTAATGAGAGGTAATTCCTTTTGTGGTGTAACAATAACTTTTGCATTACACTTCTAGTTGCAGAGATGTGGCCCCAGCAGATGGTGAAGGAGGGCATACAACACAATTCAAGCACTGCTATGCTTGTGCCATGCACTATTACCTCATCATAGACTAATGTACTAAAGCAACAAGGTGGACAGAGGGAGTCTATGATTTGTACCACAGGCCACTGAGTGGCTTGTAGGGCTGTTTCAAAAGTAATGTTCAGATGCGATAAACTGAAAAATAAAGAATCACTTAAAAAAAATAATTATAATCATATCTGTTTATTTCTGGAGCCTTGAAACAATAACACCATGTAATTATTTTTCAAAAGTTAAAAAAAAAATCCCACAAAGAAATTGCAACCTCATGAGTAAAAAGAATAATGGTGGATGTTTCAAGTAACAACAACACACTCTATTTTTTGGTACCTGTATGTATATGTATATGTATATATAAATATATATATATATATATATACAGTCATACCTCGTACAACGTAACGCTTGTACAACGAAAAAT
>JAHTLZ010000379.1:51436809-51452862 GCA_023846285.1 Phrynocephalus versicolor
TTTATTTATTTATTTATTTATTTATTTATTTATTTATTTATTTATTTAAGAGTATTTTTACCCCGCCTTTCTCCTTGGAAAAGGACCAAGGTGGCTTACAGAATGAGGGATAATATACAGTTCTGTACAATTAAGACATGTTCAGGTATTGAGAAAAGGGAATTGAGGAACATCTTACAGCATTAAAAACGACATTACATTAAAGCTATAAGAGAATGCGAGCAGTTAAAAGGAGAGTAAAATTCCATGTAAAGTTATGAGTGATGGAAACTAAAATTGAAAACGTAGTGTCAATGTAATCACACAGGTTATATGTGGTTATAAACACAAAGTCTATGTGATCCTATTGATTCATAAGAAACACACATAATAGCTAGTCCATCATTGCCAGAAGAACATAATAGCTAGCCCATCATTGCCAGCCTTGACAGCTTTAAGAAAGGATTAGATAAGTTCATGGAGAACAAGGGTATCAATGGCTATCATTATGGATGATGCCTAAGGACAACCTTGTGGTTGGAGAGATAGGCAGGATATCTCTCAATGCCATTTGCAGGGAATCATAAGCAGGTGAAAACATCTGCTTGGGAAATACCCTGAAGCAAATGGTGAGCCACTGTGTGAGACAGAATGCTGTACTGGATGGGCTGTGGCCTGTTCCAGCAGGGCTGTTCTTATGTTCTTATGTTCTTATAATTAAAATCTCTTTACCTTGTTGCTCACTCTGACTCACCTTAATCAAAAACATAAAGGCATTCTTAAAAAAAATATAATGATGTTTATTAAAATACAAGAATAAGTAAAAGTAAGCAAAAATCATAAAAATCTTAAAAGAATTTAGAGGACTTAGATATAACAAGAATAGTTACATTAAAATAACAAAGATCTATCCTACTTCAAGTATCTCTAGCAAACTGATGCCTGGAATCTATTTCTAATATCTAATAAGCTACATAAAATTTCATTCCTAGCTTAATCATGGATTCTCTCCTTCCTTCCCCCCTACAAAAAAACTTTCTTCTTCACTCTCCCTAGCCTACTCCCACTTTCTCGATCCTTCTGTAAGTATAATCTGCATATTCATATACCTTGTATAAAGGAATTAATTCATTCTAAATGAAATTATGTTAAGCAAATTTTCCTTTATACAAATTTCCCATAGGAATGCATTGAAGACAGAGTAATCCCTAATCACACCCATTTTATGTTGTACGGATTTGCCCCATAGGCGATTCTGTTAAGCAAATTTCCCCTATCTCTGGAATTTTTTATGCTGTACAGATTTTATGTTATGCAAACCGTTTGTTATACGAGGGGCCATGGTACCTCTGCATTCCTTGACACACTTTCCTTTCTCACTGAGCTCTTCTGGTTCTCAAATCATTCTGTCTTCCTGAATTCTCTCTGCCAGCCTCATCCAACAAGTGATACGCAAGGAGCAGCTGCAAGATCCCTGAAAAACAACTCTTTGCTCTTTAACTACCAGACATGCCTCATGTACCTCTAATTTCCTTAAACATGTGATGCCAGTCGTTGGTGCCACTGCTATGCAGCAGATCCCAGAAACGTTCTTTATATTCCTGAATATTGTCAGACCTACCAGGTAACCAGCATTTGTTTAGAGGAAATCACACACTGTATCTTGTATTTTATCACTCAAGATAAAGCCATACATAAACGGCTTAGGACCTGGCTACCTAAAGGACCGCCTTCTTCCATATGAGCCTGCCCGTACTTTAAGATCAGGCCAGGAGGCCCTCCTGAAGGTGCCATCCCTCAAAGAGATAAGGGGGTGGCATGTCGAAGCAGGGCCTTCTCGGCGGTTGCCCCCCAACTCTGGAATGCCCTCCCTATGGAGATCCGCCTGGTGCCAACTCTTTTGGCTTTTCGGTGCCAGGCAAAGACCTTCCTGTTTGGCCAGCATTTTAAGTAGATTACTCAGTTGGACACATGAGCAGCGGAGTTGTATAATCTATAATTGGTATTGTATGTTGTTTTAATTGTATTGTATTTTATAGTTTTAATAATTTTATTGTTTTTATAGTTTTTAATATTTGTCCTATGCTGCCCAGAGACCTCTTGGTAGTGGGGTGGCTAAAAAATCTTGTTAATAAATAATAATAAATAAATAGTACTGATGTCATTTCTTCTATCACCACCAGAGACAGTATGCTTCAGATTACAATGGGGACACGAGCAAGGTAGAGCCTGCTGCCCTAATGTCTTGGCTGTTGTTTCCCAGAGGCATTTGGGAACAGACTGCCGGAACTCCTCTCCGGCATGGGTGCTTAGCTTCATTGCTGGAATTTGCTCCACATTAACTTGATAGCAAAAGGTAAAATGAGGTGTCAGTTGGCTGATTTGATTAATCATTTATCTACATTCCACCCATGCCCTTCTGTTCACACTCCTTCTATGGGGAAAGTGCCTGCACACCGTATAGTTGTTGCTATCAAGTCAGTGTGCAGATGCAAAGTCTCCTGTTAACCTCGCTGCCACTGGCTGACCTGGGAATTCTATTCTTGTGTTGCTTTTCTGGGCAGAATAGATGTCAAGACAAGGAAAGGAAGAAGGAAGACTTGATGGTATTACTGTATGATTTCTTTCTTTATATTACTTATATTTATATTTATATACCATCCGATTTTCCCAAATGGGAACTCAGGGCGGATAACAAGATATAACCAATGCATCTGAAAGTACACATTGTACCTGCTAAGCAGCCGACCAGAAAGACTCTGCACCGCCCACTCTTTTCGAAGAACTGGAGAAATGAGTTGCTGATGGATAGTCTCCCTGCCTATTTGGTAATTTGGTGTTGAGCTTATTATTGTGCCAATGCGGTGTAGTGGTCAGAATGCTGTGCTGTAACCTGGGAGATCCAGGTTCTAGGCCATACTGAGCCCCGCTAGAACTCGATGGATGACCTTGACCAGTCACACAGTCTCAGTCTGATCTACTCGACAGTTTTTTTTGTAAGGACGAGGAGAGAGAATAGCCACTTAGTTCACTGCATGAAAAGTTGTATATAAGTGAAATGAATAAAGGGACAAATAAATATAATTGTGAAGGGGAGAAAAGCAAAGTGTGCTGCTTATATACCCCCACCTAGTGCTTAAAGGACTCTCTGGGCAGTTTACAGTTATGCAGGATAAACATCCTCTCACCTCTGTGATCTGAGTACCCATTATACCAACCTCAGAAGGATGGAAGGCTGCGTGAACCTTAAGCTGGCTACCTGAGACTAAAATCCGGGTTGTGAGCAGTCTTGACTGTGGTATGGCAGGATAAAACACAATATAACGAGGGCTGCAAATCTAACACAGTTCCTTATATTTTGCTTCTAGGTCAGCTTTGAAAAAGGTGTTGACTAGAATAGCTGTACTTACCTTTGATTCTGCATCAATAATCAGGAAAGGGACATGTGCATGATTTTGCATTTCTCTGAAGGGTCGTTCCTAAGTGTCAGTGCCATTTTGGAAGGCGAATGGGGTTCCATGGGGGTAGGTGATTGGCTGTAACTCTCAAGTGGTCCTGTGGGATGGGGGCGGGGGCGGGGGCGGGTTTAGCTGTTTTTAATCCCTGACTAACTTTGTTTAATAAAAAAGGAATTAGCACTGGGCTGTCTCCTTGCACCGTTGTAATTTAATATTTATAGAAATAACTTGGACAAAGGAATGGAGGAGATTATAATCTGCAGATTATGATTCTTGAACAACTTTTTAAAGCTTAAACTCCAGCACAATTAGCTTGCGGAAGACCCGGTCTGACTGAAGCACATGTAAAAATGTTATCAGTTAATCACAATCTGAAGATGAGTAAGCAAGGTGAAATGATTTTTTTAAAAAAAGGTAACATACTTGCATGTTATATTAAAAGAATAATAGTGTCTAGCTCACAAGACAAAATGGTTCCATCATTCCATACTTGCCAGGTACCATCTGGAGCCCTGTGTCCAGTTCTTGGTGCCACATGTTAAGGACACAAAGAAATGCCCATTAGAGGACATATCCTCTGTGTAGGACAGCCGTAGCATCATGATGTGCTGGAAACCAAGTCCCATGAGTTAAAAGAACTGGGTGAGTTGATGTCGGGAACCATAGTAGTGTCATTGCTATATCAGCTCACTCACCACCACCCGAGCCATTTTGCCGCTGCTGCCCTCTTTCTCTGAATCACTCTCTCCGTATCACACCTGCTTCTTGACCAGCTATGCGTGGTTGCCCCCAAGGTAATGTAGGAAGGCTTGCAAAAAAGAGAGACACCTCTCTTATGAGCCAGGCAATCTTCATGCAGCTGGCTGAGGAATGGCCGTTACCCCACGCCCACTTTGTTGCTCCAGAAAGTGCTCTGAGATGCGGCTCTTAACATTGTTCCCCCACGTCTGTCATGCATTAAGCAAAATGAAGTGTGACCACCTCCCCTGAAGCATGACTCAGTGCATCTTCCTTGTATCTGGCCTCAGGATGGTGGAAGCTATGTTGCTGTTCTGTTGCAGTTTTTCAACTGGTACCCGCGCCATGGGGTACCATTTAATCCACAGCATAATTGTTCCGTCGCCATAGGACCACCTAGTAGCACTACTTGGAGCAGCCACATGACAGTAAATTCACAGTACGAGAAGCCATTATGCAAGGAAAGAATCCAAAAAAGAAGTATTCGAAGTTTGACAAATGACAAATGAAAATTGATATACTGATATACCTACCTATCGGGTTTCATTTTTTTTAAAAAAAAATAGTGCAGCAGGAAAACAAAACAAAATGCACTTTGATGTGGACCCTGTCCGTGGGGGTCACAGAAGTTGCAGAAGACGCAGGAACAGCAACAAAACCACACGACAGCAACAAGATTTATTAAACATTTTAGTTTGTTGAAGTACAAAGTGGATGTGGGGTAATGGCCAATGTCTGAGAAAGGTCTGGTGGATGAGGAAGATGGGGTGATGTCAGGCCAGAAGGCCCCACTGTTGCTACCCCTCTCCTTCTCCTCCTTCCCTTGAGTGTTATCATACCAGAGAGGGAAGGTCACCACAGGGACAATGGGCGACACTTCTGTTTGCACCACAGACTCTTCTGTTTGCATGTGCAATGGTAGTTTCACTTGGAGGGTAAAAGATTACAGGGAAACGAGGCTGCTCCCTTCAAACACTTGAAGATGGGTCATTCAAAAGGTGGAACAGGCTTGTTCTTCTTCCCTGCTGAGGCTAAGACAACAGTGCCTGGAAATGACAAGGGAGAGACTTAATGTGCTGGGATGAAAAACAACAGAGTCTTGAATCTCTATCCATGTCCCTGACAGTCTGAGAAATATTATTCAGTATAAGGCACGGTGCAGGCTATAGATGTTTATGCCAGATAAAATGCTAATTTTTCAGCTGCTACTGTATTCATTTGTTTGTTTGTTTGTTCATTCATTTCTTTGTTCATTTGTTTGTTCGTTCATATGTACGTACGTACGTACGTACATACATACATAAATACATACATACAGTTTATATGCCGCCGACCACCCAAAGGTCCCTCTCACAAAATACCAGAACTAGGGGACGTCCACTCAAGCTGAGGGTTGGGAGAGTGAAAACAGACAAAAGAATTTTGTTTCACTCAGCATGTTGTTAGTCTGTGGAACTCCCTGACATATCATGTGGTGATGGTGTCTGGCCTGGATGCCTTCAAAAGGGGATTGGACAGATTTCTGGAGGAAAAGTCCATCACAGGTTACAAACCATGATGGAGATGTGTAAATCTCCAGGCTTAAAACTGGGGTACTTCAAGGGCCAGATGCAGGGGAGTGGTATCAGGAGACAGATATCTAGTCTCGTGTGCTCCCATAGGCATTTGGTGGGGCCACTGTGAGATACAGGAAGCTGGACTAGATGGGCTTTTGGCCTGGTCCAGCATGGCTCTTCCTGAGTTCTTTTTCAATGGAAATATTTCAGCAAGGGTTGGGTGATTCTCTCTAGAATTGTGTCCTGCAGTGTGTGAAGTGAGGTTGATTGCAAATAGATGCCTTAAGGTACGATTTAGTGTTTATGTCACTGTATTTATAGGTCAATAAAATAATCACAAGGATGGACACACACCTACCACATGCTCTGGCTCACTGAAAAGGGCATTTGTTGTTGCTTTAGTGTTGCACTAACCAAATTCTTCCTACAACACTGGCTCTTTGGCTTAAAAATGAAGATGAGCACCACTCCTAGAGTTGGACACGACTAGCACGCAAGTGCAGAGGGAATCTTTACCTTGTGGCATTATGGAATGCCAGGGACTGGAGTTGTGCAAATCCACATAAACCTAGCACTGAGTTGTGGCCTCTGCTTTAAGTCCCAAAGTCTGTTGTAGCTCCTTTAATTTTCTTCCTCACAGGTTAGTGGCAGCTATTTTCTTCTATGCATGAGCTGACCTGCAGCTTGTCATATAGAATGAATGGCATTTGAATTGCTGCTGTTCTGAGGAGGACTGAAATTGCAACCACTACAATATCAGGACAAGGTAGGCAACGTTTACATGGCCAGATCAGATTAATAGCTTTTATGGCCTTGAGATAACTTTGTTATCAATGCAAATACTAACTTGGCAGGAAAGACTCAGATTCAGTCTGTGCCTGTGATGGGAATTTGATTGTTTTAAATGTGTGCTTTAATCTTGCTATAGTCAGAGAATGACAAACTGTAAACCCGGCTGGCTCCCTAAGATCAGGATAGGAAAAAGTGCTTCTGTTTTTGACTAGAACACCGGAAGAGGTGTTACTGGGCTCCGTCTCTTTTTTTCAGTAACCTTTTCAGTGTTGCAGCTGAAGGGAAGGGCTGGTGGTCAAGGACTATGCTGCTTTGCTTGATATTCTGGATGTTAAACCGTATCTGGGACTTTGAAGCAGTCTTAACACTAGCTTGCTTGTATTCCATCTCAACCAAAAGATTCTCAGCGCCTGATAGACAACATCTATCAAGATTGCATATTTGGTACAATGCTTTGATAACAATAGCAAGTTGCTATCGAAAGCTTAGCTTACATTTTTTGTTTTAGTAGTGACCAATAAAGGTATCACCTAGGCCGTTACTTCACGAGGCTCCTCGCTTCGGAGCGTCATTGCCTTCGATCTGAATTCGAAGGCGATCACGTGGTCTCCCTTCGCCCCCACCCCCTTTCCTATGTACTCACGCGGGCAGCTTTTCTGTTCGAATCTAGAATGACCTCACGAGCTCCATTCGCATCCAAAAACTCATGTTCTTTGTCCGTTTCCCGCGATCTCCGCTTTTTTAAAAAAAAAAGGAAACGGTGTATCGATGCATCGATGCTTGGCTGTCAGTTACGGCGAAGCGCTGTAAATGTGTGACTCTTTGCTTCATAATTATTACTTATATTATAATTTCCATTGGGGGGGCTCCTACAACTGCTGTTCCCCATCATGGTCACTAGGTGGGCTATCGCACAACGATTGTACTTCTTCGTTCAAAGGTCCTCCAGGACACTGGAGTAACCCCCTCCTTACTCCCTAGAGTAGACACCAAGCCTCTTCCGCCTTCTTTCTGCCATTCTCCCGGTACCATGCCTCCATCGCGTTCTTCTGCCCGCCTGCAGAAACTCCATAGGTATACTCCATACATTATTGCTGTGTTGCACAATGTCAACTCTTTGTTGAGCACTGTAGCTTTGTTACTTCTGAGAAAGGGAAGACGCGTTTTCCGACGCAGAGTGCTATTTGGCGAGGCGTTGAGGGCATGCAACGCTTTGATATGGGTTACTTCGGCTTGGATGAGAAGCTCGCCTCGAGAGAAGCTTTTCTGGTGTTACCCAGGACGTTCTCAGTGGTTTCACGACACGGTGCTTCAGCTTTGGGACGATCGCCAGTGGTTACAAAACTTCCGTATGACTAGAAGAACACTTTTTTGGGTGGCAGACAAGCTGCGTCCGTTTCTGATGCGCAGGGACACAGTTATGCGCTCAGCTGTCCCTGTGGAAGAGAGAGTGGCAATCGGCGTGTATTTTTTGGCAAGCCATTCTTGCTACAGAACCATCGCTCTAGTATTCCAGAAAGGAAGCTCAACTGTTGCAAGCATTGCAATCGAGGTTTGCCTTGCAATGGAACACGTTCTTCTTAAGGAAGAGGTCCGCCTGCCTGACTTCAATAAGGTAACCTGCTTTCGGTCATCCCAGTCTTTACTTGTGTTCTGAACCAGCGCCTTTATGGTTTAGGAAATTAATGATTCTTTATTTTTTTTCTCTGTTTCTACAGATGACATCATCTATGAAAATCTTCGGGTTCCCACATGCTATAGGTTGTATCGACGGAACGCACATTCCGATAAGCCCCCCGAAATTGCAGGGGCCTGCTTACTTTAACAGGAAATCATTTCATTCTGTATTGCTTCAGGCTGCTTGCGACGGAGAGGGAATTTTTTTCTCTATGTTGACTGGTCATTCAGGTGTTAATTATGATGCCCATGTGTTCAGATCATCTATGCTTTTTAGTCGGATGGAGGAAGGAACCCTAATACCTGGCAGTCCTATGTTCCACTATGCAGGGGTGTCAATACCTCCCATTATATTAGGGGATGGTGCCTATCCATTGTGTAAGTGGCTAATGAAGCCCTTTGCTGTTACTAGAAATGACAGGGAGCGCCACTTCAATAAGGTTTTTAATCGCTCAAGATGCGTCGTGGAGAGAGCATTTGGGCGCTTGAAGGCCAGATTCAGACGTCTGTCTGTTAGGATAGAGGCTCACATAGAGAACGTTAATTCAATTATTGCCTCTGCTGTGATTCTACACAATATATGTGAACGAGAAAACCATGACATACTTGATGATGAAC
The DNA here is from genome assembly GCA_023846285.1 of Phrynocephalus versicolor. NCBI lineage: Eukaryota > Metazoa > Chordata > Lepidosauria > Squamata > Agamidae > Phrynocephalus > Phrynocephalus versicolor. The sequence continues at coordinate 51,445,628 of JAHTLZ010000379.1, forward strand.
AACATTCCATACCCCCACCTGAACCACAGGAGGAGTGTGAAATAAATGACTACCACAGATCTGGAACTGCACGTGCAGAGGCTGAGGCGGTTCGTAATGCTATTGCGGAGTACCTGTTTACCCATGTGAAGTGACATGGGCGCAAAATAATAAGTTCATGTACTCTACCTCACTATTTTATGTTACACTTTCATTTGCAGTAGAATTGTGAGGCTTTACAGTATTGGTTACTCCTGTAAAATTCCTTCCGTTAATAAATGTTTCTATTTGATTTGCAGTACTTTCCTTTAACTTAAGTGCGAAACACCAGTAGGTTTGGCAAAGTACTACACCGGCTATGCAAAAGAATGCCTGACAGGGGTATTTGCTTCAAGATTATACAATAATCAGTAATAAACCTTGCAAAAAACCAAGGCACTGTACTAAATTGATAGCAGTTTCTGAACGCATACCATCGAAAAACAAATAATGCCTTGACTAAGGGTTCATCTGCCCTGTTGTATGTCACTTTAGAAAACATGCCTTTCAGAGAGGCCCCCCTTATAAGAAAACATTCCGATGTTGTATTCTTGTAACACCTCCCTCTTCATATGCAGAGTACTGCTGCCAGAGTAAACTTAAGAAGGAAGTATCAAATTACAGTTCCCACTGCAAGCATTTTATGGCCTAATGGCTCTGAAGGAAAGCCAAAAATAAACTGTTTGTGTTGCCTTTAGCCACCTAAGGAAACTAATCGCATATTTTTTATCCATTGCTGTTACCTTCTGAGGAATAAATCAGTTTATAATGCATTACAATGAATTTCTTGGTTTTAAAGTGTATTATTCTTTACACTTAACGCACAATACTACTAATTGCTTTGGGTTAACAGAACACAGTGTCAATCGCATACTTTGCATTAATACATTAGTTCGGTACTCATTCCTAGACCACCATGATACCAAGACGGAAAAGATGTGAAAATTATCGTGCTGTGCTATGGCAAATAAACCAGCAAGTAACAGACTTGCTTCCATTAAGTCAGCAGTACTTTGCATAGGCAAAACGAAAGTTAATGAAACATTTCGGCACCACATCCTAGCCAGCTGAGACACAGGACAGGGGGCCCCTTTGTAATCAATCACCCATCCCCCTTCCCAAATTGAGATCACCTTTCTGTTGAAATGCTAATAAAGGGAGCCAAAAGGTGCAAGGGAAGGAAGTTTGCACTCAGGCAACTGAGTGCAGTTGCTGGTGTCCTTTCAAACAGAAGGCTTTTCCTAGAAAAATAATTTAACAAGGCAGCTATAGGGATGGATTCTGAGGACAATTCAGAGAATTGCACAGCCAGTTCTGTTCAATCCAAAATTAAGAGAGGGGTTATTTGGGGAAACGAGGAGACTGCAGCCTTAATCAAGGTTTGGGGTGAGGCGGAGATAAAATATGCTTTGTCTTCCCTCAAAAGGAATATTGAAATCTATGAGGTGATTTCAAAAGAATTACGAAAGATTGGATTTTTTAGATCTGGAACGGAATGTAGAACTAAATGCAAATCGCTTCGAAAACTGTACAAACAGGCTGTAGTTCAAAACAGTACTTCTGGAGCTGGGCGTGCAAAATTTATTTGGTACGAAGAAATGGCAAACATTTTTCGAACAGACACCTCAATTCACCCATTGCGGACAACCGAGAGCGAGTCCAGCGGGAGCATTGGTAAGCATTGACTATGTACCATTTAATATATACCGTAAAATACGTCACGTTCACTGTATTTCACAGAGAAATATTATGTTATTAATAGTAACTCTATTAATATACCCAAGTACAGCAACTTGGTTTCAGAACACGTTTTGTGCTTCGATAAACCGAAACACCGAGGGAACGGGATGACTTGTAAATCTTTCAAATATATGGAGGGATGAGTTTATTTTCCCTCTCTCATATATTGATTTCTTTTTTGGATAAACAAACATTGAAACACTGCATCGATGTACCGGTATTTCTTTATTATAACGGAGATTACATATGAAATTAAAAGTATCCGAATTGTAATAATATACCTAAGTACAGACATTTGTTTTCAGAACTCGTTGTGTCCTTCGATAAACCGAAGCAACGAGTGAACGGGATGACTTGTAAATCTTTCAGATTTATGGACGGATACGTTTAATTTCCCTCTCATATATTGATTTCGAATTTTGCTTAACAAACATTGAAACACTGCATCGATGTTTCGGTATTTCTTTATTATTACTGAGATTACATATGTAATTAAAAGTATCCGAATTGTAATTTACTTATGATATATTGTATCTCCGCTTCCCAGAGATATTCGATGCATCGAAAAACGGCCGAGATAAAAGCAGGAAGTAAAATAGACATGTTTCTCTTTATTATAAATGCAGTTTGCTGTGTTGTAAGATTATGAATCCATTTTGAATTGTACCGGTTCTAAACTTTCCTTGAATCGGGCAAAAAATAAGGAGGGGCGGGACATGCCTCTGAAGTACCCAATCATGTAACCTTAACAATTATGTGCTCCGGAAACTAAAAGACTGCTTCCTGTACTTTGCATTATGGTGTGTAGCAACGCGAGGGAAGTACAGCAACTTATGTTCCTCTTCTCACATGCAGCAACCACGGAGGCAATGCCTGGAGTTAGCGATAATGCCGGATCACAGTCCCTCTTCGATGAGAGTGAAGGCATGAACCAAAGCTACGTGGCTTCGGAAGCCTCAGCAATGGGTGAGGAACACTTTAAAAGTTATGCTAGCAGGGCAGGCCATGTTTTCAAAACGTCTACTAGTCGGATTATTAGGAATATCATGTAAATCATATCCTTACAGACCATATAAATGTAATTTAAACATAAACTGCCTTTTAAATAAATTATTTTAATTTCAGAATACCAATCAACAGACGGTTGTGAACCATCCACATCTGGCTGTTCTTCTTCCCAGAGTCCCCAAACAATATTACCTGAACGGCTTGGTAAAAAAGGTATGTTCATTTCTGATTTAGATAATTAAAACCTAACTAGAAATAATTACCTTTATTAACCAGATTACTATCAATGAGTGATTTTGCACACCTAAACGATTTGGTAAGTCATAAAACTCTGAGCTATTAAAACTAAATTAATTTGAATACTAGAGCAAGCAGCCGTGGGGTTTACTCTGTAAATACTACTATTACATTCAAAGATTTTAAATGCTGGAATTATTAACATCTCTAATTTTAAATAGGTATTTTTTTTATTATCATTAAATCAATTTGTTAATGGATAATTTTGTACACTGCTTAATAATTAATTTTAAATTGTCCTTATTAAATACAGACTCAGTGGAAACAACAAACTATGAAGCCACGCTTGATCCAGCAACCAGGCTTGCATTACTAAGGAAAAGGAAGCAGAGATCTACAGCAGCAGCACGCCTGGACAACACACTTACTGGTTTTGTGGACTGGGTTAAGGCTTCGGATGATAGAAAAGAATCTACACTAAATTCTTGGAACCACCAGGATATGATGTTCCAGAAACAGGTTATTGACAATCTAAGGGTGGCTTCAGATTCTCTTGCTAAACTAACCCAATTTTTAACAACTCAAGGGACAAAAAAAAAGGTTAACATGGAAGTAGAATCATTCCTTAATGATCAACACACTAAGAACCAGACTGAAATCCTGCTCTCTAATGGTTCCCCAAACACTGATAATGTAGAGGACAGTGATTCTGATGGTGATACAACGGGGACCAGTGGCTCAGGAACTGCCTCTGAGCAGGAGAGTGATACTGAATGCTCAGTATCACTCCTGCCCTCTAGGTCTTCAGCTTCCCTTGTTTCTTTTGGTAAAACAAAAAATGGAGCAACAGCTCATGGAAGCAAACCAGGGGAAAAAATGCTGCAGGGCCACAAAAAAAGACCAATGACTAGTACTCAGAAACAGGGAGCAGTAGAACCACAGTTCCCTGTGTCACCGTATTTGATTGTAAAGCAGGAAAGTGGTACTGAAAGCATTGTGCCCAGGAAATTAACCACACCAAAAAGAAGACGTATCAAGAAGAAAATATTTTCACCCTAGTTGATTACTTATTCTATTTTGAGTAAATATATGAAAATGCCAAGTTTGGGAGTAGGGACAGAATACACAGATCATGAATTTTAAAGGGAAAACTGATGAACTGCTTCACATTTTAAGCAAACTCAGTTACATTTAAAAGCAATAACTGCAGTGAAACACTAATCTACCTCAGTAAGGAATGATTTTCAAGGAAATTTTAATTCACTGGGTATTCTCCCCCTCAACTCACCCATAAAAAAATAACCCAGACTGCATAAGAAACAGAAACATAGACGATTCTTTAAGAAACTTTTTTATTTCTATCCACTGAATAGGCAAAGTATAGGTATGTGCACTGTTCTGTTATTTAGAGTACTGTAAAGTAACATTTATGAGAGAAGAACCTGCCCTCTACCAGTTGTACCAATGAATGCTGTTCTCCTGTGTAGGTAACACTGGACTGTTGTCTTTTACAAGACAACAAGACTAATACTTTAACAGCACAGAAAAGCTATAAAGTACTTTTTATGTAGTGGCTATCAGCAGAAATAATGTGCATTGGTAATGAGATTGCTCAACAGATGCCAATATACATGCAAACTATACCATAAGAGACTAGGATTTTCAGTGGTTTTCTGTATCCAGGTTAAAGGAATTACGTGTGAGGCTTCATATTCTTCTGCCTCATACCTACAGAAACCTTTTTTAAAAAATATAACTAGAACAGCATTTTAATTGCTTCAATTACTACCGTATTGTGTATTAAAATTGCTCAAAGTGCACAAAGTAGAACAACAGAAAACTAAAAGTATTCAGCCCTAATATTTTCTTAGGCGATTATTTATAAATAAAACTTGTAAATATTGCTAACACAGTAACATTTAGGCAGAAAAGGAAAACCCAAGGGAACGTTGCAGGGTACCACATCAGTCCTTTAACACGTGAGTCAATGGAATATTTTGGCATAGGAGAACCAGTGTACATCCCCTAAATTGTCCAATAACCACAAAAAAAGGCTTCATCGCCTTCGGCGTCTTCTCCTGGCTGGAGCTGCTCCTCTGTTTCCTGCAAGCACGATTTCTTCGAGAGCGGCTATTCTCTCTATTGCCTCTTGAAGAGCAGCAACCCAGTTCTGATGTTCTGCGCGGGTCACTGGTTGCTGCATAATGTCCAGCGGTTGATCCTCTTGTAGTTCTGAAAAGAAGAAAATGATATTTATTTTTTGTAAATTAACGGTCTAGTATGTGTACACACCTTTGTGAAGTCCACAAATGACTGTTACACACCTTCATCCTCAACCTGCTGTTCCTGAACGTTGCCTGGAACATTCTCCAATCCCTGTTCTTCGTGACCTGCACCTTGATTTGCTTGCCCTTGACCCTCTTGCACCACTGGTGGTTGGAAATCATGAGCCATTGCCTGTTCCTCGTCCTCATCTGTGTCATTGGCCTGCTGCTCCAATTCTTCCCTTCTGTTTGGCTGCCTTGGAGGCCTTACAGCACCACCCCTGTTGCCATGCCTCCTTCCTGGTCCAGCTCCTATTGAGACATAAGTGGGAAATAGTTTTATATTTCTATTGTTCACTGCAAGTCTAAGATGTCCTTGTCAGAAGTTTTATTTCTATATATCTTTTCTAAAGCTTTGGTGTACATTTTTTTTTTATGCAGGACATTTACTAGCGGATACCAGTTTTAAAGGAAATGGTTTTAAATGGCACTTCAGCTATTTATTTGGAGCAGACCATCTTTTAATACTTTAGCTAGCTTTGTTCTATGCTGATCTAGAGTTTCAGCATATTTACATCAAAATTTGACTGTAAACAAAATTATATTGGCCCTTAGTACTTCTCAGATTACAGTTTTAGGTATTTTAACATGTCATACTTAAGTCAAAAGTAGTACTGTTTTTTAAAAGAAAGGTTTTATTACTTACCCAAAGGAAAAAGATGCTGAGGGTCAGGCCTTCCAGCTTGAATCCACAGTTCCAACAATTGAGGCCAAAAAGCTGTTTGTTGTCCCTCTTGAGCATTCTCTCCAAAATGAAACAATGCCCTATTAAAATTTTGTCTTAAAGTCTTAAATTTCGATCTAATTTGCGTGGCATTCCGGGCATAGTTTAGCCTTGCCAGCTCTCTTGCAGCCTGTCTGAAAGCCTGCTGGTTTCCTCTGGGGTGGAGATGAAACAGAACTGGGCCCATTTCATTGTCAATACAAAAATCCAGCAGACTGGACACCTCTGCCTCCGTCCAGAACCGGCCCCTCCCTCCCTCCATCTCCACAGCAAAGGCCTTGTTATCTTCTGACAAGAACAATAAATTTTTCACTGCACAACTGCTCTCTAAGTAACTCCTAACTCTCCACGGGTGGCTGGGAAAAATTGAGGGGTTTTTATAAGGTTTGGCCTAGGGATCCTGCACATTTCTCTGGAAAATGAAACTAATTTTAACCAATAGGATTAAGGGTCAACGTAGAGTTCACTTGCCAGGTGCCTAGCAGTATGTTTATCTGGCCCTTTACATTGGTAACTTAAACTACTGCAATAATGTACCTGGGGTTGTGTTTTAAAAAGATGCATTTGTCCTACTGCAAGGAATACTAATAGATTTTAAAATGCATCTGTTTAAGAATACTTTTATTTAGCAGGAACAGTTAACTGTGGTATTTTGCAGAGCTCATGCAAAACACCTACAAATTGATCAGTTCAACCAAGCAACGTTGGTTGAAGGTCAGGAATGGAAACATTTTCTAGCTAGTGCTAAGAGTTGGCCATTGTTCCTGGAGGAAAATGGGTGGAGTTTGTAATTGGAAGGCTCCAAGAAGGCCAGCACCTGGCTGCAGATAGCGAGGCTCTTTTGTTTGGAGCCTGATGGCCAGAGAAAGGTGAAAAGTTCATGGCTCAGGACTGACCATCACGAACAATTTTGGAATGTACCACTTCTAATGTTGATCACTATTGGGGATGTTTATTTGTTGTTATAGTTCGGTGTTACTGTTATAATTTGTATTATTGCATTAAATGGTTATCACAATAAAGTTACAACATTCAGGAATTGATAAACACCCGGACTGCTTGTTTGAAAAGTTTTATCAGTAGCTGCTGTTATAATCAGCACTATGGAATATTCCTGATCTGCTGAAAGGGAAGCATACTCATATCAGCTTTTCGATACAGCGGTTTCAAAATGTCCGCATAAA
>JAHTLZ010000379.1:51469852-51497439 GCA_023846285.1 Phrynocephalus versicolor
TTATTATTATTATTATTATTATTATTATTATTATTATTATTATTATTTATTAACCACACAGCTATCTACGCCTGATTTTATATTTTTATATTACCAATCACTAGTCGAACACTTCCCAAGCGTTTAGGACTCAGTGATGTATCGGCGAATTATGCGAGCAGATCCCAGTAAGGTGGCTTTTAATATTTCTTCTATATTATTATTATTATTATTATTATTATTATTATTATTATTATTATTATTATTATTATTATTATTATTATTATTAACCTTGCCGACTTTCCCAAAGGGATGTCAATTGCCAGAAAGCCCATCCAATGCCATCCAATAGTAGGGAAATGCTGGAGCTGTAGTCTAAAATAAATGGAGGATGATTTGTTCTCTGCAAGGAGAAGTCCATCTGAGCTAAGTCTTAATTATCTGCATTGTTCAAGACCATACTCATGTCTCTAAAATACGAAGACCCATTGTTAAGGTTTGGAATTTTCTTATGTATAAACTGTTAAAACAATTAACCGGACTGTAAAAATACAATCCTGAAAATGTACGTTCTACTTTAAGAACGAGGTTTCAACAACAGTTTGCTAAAACTCACTGCAAGACAATCAGCCAGCTTTCCATTCCAAGCAATCACTGGGAATGCAAGATAAATATAAAATAGCACTGATTTGCAAATAATCTCTTTCATAGTAAGTTAACACTTGAGTGTGGTTAATAAACAACAGGTAACAAAAATGAAAACATAACCTCAGAAAAGCAAAACATTGGGAGAAAACTTTTAATACCTAACTAAATTTGCTGACCAGCACTTAATGCTCCTGGCATATTATCTATCTAGTAAAACAGTAAATTACTATATGTAAATTACTATATGGGCAGTTTGCTATTACTGAAGTGGACCCAAACAAAAGCAATGATCTGTCACCGTGGCCAGCCTGGTCATTAATGAGAACTGAACTTTGCTACATCAGCAAAAGCAATCAATATTTCCATTGGGGGGGATTGATTGTTTATAGAGCACAGTCATTTAGTGCACTTGCAAAATTCAATTGTTTGCAGTTGAAGTGAAATATAAACAAACAAAAGAAATATAAATACAGGGAGGCAAGAGACACAAATGTGCCATTCCACACACACCTGCCAGACACCTGCCACGAACACACGATATATGAGCATAGCAGGTATGAAAGAGCAGCAGGCATATAGTAATACAGCAGCAGACTTCATTTCAAGAAGTCAACAATGCAAACATTATGGAATTCCTCCACTTGTAGGCCATAAGCCTGATATTCCTTTTGCTATTTTATTGAACTTTTTATACTCATGCATTTTCAGAATGAAAACTGACTTCAGTATTTGTCTGCAACTTAAGCTCTTTTTCATATATTTATAATAATTTCTGCCCATAGTTTTTCACAGCTATACAACTGGTTACAGGTTTGCATTAATTCTTGGGTTTTTAAGGATAGAGGCAATGTACAGTATTTTTCTGTGTACAAGACTATATTTTTGTCTCAAACTATTAGAATAAAAATTGAGGGTTGTCTCATACACAGAAGTAAGCTGAGGAGAGAACTGCGCAGTTGCGAAATTGTGACTTTCAGTTGGAAAAGTGGGGGTCGTCTTATACATGGAGGATATCTTATAGATGGAAAATACGGTAGTTAAATAAGCTTATAGAAATAGACATGCTAAAGTTGCATCACATCATTCTAACAAGGAACATAATTTACCTTGATAAAGAAATGAACATCTATGTAATTGGAAATTGCTATTTGGTTCATACTGGAACCAACACTTTTAGGGATAAATGACAGCTAGTCAAACACAGGCTTCTGATTTTTCCTAGAGCTTTATCAAGGTTAAACAGCTATTAGGAAGCTGTTTTGGCATCTATTTTCTGATACCAGCTCTAATAATTCCTTGGAAAGTTCTCTGTACAGAGATATGAGTTCAGTTCTTTGTTATGCTAGAGTTCAATAGATCACATAGTTGAATCACAGATTTCCTTATCAATGATTTAAATAAAAATGCGTAATTCTTATATTTTTGTAATAATACAAAACATACCTTAAATGCCATAAACTTGTGATATGGTTTAGGGGCCCAAGCATATATCTCTACAGCATTCTTTAAGGCAATCACCAAGAACTTGATTCTCTCATATTTCACTAAAATTGAAATAAAACTAATCTTTAAAACATCCCATTTACTCAGACAAAAGTAAACGATATCTTAAGGTAGAGATGATGAAACCATCTTGCCTGAAGAAAATGCTTTTAAGAACAAGTCCAGCTGCCAAATTTCCCATGGTGGTTTAGACTCACTCGAGGGCCCTGCTGCAACCCCGCCCCAGATCTGCAACCTTTTGTTTGCTTGTGCATATGTGACACAGCATGGTTATCACACTATCAAAGCAAATTAAGGACGGCAGCACCTATACTTCAAAAATAGACTCAGTGGCAGCACACAAGTTATGCCAGTGAAAGGCATAAGCATGTCTGGGGAAAAGCTGCCATTATATGACTCCAGCTCCGATGATAAATGTGGCCATAGGACCTTTCCCTAATATTTCTAATAAAAAGATTAAGATTTTATTTTTTAAGTTGGGACATGGAAGTTTCAACATTTTCTCTATCTTCTTTATTTACTGAGCAGAAATGTAGTACCATCTGTTTGATATGATGAATTAATTATGTGTAAACAAGACAACAAAGTTTGATTTGGAGGTTTTTTTGTACCAGATGTTATGCTATTGGACTGAAGGACAAATGAAATATGATTTTCCTTCTTGGGCAAAAATAATTTCTTGGCAAATACTCTGTTTTCAAAGCTACCACAATAGCTTAATTACATTTAATGAATATGGGGAAAATGGAATTGGAAATGTTAAGGATCATGGTAAGCAGTATACAAGAAGTCCTCAGTGTCACCAACATGTGGAAAAAAATCTATACCAGTTAAGTACAAGAGATTTTATTCTAGTAATTTGGGCACATTGGCTGCTACCAATCTTTAGTTTTCATTATTTATTAAAACACTGAAGCACATGTTTGTGCACCAAAAACACATATATAGGAATTTTTATTAGGCTGTGCTTCTCAACCTTGGCTCCTCAGCCATTGGAGTACAACTTCCAAGAAATCCAGGCCAGCACAGCTTCTGATGAAGACTTCTGGAAGTTTTAGTCCAAAACTACTGGGGGACTCAAGGTTGGGAATGGGAACCACTGATATAAGGGATTGGCTCCATGGGAATTTATTACACTCTGCAGCCCCCGGCTGGAATAGTTAGCATTGCTCTAAAAAGCACTGACTACATGACAGAGAAGACAGGTGGCTTGAGAGAGGAGTCAGGCAATCCATTCATGTGGGTACTGAAAATCCTTCTCTCCACAGGGGTGGGGGACTTTGGCACAATTTGTCTCCTACTTATCACACTGCCCTTTCATCAATCTCCAGACAAATCGGAAGCATTTCACACCTCCGCCAGGAAGGCCACTGCTAATGACCCATACTTAATGGGTGTTGGGAAGAGTTACATCGGTATGACTTTCACACAGTGCAGGCTATTGTACATCTAAATGAGCCACTGCCCTTCCTCCTAATTAGCCTTTTCAGACCAAGGTGACATGAAACCAATGTGAACTACAATTTGGAAGACTCCCACCAACTTTTTTCCAAACGAGGAAGCTACTTGGATGAGTAGTGAAACATTTTGATCCCACAAGAAAAAAAGTCCAGTTGCCATGACTCAACTTCTGGATAACCTCACCCGGATGACTGAGAATCTCTACTGACATTGACTACATGGCATTTTTTGCTAGAGTGTTCCCAAGCATTCCTAATGAGGACCAATCCATCCCAGTTTGGTCCTAGGTTGCAGCCTATTGTTTATTTTTTTTGGGTTAGGCTTGATTAGATTGTCTAATCAAGCCTGATCATTCCCAAGAAGCCTACACTAGCTCACTCCCACAGCTAATCTCACTAATGTCACTGTACCCATTGTATCTGGAAAATGTTACCCATGGATTCTGCTCACATATGATTTCTCATCATACAGTGACTGGCAGTGAATATAGGAACAAATTCCGTTACGCAGTATTGTTTTTCAGAATACATGAAAACAGAATTTGCAACTTGGGTGGTTGACCTTGTTGATTCATCACATGTGCAAAGCATCGCCTGAGTGTCACAACTGTCTCTTCTGTGATCACTGCTAGCAAGAAATAGCAAATGGTGAAGGATGAGAGGTCCTTCAATCCAACAGCATGTGGACGGCAATGACTTATTCATCTCTGCCTTAGGATGTCACTGATTTATTTAATATATGTAATAGCAAAAGCATTTCTTCATCACTTGTTTTAAGTTTAGAAGACCATTATCAGCCTCTATTTACTGAAGCATTTTATATATTGCTTCGTAGCCTGAACAATACACAACTAAAAAGATGACATTCTTTATGAATGGGGAGGTTTTTTTAAAAAAAAAAAAACCAATGTTAACATCAATATTCTTTCAAATCAGATAAAAGCTCTAAAAGAAAACTTTAAAACTACATTTCCCCATCAAATCCACCTGAAACAGTAGTCTTGCATGCCAGAAGCAATGCTGCAAACCTGGCATCTTTGGGGAGGCAGTTCTCCAGCCTAGCTGCAACTGCAGAGAAAGGCTGTATTCATCAATGTAGTTTTTTTGGGGTAGTGAGACGCACACAGGGGAGAAGGAGGGCTCTCTTCAATATCTCAAACATCTACCGTTTTTCAACTTAATCAGCATTCTTAGATAACATCAGCACTTGATTTGGGTCAGATAAGTGAATAAATCAAGGTGAGTTATGCAGAAGCATAAGGGAGATTGCTTCTAAATGGGACACTCAAGATATATTTAAACAAATAAAAACATAATTGAATGCAGTGAATTAGATCTAGATTTAGGAACACGTGCATTAAAATCAGTGGGATGTAGGTGAATAAAAATTACTTACATCCCACAAATTTCAACTCGGTTTTCAAGTCATTAATAGGGTGGGGTAAATAAATAAATAAATCTGGAACCAACTCATTATTTTTGCCATTTCACAAACACTTCATCGTTTGTGTTTTACAAGTAGTAGGTGAAGTTGGGTCATCCTTGCTCATCCTAGTCTTGGCCCCACCTTACATAGATTATGTATACAGTAACATCATGTGAGCCTGGAGTGGGCACACTATAAAACTCTACTCAAAGACTATGCCCACTTTTAATAGTAGGGTTTCTGCTACAAGTTTATTCTTGACTCAGATTACTATTTTCCCTGTGATGATTTTAGTGCTACAGAGAAATCACTAAAGGAAATAATAATTTGCACGCAGTGTTTCCTGTTTTTCAACATGCCACCAAGTGTGACTCTATTAGTAGAGATGGGCACGAATAAAAAAAATGGCATTTCGTTTGCCATTTGTCGTTTGTCGGGTCCGTTTTGGTTCGTTTCCGGTTTTTGTGATTTTTTGCAAAAAAATCATTTTCGTTTTCATTTGTTTCGTTACCATTTCGTTACCATTTATTTCAATTTTGTGACTTTTTTAGGATTTTAAGCAATTCACTCATATTGCAGTAACAGAAACGAAACGCACAACAAAATTTCCGGTGTTTCTGTTCGTTTCGTTTCATTTTAGAGACAAAATTCGTTTGTCGTTTCGTAACGTAATGAAACGAAAAACAAAAACGGAAACGGAAATTGTTCGTTTCGTGCCCATCTCTATCTATTAGACCTCAACCTCTTAGTGGAGATAAACAAGGGACTTCTTGGAGCCCAGATTGGCTTTCTGTTGGTAGGTATACCTGAGCACCAGGTTTTTCACTTACCAACTTTATAATGTATGCAGCCTTCCAAATCTCCCACGGTGATCCATCCTTGTTTCTTTTCTACCTCTGGGTCATTGTGTAATATTCTATTCCTTAACCATGAAAGATAGTAAACTCGTAGCTTGTTCTTCTTTCCTGTTGAAAGAGTGAGCTTCATTTTAATCCACAAAAATGTAATCTGGATCCCCTATAGAAATCAACATAGTCGCATAGTGTTTCCATACTGTTCATCCTTTTCATATCTTGCCTATCAGCTTTCATATCTTGCCTATAGACTTTTGTGTTGTTCTGTTGAAGTAAGTTCATTTCTGGAACGTTAACTGGAATTTTTTTAACACAGCATGTAGAAAGAAGCCACATGAGTGAAGGTTTCTTCTGTGTTTGTTTCTGTAACCTTCTTGTATGCCAAACTGTTTTAGCTTTCTGATTTCACTGCTGTTACTGGATGTGTGGAAGCAGAGGTCCTTCAGAAGAAATGGTAGGACATAAAAAGCCCAATCCAACAAATGGGCATTACTCCTAAAATAATAATATAACAATTACTCCTGGAAATCTTTATTGGGTGGGAAAAATGGTTTAAACCAGGCATGTCCAAACTTTAGCCATCCAGATGCTTTGAACCGCGACCCCCACAGTCCTTTGCCATTGGCAATCTAAGCCTAGAATTCTGGGAGTTGTGGTCTAAAACATCAGGAGGGCCAAAGTTTGGACATGCCCAGTTTAAACTATAAAAGCTGTGTAAAAAAGGAATATGTAATTGGTTGCTCCATGGTATCAATGTTCCAGTGAAGCACTGAGAAACTTCATTGTTGTTGAATGGTTCACTGATAGTGCCTTTGCCCTGTGGTGAACCTCAGAGTTCTGTTTTCAACCTGTGGCTATTGAACATTTAAATAAAACTGTAGGGGGAGGTTGGGGTTCAGCGGCACTGATGACACCCAACACTATTTGTTCTTTCCATCTACAGTATTTCTAAATCAGCTCTCTTGGCTTTCCACCAAACCATTAACTGTAACGGTCTGGAAGAAGGCAAACAAATTGAAGCTTAATCCTGACACAATATAGTGGTGCTCCTGGCCAATCATAAATCAGATAAGGGATTTATTCCATGTTAAGTGGAGTTATAACCCTCCCCCCCCCAAAAAAAAAACTCAGCATCACGGCTAGGGTGTTCTTTTCCATGCTCATTCAATGACAGCAGCTAGGAGCTTATTTGCATATTTAAAGCTGGTATGCCAGCTGTGAAAATTCCTGCAAAGGTTGATCACTCTATAGTGACTTATGATGCCTTAATTACATATGGATTATAGTTCTATACTGGTCTGCCTTTGATGAAGGGCTAGGTCTTTCCAGGTGGTTCAAAATGATGCAGCCAGATTGCTGACTAAAGTTGGTTATAGAGACTATGGATGCTTTTACATGACCCCTAAAATCCAAGGCAAACGGCTCCCAGATCCAGAGCTTAAAAAAGTTTTCCCACCAGCTCCGGACTTTTAAAAAATTAAGTATGACCACGCCCAGCTAAGCGCGTCCGAGCGCACTTTTCAAGTACCTGGCCTCCAGGAGGTAAAATATATTCCATTGCGCATTGCAAAGCTGTGAATGCCGGGCTCCCTCCCGTTCTGTTTGTTTTTTTGTCCCCGCCGCCCCTTTAAGAGACAGGAATCACAACAACAGGGCTGCTGGGGGTGCTTCGACCGGCAGACGGAGGTGAGCCTGCATTTTTTCTCCATTTTTTTTTCTCCCTCCCCTCATGCAGACAGGAGGAAGGGAGTGCGGAGGGGTGGGAACACAGGAAGAGCGACAAACCCCCACGATCTCTGGTCCGAATTTAAGTTGACACTGGATTTTAGAGGTCGTGTAAAAGTGCCCTATATTACTCCTTCTGTCACAACAGCTTCCTTGACTGTAAAGTCTGTTTCTGGGCCCAATTCAAAGTGCAAAGATATGTCAGGATACTTTTTGTCAATATTATAAACTTGTTTTGTCTTTTTAAAATTGATGCATTTTAACTTTCTTTTGATTAAGTCATAGTTTAATGTCAGGGTCTTTAAACCAATCCTGAAATCCTTCCTTTGCTTGCAATTGGTATTACCAAAAAAAGAGAACTGCCCAGCCTGAGAGGGTGGAATAGCTACTCTTTTGCAGAGGATGAGCCTGATTTGACTCTAGTTCCACAGCAGAGGGAGGGAGAGAAGGGGGGACTAACCCAGGCATGCCCAAACTTCGGCCCTCCAGATGTTTCAGACCACAACTCCCACAGTCCTTTGTCATTGGCAACCTAAGCTTAGAATTCTGGGAGCTGTGGTACAAAACATCAGGAGGGCTGAAGTTTGGACATGCCTGGACTAACCCAAAGGTTATGGCACACCTTCCAGTTGATAATATTCCAACCAACTTTTCAGGTTGGGATGGTTTTCAAAAGCGCATTGTCTCAGTTACTCAGTGTAAACCTAAATAGGTTGTTGTCATAAAAAGCTGAGCACTTATAAACTCTCGATCCAAGAGATCAACTGAAAATAAAAGAATTAAGTAACCATTCTCTCTATTTAGTTATTGTTCAAGACACTCTGAATATGCACAATTTACATGTCAGCAACAATCACCACTCCTAGTTTTATCTAAGTTTCACTTTCACTGTTCGGCATGACACTCACTTGATGTTAATTTTCACTAGTCATGCCCTGATGTTGTTGTTGTTGTTGTACACTGTTGGTACTACTTTTTGCAGCCTTGGGTATTTCTGCCTTATAAAGTATAGAACTTGTCTCTGCCATGCCTGCACAGAGTTCCCTCATTCTATATCACTGTTGGCAAACCCATGGCACGGGTGCCAAAGGTGGCATCCAACATTGCTCCTTCAGAGCCACCTGTATTCAGATTAAATTGCTGTATCGACACTTTGTGAAAAATTAATGGGTTCTGAATCGCAGTTTGGGCACTCGGTCTCTAAAGGGTTCGCCATCGCTGTTCTATATCAACCATTGTCTGCCCAATACTGTATTTGGAACAAAGCCTTGCTACTTTGCTGCCAGTGGATGTAAACAGCCTCTCTTTGGGTAACAGCTTGGATTCTGACTCTCCTTCAAAGAATAAGCCAATTTGTTTAGTCATAAATATAGGAAAATGCAAGTTGTCCTTCTCTATCAATTTCTTCTTCAATGCAAAATGAGCCTTGTGTTTTGCAGCCTGAAACAAGGAGCAAACTGGAAGCACCGATGTAGGCTCAAGTTCATACCTGAGATAGTTACAAGGACATTCAACCCTTCTAGCACATCCATCTGTTGAAACCGTCTTCTGTTGATCAAATTGTATACCTTTCCTTGTCCACTTCGATCTAACAGCATCAGCCCATTCTCTGTTCCCACCAGCAAGTTGACACCTGCATAGCAAACAAGCAGAGGAGAGTGAAGGAAACAAAAATCATTATTGGGATGAGCTGGAACGAGACGTTTTCAGCCAACAGGAAATAAGAGACCTTCTTCGTTTATTACCACTTCAAATCTAAGTTTAATCAATTGGTTGATTAAGAGCTGCAATCCTAGATCAGAGACTTGTCTGTCAAGCAGAGGTTGGGAGCCATGGATTAAAAATAAAGCCTTTATTATTACCTTTGGGGTATGACAGTGTTATGAAGCTGTTTTAAAAACAACACATGGAGCGGAACAATGCTACTTTGGTCTAACAAATACCATTTTCTAAATCTTTTCAAAAGCTATTTTAAAGGACATTTTACAGAAGTTCTAAGGGGAATTTATCATGATTCGTGCCATTATCAGCTGCTGAAAATGTTTTAATGCTAAAGAATTATAATATTTCGGTCCCTATAATGATTAACACAATGAATCACTTTGATAAAGTAACGCTCTAGTTTTGTTTCAGACTGTATTAAAAGGGTATGTGCCCTCACTAAATTCTTCCACATGGTGGTGAACCCTGATCAGACTGGGTTTCTCTCTTCAATGGACAAGGCCTTGTAGCCCCTTCCAAGGCACTTGGCATAAGCAAATCAGTGGGATGGGATGGCAAATACAACAGTGGCAGCAAGCAGAGCTAGTCTGTATGATCCCCAACTCCTCTTCTTTTGCCTGACTATATTTCGGAACCTTAATTCAGTCACATTCTTGTGTACTCCTGCTTCTGTTGTTTTCTCAAATCCCTTGATCACCATCATATTCGATAAATAGATTATCTATCTGGGCTCCCACTGAAGCACCAGTAATCCAAAGGAATGGCTGAGCACCTGAGCAACACCAAAAAGATAAAACATGATATGAAACAGCTGATGGAGACAAATTATAACAAACCATTTATCATCCTGTCTGAGGATTGGCTGCATTCAGTCTCCGAGCCGCATAATATCATGCCAGAGTCTCACCATAAATGTTGTGCAAAAATCTACTCTATTTATAATTATATTTTTTCCCAATAATGTGTAGATTTCATTTCTCCTGCTACAAACACGACTAACAGATACCCCAGAGAGCAGCACAAAGGATTTCTGAATTGAAGCGTTTCTTGTATTTTCGGATCTCAGGGGTGTCACTGTGAGGACGAATGTTGGTGGGATTCACATTTACTACTGAAATTTTTCTTGCTTCGTTCAGTTTGGCCTGTTCTTGTCTCAGGAGCTCACTGGTAAACAAGGCTGGAAAAGAAAACACAACGTAACATATTTGACAAACACAGAGTGCGGACTAATTCATACATTTAATGAGATGAGAACTGCTTCACCACACCTTTCTTGTAAACTAGCAATCAGGGTGGAAAAATACAGTCCATTGTCTGCAAGTGGTAGCCAAGGTATTTTTCTGGTCCCCAAAGGGGCCACATTTTCACCCGGCATTGAGAGGCACCACACCAGACCCAGAAATAGTTTCAACTGGGTTGCAAAATGGGAAGAAAAATACAGAAGTGCCTGGATGGCCATGTATAGTTTTGATATCTTGAAGCCAGGAACTAGAAATCCCATTTCCGTAGGGCTGGGGTAGGGAACCTTCAGCTTTCCAGATGTTTTGGACTTCCAGATGTTTGGACCAAAACAGCCACCATCCTTCATGACAGGCAATAGAAGCTTGCAGAATTCCCCACTCCTGCCTTAGGGGATATTGAGAGCTCCTTCCAAGATGGGTGAGATTCATCTGTGCAATTAATAGATTTAAAAAAAATCTTCCTACAGGAAAGAAAAACCTCTCTTTTTCCAGCTAACACCTCTTTTTCATACAGGCAGCTGCTGTTTAGGAATTGTGACAAGGAACGGAATGATGGGTCTTTCCTTTTGTTTCTCTCCCTTTTTTACAAGATCAGAAGGACAATGGAAGTGAGACTGGAGTGGTGTTCTGGCCTTATTTTTTAGAGATAGGCAAATTTAGGATCCATACATAATAATACTGTGGCTCACAGTAGCCAGGAGGAAATTCTATGGAAGCAGGCACCTGGCCTACAGCTTGTGCATGCTGCTGAACACAACGAGGCTCAGTTGCTGGCATGCTTACCTGAATGTTGTCCAAGTGACATGCTGCCATGGTGTGACCAAAGCTGCAAGCTGGACGGGAGAGACATGGCCAGCTGGCCATGGGGTGGAAGCCAGGAATTAACAGAATTCATCACAACTTTCCCTTAAGAACCAGGGCATGGCCAATGTATGTGCAAACAGGCTTGAAGCATCTTGAATACAAAACCTTCTTCTCTTGGTTGACATTTCCCTACTTTACCTGTGGCAGAAGACTCTTCGTCATCATCTTCATCTTCATCTGTAGGGGAGGACTGATACACTCTGGTATCCACAAAGGGGGTGAAGGATGCTTTTGTACTACTTCCCATGCCATACTATCAAGTGAGAAGCAAAGAGATGATTTTAGCCAAAGGAAAGCTAAAACCGTTTTTCTTTTTCCTACCACATCACTTGTTCATAAGCCAAAAATTGTAACAAGCAGCATAATGAGTGGTTAGCATATGGCTGACAATTCAGGTTTATTCCTTGGTTTGCTCCTATTTTAACTTAATGCCAGATAGGGAACGTGGGGGAGTCTGGAATCCATCCTCTGCCACCCAGATCAGCCAAGGGGTATTCTAGACCCTTAAAGCAGTGGTTCCCAACCTTCCTAATTCTGTAATCCTTTAATACAGTTCCTCATGTTGTGGTGACCCATTGCCCTGCTTGGAAGAGGCCACCAGCCCTCTTTGGCAGGCCACGGCCGCAGGTGCCATAGAGAACTTCCCTCTACAGGCACCCTCAGCCAATCACAGCCTCCGGTGCCACTGAATGACATCCCCTCCAAACTATCAAGCTGTAACTCACTCTTTCCCCCTTCCGCCCCCTCCTCTTTCAAACCCAAGCCGTTTGGGCCTTTTTCTTCACTGGCTCATGGTGACCCCTGTGACATGTCCGTTCGAACCCCCAGGTTGGGAACCACTGCCTTAAAGCAAAGGTAATAACGCCTCATCATTTTGGGTGGGGATGGGGGGAAATCAGGGATAGAGATTGGGATACAAAGCATCTTATGTATGTAAGCACCTTGCTTTAGAAGAGAATTATGTCCTAGGAGCTTTGAGAGGGGTGATTCTATTCTCCCAATTTTTTTCCTTAGGAAAAAAAAATCGAACAGCTGAGGACTCAAATGACTCTCTTCCTTGCTCATGATGGGATCCTTGGGCACTCAGAATCAGATTCTATAGGTACATACATAGGGACCTTAGCTAATTCCTCTCCAGCTCCCAAATCTGGAGGAACCTTACTTTCCTTGTATAGTTTGGGTGTGTAGGTTTATATGCGCAAGTAGGTGTCTGTGTCTGTGCAACTTGCACCCTACAAATGACACTGGTGCGGCTTGTTGGTCCCCAAAGACTGTGTACTGTATAGCACTTGATGACTAGATTATCCAATGATGATTTCCAGATGTGGATGGATCAAGGGTGATTATATATCATGGACGACACTTCCATATTTTTCAAGTCATGTTCGTAATGATCAAATATGCTGCCCAAAATCCTTTAGTGTTACTTTGTGCCAGTGTAACCCAGACCGAGTGTCAGAAATGTCTGATTTAAATTCATGGAAAGTCTCATATCTCACCACAGCTTTTAGATTCTCAGCCCCCCTTTGGGTACCTTTTGCCCTGGGGAAACCTTTAGAGGTCCCTTCTCCTCCACCACCACCCCATGCCTCTTGCCGTTGTTTTTGTATTGTCATTGTTATGTTGTCTTTATTATTATTCTTTATACTCTGATATTGGTTTTAACTGTAGTCTATCTATTTATTTAGCTGCCTAGATGCCCCAAGCACATTCAGTCTCGCCTGATTTCAGAAGCTAAGCAGGGTTGGCCATGGTTAGTACTTGGATGGGAGACCACCAAGGAATACCAGGTGCTGCAGGCGCCTGGAGTAGGAACTGGCAAACCACTCCAGGATTCCTGCCAGGAAAACTCGGTCACGACTGTAATGACACAACACACACACATCTATTTATTTGGCCTTTTCTTAACTGCCCAGAGTTACTGAGGGAAAATCGGAGCAGTCTAAAAGTGCAAAAATAAATAAATAAATAATCCCAGTGATAGTGGATTTTTTTAAACTATTAAAGCCCCCCACCATGATCAAGAGGTCCTCAATACATTCAAAAAAACCCAATACCCTGGGTGAATTTTGTAACATACTATATTGGCACCAATTATGCATCCATCCCAAGTGATATCCCAATTTGATCGCTCCTCCCTCCCCTTCACCACATTCTTCACCACCTTAATACTAACATATTAAGAGGTTAGTTAGAGCACATTCTCTATCAACACTAGACAGTCACACATGTCTGGATGTACTTCTGGAAGCACACCTTGCTTCTTGAAAGCTGCACCAATGTTCACAAGTTTGCTTTCTTCGTCTTTCCTTGCCCAAACGACCCTCTGAAAGACTGGTTCAATTTTATGCTTCATTCACCTTTTTAAAATTGTCCAAATCTCCTATCTGAATCTGCAACTATTAAGAGCCGGCTTTTTGTCAGACACTTTGTTTGAACAACTTACAAGACCAGTAGAAAGGTAATAATTAAAACCTTTCCAGGTAACCCTAATTTGAGATGGCCACAAACCTCAATTTGGAGGTTCATGCTGATTTGTATGCACAGCACCACAAGTGCCAGGTGTTCCCTTCTCCTGCCTCTACCGCCAATGACCCACTCACCAGTTGGGAGTGTGCTTCTCTCCTCCTCCTTTTTGGCTGTTCAGCCAGTCTCTGGCATGATATTGCCTATCTTGCCTCCTTGTCTAAATGGACCATCAGCCAAGGAAGCAGGGCAAGGAAGTCTGTGCTCCTGCCAGAGACTGGTCAAACAGCCGGAGAGGAGTGCCCGCAAACTGACACGAACCACTCTGAACCAAGGTTTGTGACCATCTCTAAAGAAAATCATATTACTATGTATGGTAAACTTGGATTTTCATTAGTAGGAAATAGGAGATAATTAATTTCTAAAATCTAGACTGTTTTCTTTTGGAATTTTCTTTGGAATTCTGTTTCTTGGTTTACTGCTCTGACTGAATTTGTAGTACAGCTTGTGTTTTTCTGATTTTAGTTTTGTATCTCTCCAAGTGGCTTTTTTTGCTTATTGTTCTTAGCTTTAATATTGCCTTTTTAATGATGTAAGATGCCTCTGCACAATCATTGTTATTAGCTTTGATAATTGTCTTTACTGTTTCCTGGAAACTGTTGTACTTCAATGTACAGTAGAACCTTGTATAACAAACAGCTTGTATAACATAAAATTTGTACAACATAAAAAATTCCAGAGACAGGGGAAATTTGCTTAACATAATCGCCTATGGGGAGAATCCGTACAACATAAAAATGGGATCACTGTTTCAATGCATTCCTGTGGGAATTTGTATAAAGGAAAATTTGCTTAACATAATTTCATTTGGAATGAATTAATTCCTTTATACAAGGTACCACTGTATATTGTCCTTCAAAGCTGTAAACTGCCTTGGGGTCCTTTCCAAGGAGAAAGGCGGAGTAAAAATATTTAAAATAAATAAATAAATAAAATTAATGTACCAAAGCAATGATAAGGTCTTTTCTTAAGGGACAGCTAAATTCTTCTTGATAGCTGCTGGGGGGAGGATTTCTTCCACATCAATAGCAAAACCACTTCTTCTTACTGTTATGCTATTTAGTATGTTATGTTTACCGTGTTTCCCCAAAAATAAGACACTGTCTTATATTTATTTTTTTCTCAAGAAGACACACTAGGGCTTATTTTCAGGGGATGTCTTACTTTTATTAAATATAATATGCTTGAATGTCAGCCCTGCACACAACCATAGCCATGCCCATCACTAGGTTTTATTATCAGGGCAGGGCTTATATTTAACAAATGCATAGAAATCCTGTTAGGGCTTATTTTTGGGGGAGGTCTTACTTTCAGGGAAACAGGGTATTATCTCTGTTAGAGGCTGTAACAGAAAGAAGCTAGGGGAAAAAACACTTTCCACAATTGGTATTTTATATCCCCCCCCCAGAATTATTTCAAAACCACGGCAGCCCAGAACCCAGTCTGTGATCCAGGCTGAAAGCCAGTGTCAGAGCCAGGCAGCTGTCACACTGGATAATTGCCTAGCCTGCCGGCTATAAGAAGATAACCAGCCTCATGAAAGCGTCTGCTACTCTTTAAGGTACATGTAAGCCTACAGCATTCTGAGGCCACCACTTGGGTTTCCCCAAAAAAAAAAAAAGGCAGAACAATCTCTCAGCAGAGGGAAAAAAAGGATTAAACTAATGAGTTCGAGAGTGAATGTTTAGCTCTCCTGAGATTTCATTAAGAGTTGGATGTGCTGGCTGTCCAAATCTAGTGACATAACAAATTTAATAGCAGTTCTACAGTTTATAAACTGCCTGTACGAATTAGGCAATTTTTCATGGTTTATCCTTCCTGACTAATTTATTTTGCTTTTGCTGCATATGGGGAATTTCAGGAAGATACTTCACTCAGTGAAGCTCTATTTTCGACCTCTGGAAAGCTCATTAGATCCGTGTGTGGCCTTTTGAGAGTTCAACAAGAATTATTCACTTCTTCAGTATCTGTGAAGCCATTTCACTATAACTACAAGGGCTAGAAACTTTCTTTCTTGAATGGATATTTTTTAAAAAACAAAAATATACAGTATATACCTTCCAGTGCTCAGCTATATATAATATATATTATAGCCCTCTCTCTAATGCAGAGGCTGAAATTCTGTAGAGCAGTTCCATGTGTGCAAACGTAATGATGTCATTATCACTCTGTATATCTTCTGGTTAAAGGATCCCTTTGGTAATGTTGGGGTGTACACAGCTTCAGGGTACTCTGTATGAGTTACATGCATACCCGAACCGCCCAAGGACTTGATGGTGACACCACAGACTCCCATCAACTGTACTTTGTTTTACAGAAGCTAGTTCAAAGGTAAAACATGATCTGCACTGGGGAAGAAACATAAATTGACAGAAACAGGTGCATTTTCTAGAACCATAGAATCACAGAATTGGAAGAGACCTCAAGGGCCATCCAGTCCAATCCTATGCCATGCCGGAACCCCCATCACAGTACTCCTGACATATGCCCATCCAGCCTCTGCTTAAAAACCTCCAAAGAAGGAGCCTCCACCAACCTCTGTGGCAATATATTCCGCTGCTGGACAGCTCTAACTGTCATGAAGCTCTTCCTAATGTTTAAATTGAATCTCTTTTCCTGTAGTTTGAAACCACTGGCTCACGTCCTAATCTCTGAAACCATCGAGAACAAACCGGTCCCCTCTTCAATATGACATCCTTTCAAATATTTAAACATAGCTATCATATTCCTTGTGAGCCTTCTTTTTATAAAGCTAAACATTCCCAGCTCTCTAAGCCGCTCCTCTTAAGACATTTCTTCCAGACCTTAAACCATCTTGGTCGCCCTCCTCTGGATCTGCTCAAGGTGGTCAACATCCTTTTTAAAATCAGCTGCACAAAACTGGACACAATACTCCAGGTGGGATCTGACCAGAGCAGAATAGAGTGCTACTATCATTTCGCTTAATCTGGACACTATGCCTCTGTTGATGCAACCAAGAATCGCATTGGCTTTCCTGGCCACCATGTCACAATGCTAACTCATGTTCAATTTGTAGTCCACCAAGACTCCCAGATCCCTTTCACAGGTACTATTTTCCAGCCAGGTGTCTCCCATACTATATCTGTGCAATTCATTATTTATACCTAGATACAGCACCCTACATTTCTCTCTGTTGAAACCCATTCCATTAACTTTGGCCCAGCATTCTAATCCATCAAGGCCCCTTTGGATTTTCATCCTATCCTTTAGGGCAGTGATGGCGAACCTATGGCACGGGTGCCAAAGGGGGCACTCGGAGCCCTTTCTGTGGGCACCTGACATTGCCCCTTCACAGCCACCTGTATACAGGTTAAATAACTGTATTGGCACTTTGTAAGAAAAATTAGTAGGTTTTGAATTGCAGTTTGGGCACTCGGTCTCTAAAAGGTTTGCTATCACTGCTCTAGGGAATTAGCAACCCCTCCCAAGTTGGTATCATCTGCAAATTTGATCAGCCTACTCTCTATTCCTTCCTCCAAATCATTAATAAATATATTGAAAGCACTGGACCCAGAACAGAACCCTGTGGCACCCCACTGGTCACTTCTCTTCAAGTTGAAGAGAAGCCATTTATGATCACCATTTGGGTGCGATCAGTCAACCAATTACAAATCCACCTAACAGTACCACTATCTATTCCATGTTCTACTAACTTCTTTGCAAGTATACCATGGAAACTTGATTGAAAGCCTTACTGAAATCTAAATAAGCAATATCCACAGTGTTCCCCTCATCTACCAGGCCTGTAATTCTATCAAAGAAAGTGATCAAATTGGTCTGGCATGACTTGTTTTTAAGAAGCCCATGTTGACTTCTCGTAATGACAGTATTACTAGTTAAATAATTACAGACTATCTGCTTAATAATTTGTTCTAGGATCTTTCCAGAAAATTAAGTCAAGCTGACTGGGCGGTAATTATTTGGGTCCCCCCCCTTTTGAAGATTCCCCATTTTTCCATTTCCTGTACTTGTTTCTCTTTGTACTTAGCTGAGTTGAAAGTTCTTTAGTAAACCATTGTGGTTTCTTTAGACATCTCCCATTTTTCTTCTTGTTGGAACAGTTTTTAGATTGTGCCTTTAATATCTTGCTTTTAAGGAACTCCCATTCATCTTGCACTCCTTTTTCTTTCAGTGTTGCGGTCCATGGAATCACAGCCAATAATTCCCTGTTTACAAAAAAAATGGCTTTCCTAAAGTCCAGGATTCCTGTCTGACTATGCTTAGCTTTACCTTCCAACTTTATAACAAATTCCAAGAGGGCATGATCACTTTTACCTAAATATCCCACCACTTTGACCCCATGCCGCCTTGGGTCCCTTTGGGGAGAAAGGCAGCATAAAAATAAAGTTTTTATTATTATTATTATTATTATTATTATTATTATTATTATTATTATTATTATTATTATTATTATTATTATTATTATTATTATTATTATATGTGACAGTTTTGGCACCATCCTAATCAGTTTTTAAGTAGTGTTTTAAATTTTGTAAGCGATTTTAAGAGTTTTTAATATCTTGTATGGTGTTTTATGTGTTTTATATGGTTGTTTAGAGTGTGTTGTGGAACAGCACTCTAATTTCGTTGTGCGTATCTTGCATATGCATAATGACAATAAAAACTCTATTCTATTCTTACTAGGTCTGTTCCTTTGAAACAGGTTATACCCTCCAATAACAAAATTCCAATCGTAAGTCTCATCCCACCAGGTTTCAGTTATGCCAATTACATCATATTTATTTTGTTGCATTAGGAGTTCCAGCTCGTGTTTG
This sequence comes from Phrynocephalus versicolor, assembly GCA_023846285.1. NCBI lineage: Eukaryota > Metazoa > Chordata > Lepidosauria > Squamata > Agamidae > Phrynocephalus > Phrynocephalus versicolor. The sequence continues at coordinate 51,488,597 of JAHTLZ010000379.1, forward strand.
TTCCCCATGCTCTGTGCATTGGTGTAGAGACATTTGAGGCTGTGTGTGTTTCCTACAAGCCCTTTGCTTAACCTGCTTTTCCTCACACTGATGGTCTGTAATACTCCTTGTCTCGCTCCTACTTCAACATTTGGGCTATTCCCCACAACCCCTTCTGGATCTCAAGTTGGCATTTTCTGGATCTTCCAGTTGGTATTTTCTGGTTAGGGTTGCTATTATTGCTGAGGAAGCAGATACTTCCAGTGGTCATTTCCAGATTAGGTGGATGACAGAGAAATCCAACTCTTTTTATAATCATAACCACAGACTGGAAAAGGGGAAAACCAAAGCCATAATGCATGCTTGTTGATTGCAGAGTTTTAATAAAGGAAAATGAAAGTCATATGGTATAGGCATTTCACCAGGAGGCTTCTACTACCTACGTCAGACACAGAGTCCATATCTTGCCCATGGGTGGAAACTCGTCCTAGGCCCTCGGTTGGTGTACCCACTGGCGAGTGGCTCTGTTGCACCAAATCTGGAAGGTTGATATGGCCAGCAAAGCCATTGCTGGCTGTGTGGCCAGAACGCTTTTTGTCACTGGAAGTCTGCAGAGTTAGAAAGAAAAGAGAAGAAAAAACCAAAAACCAAATCACCACATTACCTCATATAATGAAGCTTACAGAGGCACAAATATCTTAATATTAACATGCAATCTCAGCAACTGTCAACATATTTACAGAAATTAAGAGATCGTGAAGGGTGGACAAACTCTGAAGCTGTGTAGTCATAATGATTCTTAAGGCCACAAGGTGAAAACCACCTTTTGAGACTCGCCCATTCTACTCATACCAACAGTGAAGGCTATCAAATGTGAGCCAGGATGTGGAAGATAATTCTTATGACAAATTTCGTATCTGAATTAGATATCTGACAGCACGCACGTGAAGGCACTGGACTCTTTGGAGGTTGATAACCACAATATGAAACACAGATGTTATCCATGGGACCACAACAATTTGCAGGATGTCATAATGTAGGAGACCATGGCTGCCACATACTAGCTTCTATATGCTTTTTATTTACATGGCAATCTCACAGGCCACTCCTTCTGTTCCCATAGGCAGCTATGAAGGCTCTGGTCACAGCTGACCATGCCAAGTTTAAAATCATACAGGAAGAGAAATGAGGAAATTCCTGGATGTACAGGGAAAGAAATAAATAAAGTGGGGATATGATTTTAGAGCTTGTAAGACCTGGCAATTAAACAACTAACAGCACTATACTTTTGCTTCAGAATAAAAGGGCATGTGTCTGTGTTTGTGTGTGTTGCGTCGTTACAGTCGTGACTCACTCTTCGTGACCCCATGCCTATGGAGTTTTCTTGGCAGGAATACTGGAGTAGCTTGCCAGTTCCTACTCCAGGTGCCTACAGCACCTTGTATTCCCTGGCGGTCTCCCATCCAAGTACCAACGAGGACCGACCCTGCTTAGCTTCCAAAATCAGGTGAGATTGGATGTGATTCAGTAAGACCTATCAAATAAACAATTAACAGCACAATACTCGTACTTTTGCTTCAGAATAAAAGAGCATTTTATGTGCTCTGACAGGGTTTAGGACTAGCAACTGAACCCGCCCCCTCCACATTAAAATCACAACACTTTGCTTTTGCATGTCCCCCCAATCTGGCCCTGGAAATCATGCCTCAATTACCTATTTTATGTCACCAAAATACTATCTATTACAAGAACGTAACACAACTAACTGCATGGGGGAAAGCCCATTTGGATTGTTCCAGCTGAAAAATTAGAAGCTCTCCCCTATAACAGAGAAGAAAAGGAGCAATAAAAGGTCTGGATGAATTTGAACCAGCCATTGTGTCATGGGGTCAGGAAAAATACTTGGAATTCACCTGTTTTATAAGCAGAACAAATCCCACGTTATTTGACATATGGCTACACTCAGTGTCACTGGCATGATTGTGCTTTTAAAAATCTGAAATGAGTCACTTTTTGAAGTGTACAGGATAGCGGAGGAGAGACAATTCTGTAACACTGAATCTACTTTTATGGTTTTCAACATACAATGGTGAGTTAATGCAAAACAAGCTTATGTGGTATCTTGGCAAAAGAGCCTGATGGTCAGTGTAGAAAACTTACTAGTATGGGCTCCTGAAGTTCCTATAATACATTGATCAGTCTCTGTGTTTTCATTAAAAAGAAGAAGAAAAACAAAACAAAACTCCCCAATCAAGAAGGGATGATTTAAAGAGATATTCGTAATAACAAAAGTTTCTTCACAGTGCTTAAGAAATGACTGCTTAGTCACAGATTACTTAGGGAGGCTCAGCCAGTTTCTCATCTGCAGTCAAATCAAGTAGAAAATCCTTCCTTGACTCTATGCACTCATAGCAGAATGCTCCTGTGTGTGTTTCTGTGACAATTTCCATATACGGAAAATCATTATGCCAGATGAAGGCTACTTTGAACTGTTTGGTCTTATGCCTAATCTATACGCAAGGAGAAAAAGCTTCTCCTAGCTGGTTCTGTTTCATCAGGCGGCATTAATTGTCTCACAGAGTCATGCTATCATTTAGTGTTGGAAACAATCATTTCTATGCCTGAGGTTTTAATTGAATGTTATGCTTCCCTCCTTGGGGAAAGAGGAGAGAGAGAATAGCATATGTACCTTTCGGAGTCCTGAGCAAGCTCAGATATACTGATCCCGGCTTGAAACCTCATGCCTTTTAAAGCCAGTACTTAAGAGGTGTGCCTGCAAGACACCCCAGTTCTCTCTGCTAGCTCCAGGATCTGTAGAATAGTTTCCTTAAAAGAGTAACTTATTATGCCTGAAATAGAAAACCGGACTGCTCTTGGACTCTAGTCTAAATCATTCTTCCTCATCATGCAAGATAATACCTCAATCTTCCACTTTAGATGCAACAAAAAAGCTCAATGATATGAAGATGCAGTGACCAAAAGCAAAATGTTGGACAAAGGAGATGTGTGGTTTAGCAAACAGACCTACAGCTTGCTTTCAATTTGACAAATCTGAGCTTATTAAGCCCGGGTTGTTATGTTGAAATCAGCCAAATGGGCAAATTATCTTAGTATAGTGGGCTTCACTGTAGGCATGAAGTCATTTAGAAGCTGCAGCAGATGGTTGGCCTAATACTCTTATCAAGCTTCATTGGAAATTGATATCTAGCTGTTCATTTTCCACCTTTCAAATACTGTACTACAGCTATTTCAAAATGGAAGGAAAGTGTTTCCAAAATTAACGTTTAGTCGATGCATCTCAAAAAATACATAGTGGAACTGAAAAAGGTGCAGAAGAGCACAACTAAAATAATTATTGGGCTGGGACACCTCACATGAGGAAAGGCTACAGTGTTTGGGGCTCTTAAGTCTGGAAAAAAGGTGCATGAGTGGGAACATGACTGACACATACACATTTATGACTGGGATGGATAAACTGGATAGAGGGAAGCTCTTTTGCCTCTCACACAATACCAGGCACAAGAGTCATCCGCTCAAATTGAGGGTTGGGAGAGTGAGAACAGACAGAAGAATTTTTTTTTTACCCAGTTTGTTGTTAGTCTATGGAACTCCTTGCTGCAGGATATGGTGATGGCACCTGCCTTTAAAGTGGGATTGGACAGATTTCTAGAGGAAAAGACCATCACAGGTTCCATGCCATGATGGAGATACATGTTACCCCCAGACTTAACAGGAAGGTACTTCAAAATGCCAGACACAGGGATGGTATCAGGAGACAGCTATCTAGTTGTCTCATGTGCTTCTAGAGGCATCTGCTGGGGCCACTGTGAGATACAGGAAGCTGGAATAGATGGGTCTTTTGCTTGTTCCAGAAGGACTCTTTTATGTTCTTATGTAACATTTAATTTTGAATTTTGGTATTACCTGACTTTTGATGATATTCATTTTGAGACTATCTAAGTTGTTCTCTCTCTCTCTCTCTCTCTCTCTCTCTCTCTCTCTCTCTCTCTCTCTGTGTGTGTGTGTGTGTGTGTGTGTGTGTGTGTGTGTGTGTGTGTGTGTTTCTATTTCGTGAAGAGTTGGTCGTGACTGTAACGATGCAACACGCACACACACTGGCAACTTTGACGTTCACCCTCTCCCCAGATATTATTATTAATCAGAGTCAAAAACTTACAACTGTCAGAATACCCCTGCTAGAATGGCTAGTTGGTTTCTGGACACTGCAGTCTGAAAAAAATAACTCTGAGCAGAGTGTGACAGGTTCAGTTCTTGATTTGTACAATCTAGACCAGTGGTTCTCAACCCGTGGGTCCCCAAGATGTTCCTGGACTGCAATTCCCAGAACTCCTGGCCAGCTCAGCTACTGATAAAGACTTCTTGGTGTTGCAGTCCTGGAACATCTGGGGACCTCCAGGTTGAGAACCACTGTTCTAGACCTTATTGCAGCCAGTCACTACTTCCACCCTCTGTTTATTTCAAACGGAATAGGGTAAATTTATGTGATTCAGTATGGCAGCCAATAGTCACAGCTCCCCCCCCCCCAATATAGATTAATGGAACTTAAGCACACATTAGCATCAATTAGAGTTGTGCCTCTATAGAGAGGGAAAAGCCTCTTCTATCTGCAGCTGGGGAAATGCAACATAATCTAGCAAAAACACCGTCTCTTTGTTCCCTCTTCTTGTCTCATCTGGCAACTGATAAAAACAGATCGACAGGTTTCAAGTGCAAAAAGTCACCACTGATCCTGCTTTTGCTGAGTTACCAGCCTGTTAGAGATTGTCAGCAGCCACGTTACAGCTGGAGCAACCTGCTGTTTGTGTTTAATGTGTCACTTATTCAGGAAAGGCCAAAGAAAGTAATGTACCTGAAAGAGATTACCCCAGGCTGCATAAGTAGCATCTGCCACCGTTCTTCAAAACTCACAGTATAATCAGGTGGCAAAAAAATAATTCTTTGTAAAAAACCAGAAATGAAACACAGTTGCCTTCTACGGCACTCATCACAGCAGGAATCTTGAGGTCTGTCAGGTTTAAGGTCCCTTTTAAACCTTTCAGCAAACAAGGAGTTTGCTAATAGGGCACAAAATCACTTTGGTACATGGTTTCTTCAAAAGCAACCATATTCTCCATTTACTTTCAAGAGAGGCTACTGTGGTCCACTTGACACTTTACATTCCTATGGGAGACTGCTCCCCGACTTACGAGCTAATCGAGTTACGAGCCTGTCCTCGGAATGGATTAACGTCATAAGTCGGGGTACCACTGTAGCTTGCCATCATGATAAAAGTAACTTGTAGCAACGGGGCAGGCAACCCCTGCAACCCTGTTTCCTTCACATGGTATAGTTGTGGATGGCCAATAATGGTAAAAGCACCAGAGACCAATAATTCTACCTCTGTAGAAGACTTGTAATCAGGAAGGACCCACAACCAGTGGCTCTCTGCAAAGCCATTCCGGTTCACATTCTGAATGATTATGCTTTTCATATAATCAGGGGAGGTTTATTTGGTATGTATAGTTTGAATATTTAGGTAATGGTACTCCACCAAGTGTTACAGTTTTAGTGGCAAGAGTTTCATAGCTACTATAGATTTACCTGAAAGACTGCAATGTCATATGTAACACTGCCCCCCCCATATCAATACACAGTGATACCGCTAGATATGAAAAACTCAAGACATGGGGGGAAATCCATGGGAATGGGGATGCTTTGTGATATGAAAATTTAACCCTTTTTTCAAGATACAAAAAATATGAAAAAAGTTCCTCCTAGGACGCATTGCACCTGAGAGTTTTTTTCTCACCTCCAGAACAGTTCAATCCATTTCCTATTCATTCCTATGAGAAACTGAGTTTCAAGATATGAAAAGTTCATAACACAAAAATTCCCATAGAATGGATTAATTTCGCATCTAGAGGTACCTCTGTATAAAATTACCCAAGCCCTTTAAAGAAAAAAAATCAAAACTTCCAGGCCTCAAGTTGATTTGACTGGATTCTTTCTCTGTTCTGCGAATACATGTTAAAACGTTGACATCAGAGCATTCTGCTAAAGAGCTACAATTAAGCCAAAGCAGCCGAGAATCTTCAACTGATGGATGAGGGAATTAGCACAGAAGTATATAGGGCAGGTTTCAGTGCCACTTGTAATGGTGTAAATCTTAGGCAAGTATTTCCATTTATTGGCATTTCTTCCTTTAACCCAGGGTGGAAAAGCATGAGAATCCAGCAATAAGCTTATTGTGTCCTACCGCTTTCACCGCTGTTCACAGTTTGGCGAAACCTCTTTTGTTTAGATGTTCTAATTATATTAATCAGCCACTAACAAGCACAGCTTAATCAATCACTTTGTACTCAGAATACACAGTGTAATTATTATTCATAGCTTACAAAGGCAAAAAACTTTCCAAGACATTGCAAAGAAAATAGTCACCACCCACTTACCTCCCTTATCATTAAAGTTCCTTCTCTTGAAATGCTGCTAAATGTTTCATTCTGGGATGACTCAAGTCCGTGGCTTGATACCATGCTGAGGTTGTAGGCCTCGTTGTTTCCCGATATTCCAGTTGGTCTGTAAAATATCATCATCAGCCATTTAGAGACTAAGATGGGGGAATAAACAGAACCATTTGAGGTCAGCCGTTGGTGGGTCATAAAATAAAGACCTCGCAGACGCAATTGCCACAGTGATGTTTTTAATTTTAAATTCTTACTTAAATGAGAATCTGGGACATGAAGTTAGAGGATCTTTTCTACAAATTCAAAACTAGGCTATAGGCGATCCCTTTTTACTGCAAAGGATCTTTTCTGTGATTCTAAAATCTTGGATTCTTGAAATCACATTATCCTTTGAACTGAGAGCACAACTACACTCAGTATGTTCGCAGAAATGGCCGTCCACTATCCTGTTCCCACTTTTCACCTTATGACAGAGAGGAGAAATACAGAACCTCATGGCACAGTGGTTAAATGCCTGTACTGCAGCTAAAAGTGTGCTCACGACCTGGGGTTCAATCTCAGGTAGCTGGCTCAAGGTTCACTCAGCCTTCTATCCTTCTGAGGTCGGTAAAATGACTACCCAGGCTGCTTGGAGGGGGGCAATGTGTAGCCTTCATAATTAAATTGTAAACCGCCCAGAAAGTGCTTGAAGTGCTATGGGGAGAAGACTTTAGAATTACCTCTGTTAGCAAAAAAATAGGATAATGGAATAAAATTTTCATGAATGGGGATTCCTCAGTTTAATAAAAACAAAACAAACAAACAAACAAAAAAACAGGACCCGGCCGGGTGGCGAGGAGTTACCGCTTGTCTGCTCACCCATTGCTGGTTCAGGACTGCCAGCTTCTGGGTGCTGCAGCCCCAAGACTGAAGTGGGGGCTCTACTGCGGGTGAGCGGCACCACCTGTCTGGGTCCTGGAGAAGTGGCAATGGTGGAGCTGGCAGTTTCCCATAGGAATGCATTGAAAACCAACGGACCTGTTCCTTTTGACTTTTTCTGGCCTCTGGAACAGATTAATTAGTTCTCCATGCGTTCCTTCGGGAAACCATATTTCCGTTAACGAAATTTTCGCATAACACAACAGCCCGGAGAACGGATTAATTTCCTTAATGGAGGTACCACTGTTGTTGTGTGGTGAGCTTGTTTTGCCCATTCCTAGATTCTAATCATGCCAAGTGGGTTTGGAGAAATACAAACCTGACACCACCCATTCAGGCATTCAATGGGAGGGACAAGTCTAACCTGTGAGTAAAAGGAGCAGACTAGCCCCATTGCACAGCAACACTGAATTTACAAGCTAAACCCTGATATTTTTGTTTCTGGTGCAACCTGGGATAATAAGGGTAAGACTTTCAGCACTATCTGAAAAACACAAAACTAGAAAGACAGCATGTAGACCTTGCAGATATGCAACTTCAGTGCACATCACCAAGGGCACAACATGAAGCCACAGCATGGCATATTTTAGATCACATTAAGCAAAACAGAAATAAAATATCTGTCCAAAGTTTACTCATAATATATATTTGAAGGGCAACAAAAATAAAGAGCAGCTGCATAATGTTGCCAAGAGGCAGAGACTGACCCAGATAAGGTTTTGAGAAACAGATGAGAGAAAGTTTGAATAATGATCCAAACTCTCTCCGCTGTAAGCAACAATACTTGGTTAATCTTCAGAATACTGAAAGATTCTTAAAACTGTATAACAATGCAAAAAGGGAATGCATTATTAATTGCATATGCAGATACTGTAATAAGATCTGATACAAAGGAGTCTCTCTAGGACAGAGATGGGCAAAGTCAAGCCCATAGGTTACATCAGGCATGTCCAAACTTCGGCCCTCCTGATGTTTTGGACCACAACTCCCAGAATTCCAGGCCTATATTTCCAATGGCAAAGTACTGTGGGAGTTGTGGTCCAAAACATCTGGAGGGTCGAAGTTTGGACATGCCTGGGTTACATATATCCCTACAGGAGAATTTGGAGAGCGGGGGGTGGGGTGGGGGGATAGATTTTCCAGGAGCCCATTAGGAAAATGTTCCACTTGCACACCTGTGATTTTCTATTCCTAGAGATTTCCAGAACAAGTGGTTTTCACTTGATGGGCCTTGGAAAGAGTTCATGAAAAGAACATGGGTGCCCCTAAGGGCCCCAGCAGTGGCAGCTAGGCCCTTAATTTTATTATTTTTAATAACTGAAAACCATCATTCTGGAACTCCAAGTGCTCTGCAGAGGGGAAAGAGGGCCCAAATTTAGTCCCCAAGTCTAGGAATGAAGCTATCACTACTACTACTACTACTACTACTACTACTACTACTACTACTACTACTACTACTACTACTACTACTACTACTACTAC
>JAHTLZ010000379.1:51497449-51515941 GCA_023846285.1 Phrynocephalus versicolor
ACTACTACTACTACTACTACTACTACTACTACTACTACTACTACTACAGTGGTACCTTGTATAAAGGAATTAATTCATTCCAAACGAAATTATGTTAAGCACATTTTCCTTTATACAAATTCCCATTGGAATGCATTGAAACAGAGTGATCCCATTTTTTATGTTGTACGGATTCTCCCCATTAGGCGATTATGTTAAGCAAATTTGCCCTATCTCCGGAATTTTTATGGTGTACAGATGTTATGTTATACAAGCTGTTTGTTATACAAGGATCCACTGTACTACTACCACTACAATTCTCCATTCTGCAAGTGCCAACCAGACACCTGGTTGTGGTTTACATGGGGAGAAAGGCCCAAATTGGAAGGTTCCAAGGCCTATCTTTTTGGTAAAAAGAAAGAAAGAAAGAAAGAAACTCCCAGCAAGCACTGGGACAGTTTCCTTTTTGAACAGACAGCTAGGTGGAGCTCGGCCTATGCTAGGTCTCAAAACCTTCTAGCTTAGACCTTTCCCTCAGACACTTATGAGAGAAATGTATGAGAGAAAAGAGAAGCGTTTATGTTTCTGGAGGTGTTTTATCTGTTAGGCAGGGCTGCCATAATGGAGAGTTCTGGGATTAGCAGAACTCCGGGAATGAATGATGCATCCCTACCTAAGCCCCTTGAGCTTCATGAGAAATACAAAAAAATCTCAGACTAGCTTGGGCCTTGGGGATGTCAAACATTAAGCTATTAATAAGGTCCACCCACCTAAAATATCCCCAAGAGCTTTAATTATATGATTTAAAACAAAGTGAAATGTGCTGCTTTTATACCATTCCATGGTGCTTAAAATTCTCCGAAAGATTTACAATTTATTTATGCAGTCTGCACATTGCCCCCCTAGCAAGCCCGGTACTCATTTCCCTGACCTCTGAAGGACGGACGGCTGTGTGGTCTCTGAGCCAGCTACCTGGGATTGAACCTCACGTAAGAAGCCTAGGTTTTGGATGCAGTACAGCAATTTAACCACTGCGCCTTGAGGCTCCTTTAATTTAATGTGGGAATTAAGAGAAAAAAAGTGTATTTCAATGGGACCCCTTGTTTTCGCTGTCAGTATCACTTCCTGCCTTCCTGGAAAAGAAAGAACTAGAGAATGAGCAAGTGTTGGTGGTGAGTGACACATCTTCATTTGCTTATCCACTTGGTGTCAGTAAGAGAGGACTAGTGATCAAACAAGTGGCACAGGACAGGAGGCTGTGATATGCCCAGGGCACTCTTAATGGCTATCTCTCCCCCAGCTGGGGTGTAGATATTTGCCAGTGTCCCAACTTATCCTTGTTCCCTAGTTGTGAGCCATTCATTGCTGGGGCCAAGAGGAATATTTACTCCTTCACAACAGAGAGAATGTAGTACAGTCTCTGTGTAAGAACTTTTGGCATGGACTATCTTATTTTCTCCGCTGTGTGTTTCTTGCTGGTATGAATACGCTGGGCTCCCACACAGAAAAGACTTGAATGCAGAATTCAGTATTTATAAGACAAGAAAAAGAGCAAGGCTAGACTAATTGTATGGCCAATCAAGTACCACATCCTCCTTTTGACAGGTACTAGCCAGAATTTATTAGAAATTCCCAAGCAAAAGAAAACAACACAGTTCAGTTCTTTGTCTCCCGCTCAATAAAAGATTCTATCTTTGAGTACCAGATTCTACTTTGAGCTCCTCTCCTACTGGACGCTGGGAGCCACTATAAGTATCTTATACTGTATTTACATGCAGCAGCAATAAGTATCAATATTATTTTACATCCAAACTTGTCTCCAAAGTTCTTGAATGACACATGCTCCTCTATTCTCCATTTCTTGTACCATTTATTTTAACTGCAATCACCAACTGTAATAAATTGTGCTTTTTGGTTCTCATTACACAACCACAGAATCAAGTTACACTTCATGCTCTTTTCATCTTCTGCTTGTATTATCCTCTGCTATCTCTTTACTCCGGAAAAACTGCTGGCAAGTCAGGTTGCCTTAGAATTCTCAGACTTATCACTAGTTTTCTTGTTCCAGCTAAATATGCAATGGCCCTATATAACACAACGTATATGTGTAAGACGCATCAGAACCATTATCAGAAAGAGGCCACAGAAGAGTGGTATTGGATTTATATCTTGTCTCTTGGCTTCCCCGGGAAGGACATATGGTAGGGGACTAAGAATATAACAGTGGATGAGATAGGTCTTTGATCTGATCAAATGTGGTTGTTATGTTACTGAGCACAAAAGAAGCTGTAAGCACAGGGTAATAATCTCCAAGTGTATAGCAACTATTCAGACTCTTCAGACATTTCACATGAGGAATGACGACCCGGGGGGGGGGCACAGGTAATGTGAACACCTCACTGCATGCACAGTACACACACATTTATACTACTTAAAAAATGCTCTAATTGGTCCATCCTTAGGCGAGAGGTCATCATATTGTATGTTTCCCTACATCTGCCCAACCGGAGCAGGGAATCACAACTTTTTAAAATTGTGAGGAGAAGAAATGAGTGATTCTTCTGGATGTCACGGGAGAGGTTCTGACACGAGGGATGGTTCTTTCAGAGTAGCCTACTATCACACAGGCTTTATTGTTGTTGTTTTTTGATGTTGTATTCAATTGTTTTATTTGTTTGTTGTAAACCGCCCGGAGTTCCTTTTTGGAAACCGGGGTGGTATATAAGCTTTTAAAATAAATAAATAAATAAATAAAAATAAATGTTTTGTTCCCCTCACAACTCCACACACATGATGTAATTAGCACAGGTTTATCTTCAGTAAAACATTCCTTACATAAGCCTCGGAATGTCGCTGACGGGCACAGTCCCATCTTGCGTTTCACTCTCCCCATCTGCTTCCTCTTCTTCACTGCTTTCTGACTCCTCACTGGAGGAGGAGTAGTCAGTAACTTTCTTCAGAGGCCGGTTGGTTTCTTCAATCCTCAGCTCCCTCAGTTCTTTTGCTAAGGCAGTCAGATCCTACAAGGGGAAGGAGAATGTGGAATCCAGCATGAATTTCATCTAAAATGTCTGGAGGAAAACATTAAACTTATCTGGCTGAAAGCTACACTGCAGAGCACAAGCAACCAAAAATAATAAATTGAAAATATTCTTACACACATGGACAAATATAAGGCACTATAGCATGTAGCTTTCATTGAATGGCGACAACAAAACAGCTTACACTTCCTTGAAATTCATCAACCAACTTTTCAATTTTGACCACATAGGTATGGGTACATAATGATTTGTAATCTCCTATGTACAGACGTGGCACATTTATACATGATTTTAAAATATGGTGTTCAGTCACCATCATAATAAACTGCAAAACAATGTTATCTCTGGAGAGTGTTTATTATGATATACAGAACCTTAACCCTGAATTGTTATACTTGAAAGTTCCATTAATTTCTACCATCACATCTGGAAGTTGAGTCATGGCAACTGGACTTCTTTTCTTGAGAGATTGAAACGTTCTACCATCACAGGAACATGGATCCTCTTAATGACATGTTCACCCCATAACTCTGGCCATTAACCTCAATATACCTGTTTAGAAGAGCTGCCTAGATGGCCCTTGAGGTCTCTTCCAACTCTATGATTCTATGATTCTATGGAGTCACAGATGCCCTAAGCACATCCGATCTCGCTTGATTTTGGAAGCTAAGCAGGGTCGGCCCTGGTTAGTACTTGGATGGGAGACCAACAGGGAATACCAGGTGCTGTAGGTGCCTGGAGTAGGAACTGGCAAACCACTCCAGTATTCCTGCCAAGAAAACTCCATGGACATGGGGACATGAAGAGTCGGTCACGACTGTAACGACACAACACAACACACACACACACACCTGTTTAGAAACAACCCACATTTTGCAAGAAAAAAGCTGGACTAATACTATTATGGTGCGGACAAAGATTTGTTCTGATCCCTGTCCCTTACACTTTATAGTGCCAGCCTGGCTTCCCTTGGCTTGTTTTTGTCAATGAACCTCCAGCAGTTGTAAGGTTGTGAATTGTGTGGCCCAAATTTTCTGCAAGGAATGCTGTTAAATAGCAAAGAGGATGCATTTGTGGGTGAGTGGGTATTACAGTGTATAAAAGTCTTGGGACAGAGTTCATAGAAAGGGAAACAGAGTGGGTAGAATTATCAGCACAAAGACGTGAATTACCAGTTGGCTTGTTGTATGTGTTGTGTCATTACAGTCGTGACCAACTCTTCGTGACTCCTTACTGGGGAACAGTTTTATCTTGCCTTTTAGCAGACTCTGAGTATGTGTCTTTAATGTATTTTCCCCGCAACCTTAAATAGTTAGCTGCAATTTTGCTCTTAAAAACAGAGAGGCAATCCATGTGATAAAACATTCAAGTATCTAAGACGGATTGAATAGATTCCATAATTTTCAGGGCAAGCATCTATACCTTCTGCAATTGGAAATCGCTTAGCAAAATTTGATTCCACTCTCCACCTTTAAAGGTGCAAAATCATCAGGGTCTTGTATTCAACTCATACTTCTGCAATTTAGCTGTCTTATTTAAAGTCATTGCAATTCCTTCATACAACCTTCAAGAGGCAAATCCAGAACATTTATCTTGCCTTGAGAGAATTGCCTATCTAACTGCAGAGTTCAGAGTCAGGATGGGCACCCTAAGGATTGGAAAATTGTGCCCACTCCCATTAAATTCCCTATAGCTGTGACATTAAAATAAGCAGAGCTTTTGCCTTCCTTTCCCCTGTTTTACAACTGGTTATGCACGTCGCTTCCCCTGTGCCTTGTTCACATGCAGAATTACATTTCAAATAGACTCCCAGGAGAGTGGATCTGCTTCTGCAGAAGGCATGTGAGGGAGACTACAGATCTTATTTTATAGGAGGAAAAGGTGCTTTGGAAGGTAAATAAATACTTCTCATATGACGGTAATATATTTGACAGCAATAGTAAAGGGAACCTGGGGAGGTGAGTTGGGCACGCAAAAAAGTCCTGGACATAGGCAGTCTTGGGGGGTTGCATATCACCAGTCTAGAAATTTGGCAAGTTCAACAACAACAACAACAACAACAACAACAAACAAACAAACAAACTTTATTTCTGTGCCACCTTTCTCCCCAAAGGGACCCAAGGTGGCTTACAACAATAATTCAATACAATCAAAAATTAAAATCAAGACAGAGAAATTAAAACAGCTCACAACATGAAATATTAAAAATAACAAAAAACAACATTTAAAAAAAATTAAAAACACTATTAAAACAATACTAAAAAACAACAGCAGCAGCAGAGATATTAAGATGTTATAAATATTATTTTGGTAAAAGGCTGGAGGCTCAGAAGGCAGTTCTTAGCTCAAAGGGGAGGGAGTCCCATAATATCGGTGCAACAACTGAGAAGGCCCTATTTCTTGTCACTGCCTCTTGAACCTCCCTGGGTGATGGCACTTGTAGAAGGGCCTTCTCCGATGACCTAAGGGGACAGACTGGATTATATGAAAGTAGGTGGTTTCTCAGATATCCTGGTCCCGGGCTGTATAGGGCTTTAAAGGTCATAACCAGCACCTTGATTTGGGCCCAGAAATGAATAGTCAGCCAGTGCAGTCACTGGAGAAGAGGCCCAACAGAGCCGAACTCCCTAGCGCCAGTAATGACCTGGGCTGCCGCTTTCTGCACCAGCTGTAGTTTCCAAACCGTCTTCAGGGGCAGCCCCACATACAGCGTGTTGCAATTATCTAACCTTGATGTTACCATGACATGGATCACTGTGGCCAGGTTTGCATGATCCAGGTATGGCTGTAGCTAGTGCACCAGCCGAAACTGGGCAAAGGCCCTCCTGACCACAGCCACTACCTGAGAGTCCAGGAGCAGCTCTGAATCCAGGTGGACCCTCAAGCTTGATGCTTTGCACAAGGAAACCCAATGAGGTACAATTATTAGAGGTATGGAAGGGGACATGGATTAATTAGAGGACCATAAACCCAGAGTTTGCAGTTTATTATGACACTGATGAAACCTTGGCTTTCACATGTATAGATTGACAATATTATTTCAAGACAAAAGGCACTGCAAGTACTATGTAGAAGAAATAGACTTGTTATAATCTTACATGCTTTTATGGCAATGCAGGGAGAAGCATTAAGGGGAAAAATAAAAAGCATGAGAGTTCTAATTAGAATGGATTTAAGTGTTTTATTGCATAAGGCATGCACAAGATGAACAAAGCAATTGGAGCTGTCAGTCTTACCATTTCTCCCTACATTAGTGACCGGGGAAGCCATCAATGCATTCGGTCAGAGATAAAGGATTAGGAAGAAAGAAACTCATTGGAAAAAAAAAGTCTAATCTCCACATTTTGTTTTTGTTCTTATGACCGTTTTCTCTATTTTAAGCTTCCAACTACTTTCCCAATTTAGCACTAGTGACAAGAAAAATGACCTGAAGGAGGTCCTGTACCAATCCTCAAAAAACCACATCACCAATCATTAGAGGAGAAACTGGAGCAAACTGAAGGAATCAAATTGTGGTGTAATTCCACAAGACACTTCTGATTTTACCAGAAATTGATGGGTAATTTGATAGCTAATATCAAGTCTATGACTGAACAGACTTTAATTACTTGTACTATAAAGAGCAAAGAAGGTCAACACCAATGTCTCTATCCTAGATCATAAAAGTTAACTGCATTTTTCCCCATTTAATTCAGAGTGTGTGTCATTCTGTTGTTTTTCTTAATCTTTATGGACAAACCCTCCAGGAAGTACTTCGATCTTGAATGAGGAGACTGAAATATTAGGAATTTGAAATATTAAAGGTTTCAACAAATTTAAGTTTTAAGCCAATTCATCCCTGATTAAGTGATTCTTCGATCAATGGAACGTACACAGCAACAAAACTTGAGGATGCTAAAGAGAGTGTATCAGATCACAAACGTTCAACAAACCAAAGTTACAATTTTTTATACATGGATTCTTCATTAAGAGATTTTGTAGTGCTGCCACACAGCCAGTCTTGAAGAATGAGCACATGTTATTAACTTGCAGCCTTACCGACTACAGCCAGTTGGAATCATAAAATCAGAATCACTGAGCTGAGCGGGGCTTATAAGGCCATCAACTACTCCAACCCCTTGGCAATGTAGGAATTCAAATCAAAGCGAATCTGGCAGATGGTTGTCCAATTTTCTCTTGAATGCCTCCAGCGCTAGGGTGCTCCTTCCAAAGTAGTTGGTTCCATTGTTGTACTACTCTAATTGTTAAGACATTTTCCCTGTTTTCTTTTAACTTGAGCCCATCATTATGTGTCCTGCACTCTGAGATGATCTTGTAGACTAATCAACTAGCTGACATGCCAACTGATTTAAAACTTGGGGATGCATTAGCTGAAATTCTGTTGCTTTTTAATGCATACAGAAGGCAAACGGTGGCTTCCACCTGGCAATTAATGAGTCCCTGATGGGATTCTTGAGTGCATACCAAGCTAGTGAGCATACATGCCCCTTAGAAGTGCATTGTTAATTGATAGTTGGAAGCAACTAAATTTCAGTCAGTCAATATATTCTAGAAATATCTGTACAGTAACCCCCCACCGATCGCGGGGGTTAGGAACCCACCCCACCCGCGATCCATGAAAATCCGTGATATGCGGAACCGGGTGGGGGGGCCTAGGGGGCGATCCCGTGCCTTTCCCAAAAGCCTTGGAGGAGCGTGGGGGGGGATGGCGCGGAGGGATCCAATCGCCCCCCGCCCCCGCCCCCCACAGCTCCAAGGCCTTTCGGAGGCACCCGGGTAGGCGACGGAGAGGGACACCATCCGTCCCCGCAGCCCTTCCGCACGGCTCCTAGGCCCTCCAGATGCTATTGCCCCCCCGCCCCACCCCCAGGCTTCTCGGAGGTGCGGGGGGGAGCGCATGGAGCGACCACATGGCCCCCTGCCCCCCCTGCGTGCAGGTACCACGATCCCACGGTGTAGTGGGACCGCGGGACCTGAACCGCGAAATGGCAGGGGGCTGACTGTAGATTTGTCGACAATGCAGCTTGGATGGACTGTGAAACTTGAAAGAAAAACTGATAAAGAAATGAGAGACCCACCCAGGACAATCTAATGCTAACATTTCATGGATTAAACAAAATATTTTATCAATATTTAGGTGAAACTCGAAAATTAGAATATTGTGCAAACGTTCATTTAATAACCACAATTATACCAAAGTAAGGCTTGGCATATCTCTCTTAGCAGGTAAAGAGTCTATCTCATATATTAGTTTCACCCTTTGAGTTGACTTACTGAAATAAATGAACATTTGCACGATATTTTAATTTTTCGCGTTTCACCTGCACGTTGCCTGCAGTACACTTGCCAGCAATTCTTGCACAATTAGATATAACTCTTTTTCGCTTCTTGTTTTATTTTGTAGGGGAAGACCATGATGATCAGTGGCTGTCCCAAGGAAGTTTCAACAGTTTTGGACAAGTGCACCAGCAACTAAGGTTGAAGTACATGAGACTCGTTCTGCAGAACAGAAGGTACCGCACTGCAAGCTACTGTTTCATGCTAACCTTATCCGAATGTCCTTTGGCCCCTCCTGATACAGCAGGTAGGAGTGGCCATTAACAAGATTGAATTGCCAAGCACATGGCTTTTGTGATTTAATGAACATGTGCCCATCTCAACCCCTTCCCCTGTGCTCTTTGATGACCTGCATCATTACATGTACTGGATGGACAGCTCCGTGGGCTAGGTTTCTGCAGGGCCAGGAGTTGGGATTTCAGTTCCCTACTGGGCATCTCAGAAGACCCCGCCAGTGTGACTTTGCACAATCCTGGGATGCCACCAGAAGAAAGGAATGGGAAACCACCTCTTAGTACTCTCTTTCTAAAAAAACCCTAAACGGGAATGCTATAAGACAGAACTGACTTGACAGGACAACATTATTACAGGCTACAGGTTATGAAAACATGTGCCAAATAAAACATGTGTATCTTTAAGGTATAATATTATTACACCTTATTTATTATTTTTGTTGCAACATACTAGCACAGCAAACCCATTCTTCCTTGAAGCCCTAAGCAGTCAACTATTTGGTAATGCTCAGAGCTACAAGAAGTACAGTGGGTCACACTCTCAGGGAATACTTATGAAGGACATGAACTTTTACTTCTGAAGACAAATGAGTAACACCAACACTGGCAGCACACTGGTGTTTGCCTAAGCTTTGTGTAACTTTCTACAATTAATTACAGCTAATTGACAAGACACCTGTGCAAATATTGGTTGTGTGTAATTGAGCACATGATCAGGCACACTCCCTGAGATGTGTCCCACACCTCATCAATTAATTGTTTTACAAACCTTCACCTGAGCACCAGTAGGATTCTGGCCATTTATGGCTATCAACCAATTGGAGGAAGCTGTGAATAAAAATCAGCTACCAGATCTCACCCAAATACTTCTAGCTGATGGCTGTTCAATTACCTTAGCCATACTGTAGGTAAGTCTCTAACAGAATTGCTTTCACATTTCAATAGAGCAGTCCTGGCCTCCAGTCACTGGAGGCCAGGACTGCTCCATTAAAGACCTTCTTCTTCAGGCAAACGTTCCCTGAATGATAGACTACCTGTTAATGTGATGTTTTAGATGGATTACCATATATGATTGAATTGATTAACTTCATAAGAACACCTGTGGTTTCCATCTCTCATTATGGATTTTTTCTCCTTTTAACTGTTTGTGTGCTCTTTTTAGTTTTAACGTTGCCTTTTTAATGTTGTAAGATGACTTTTCTAATTCCCTGTTCTTAAGCTTGACTATGTCTTAATTGTTCTGGGCTGTATATTTGACCCTCTTTATTATAAGCTGCCTTGGGTCCTTTTGCAAGGAGAAAGGCTGGGTACAAATATGCAAAAGAAATAAATAAAATGTGTTTTTTATGACTGACAAAAGAATGCGGGATTTAAGAATTTGTTTCTGCTACCAGTGAACTTTATGATTATTATCTAGAAAAATCCAAGCAAGTATTTTCATTACTGCCAGATCAATTCCTTTCCTTTTAATTGCTTTGGGGAGTGAGCACAAAGTCAAAATAAAGTTCAATTAAGATTCAGGTAGCATGAAGAACATGTACACAAGATGCATTTCAAAGTCCAGTAATTAGTGCCTGATTCATTCTGGCTGGCTTGCTTCCAATTTCTTACAGCATCACATTGTGCCTCTTTTACATTCGTTATTTTCCCAAACACCACTACCTGAAAAACTTGGGATTGTAAAAAATTGAGCTGTATCTTGCCAACTGCATTTTTAAAGCTACCACAATTTGCATACAGAAAGTACTGTCTTGTTATTAATAACAATCATGTACCACCAGGTTGACTGCCAATGATGGCACTCCTACTACAATTTCTAGATATAAAGATGCTCAGAAGAGGTTGACTAATACTAATCCCTCCTTCCAGCACAAAAGGTTGCACAGATGACATGGTGCACAACTCTATCAGCCACTCAGGCTCGAGGTGATCTTGACTGGGTCTGGGGATGCATAGTGGGGACTGAACCCGTGACCCATGACTCTACAGTAAGAAGCTCCAACCTATTAAATAACACCAGAATGTAGCTTTATTATTACTTATTAGAGCAAGAGAACGAGAGAGATTATTTCCCCATGTATAAGACTACGTGTTTGTCTAAAATTGTTGGACTAAACAATTGAAGGTTGTCTCAATTTTTCTCAATACACGAAAGTAAGCCGAAGAAAGAACCACGCAATTGCGAAACTGCAATTTGGGGTTGGAAAAGTGGAGGCTGTCTTATACGTGGGGGCATCTTATAGACAGAAAAACGCAGGTAGATCTGAATCTCTAATTTCCTGGCCTTTCGAGAGTTCTAGGGGCACATGAGAATAGCCATTATAGCGTACGCCGTACAGCATCAAGTTCAGGGTGGCATTTGGCACATATGAATTGAGACGAGATTTATACAGAATGCTCAGACTGGTTCTGTGGTATCCCTTCCTGTGACAGTGTAAATGAGAGACTGCGTGTTTGAAAGCATGAAGTACACTGTATTAGAAAATTTGTGCACGAAGGAGAAAACTAGAGAGGGCCTTCTCAGTTGCTCCCAGGCTTTGCAATGTACCCCCCCCCCCCCAAGAAGCAGAGTTGGTCCCCTTCCTCTTGGTTTTTAAGCAATAAATGGATTGTTCAGGATTGCCTTGTTTATTAAACACCAAGATTTTAAAATGTTTTTGGGATGTTTTAAAATTACTTTTAATCTTGATATGCATTCTTTCTAACATGGTATTTATGTGGTAATTTAAAATTGTTAAGAGTTGCATGCTGTAGTTTAAGCTGTTGTGAGCAACCTTAGTTGTGCGTCACGCTATGGGCAGAGAGGCAGTCTATAAATAATTTAAAGGCATAAATTTAAAAAAAACTGGGCTGATTATCTTCCCGATATTCTAGGTGCTGATAATTTTTGATGTGAATGCCAATACAATGGGGGCTGGTTTCTCCCTAAATATTCAGATTAACCTTGACTCATTTTTTGAACCAAACTGAGCCTCTTGTTGTGTTGTTATAGTCTTGTGTCATTATAGTCGTTGGAAGTAATGTGGAGGGATATTACAGGGCAGAGAACATGAAGAGGAAGAGTCTGCTTTCACTGAAGCATACTCCATTTCCACACGTTAAGCCAGTCAGGCCAGCAAGAAAATCTAGAATGAGCTACATAACGGAGAAAAGTTCTCTTCTCATCAGTGTACTCTCATGTATCTCCCCCAAGCCAAGAAGATGGCATATAAAACAAAGAAGGATTAGTCATGACCTCTCCACTGACTAGTTTTATCTATGGCTGTCTAGCTTCTTTAGAAGAAACAAGGAAGAGCAGAAATCTTTGTCCCCCATTGGCTATGAAACGTCCATTTCAAGTACCATGAATTAGTGGGAAGGGCATGGCTTTGTGGCTGCAAGCAAGCCACTTGGTATAAACAACCTGACTTTACAGAAAGTGACTAGACACCTGCTAAAGTGACTTCCTTCCTTCAAGACAGTTACCAACTACAGTACAATGCAGGAGTGAGGAAGCATGATGCTGTCCATATATTGTTGGAGTGTAACTTCCATCACTTCTAGCCAGAATTAACTATGGGAAGGAACATGCAGCTGTATTCCAGTGATATTCAGAAGGCTATCTGTTTTCTACCTTTGGTAAAGAGTAAATAGCTAAGTATCTTTCACTGAGGAAAGGTGGATTCTTTTAGTTTTATCTACATGATTTCTTAAGTCTGTTTATTTAGGCTGGTTCAGAATGCAAGCTTGTCTGGTTTGTGGCTCGAAGAAGCAGGCCTTTTCAGCAAGTGTACCACAAGGAAAAACTGTTTTCCCCATTGCACAACAGTAGAAGTAGGGGGAACACCATGAAACTTTTGGGTGCTAGATCTCAAACAAATAAGAGAAAGTACTTTTTTCACCCAGAGGATCACTGGTCTCTGGAACTCCCTGCCAGAAGAAGTGGTGACAGCTGCCAGCCTTGACAGCTTTAAGAAAGGATTAGACAAGTTCATGGAGAACAAGGGTATCAATGGCTATCATTATGGATGCCTAAGAACAACCTCCAGGTTGGAGAGAGAGGCAGGATCTCTCTCAATGCCATTTGCAGGGAGTCGTAAGCAGGTGAAGACATCTGCTTGGGAACACGATGAAGGAAATGGTGAGCCACTGTGTGAGACAGAATGCTGGACTGGATGGGCTGTGGCCTGTTCCAGCATGGCTGTTCTTGTGTTCTTATAGTCCGAAGAATAAGACACTGGCATTCTAGTGGCAAATCATGCTGCAGGAAGTATGCAACCCATCTGTTTTGGGATGATTTGTTGCGTCTACTCCTCTGGGGTCACTTTGTGAGAAGCAGTTTGGCCTTGGAGAAGCTGGCAAGAATGCAAGTTCAGTTCCATGCTGTGGACAGGGACACAGATCATCCTATTCCTGGTCACGCTCTCATTGCTGTTACTCTTCTGCCATTACACAGCAGACTGGATGTCTCTACATCTGACTACAGATCTATCACCTGTTCTGCTCACTATTCTGAACTCTAAGAATATATTCCCAACATCACACCCAATTTGGCCCAAACATTATTATGGGGAAGAAGGAGAAGTTGGACACACAAAATGTGTATTCACTTCAGACTTACTGCCTTCCCCTCGCATGTTGACCCTAAGCTAAAAGCACACAGTTAATGTCTGAAAATGCAAAATGGAAGACACATTTCCCCTTTAAGTTGTTATCAATAACATAGTGAAGAATAAATGTGGAAATATTAAGGTAGCCTTATATTACTATGCACATATTTAGCCAGTTTATATATAAGCTGGAGTGCCCAGTCTTTATGGAGACCAAGACAGAGAAGTATCTGATCTACTCCTTCATCAAACTCCAAAGCTTTATGTAATTGTCTTCCTACCCAGTGGACCCTTCTTGCTGGGAGAAATCTGCCTTCCAAATAGTACAGTACAATGAATTAAGACAATGAAAAATGTAATTTTTGTTGCCTCTGCACAAATGCTCCTTACCGTATAAAAAGTAGATTTCAGCTTCTCTCTTCTATATATATATGTGTGTGTGTGTGTGTTTTTGTGAATACGGCTGATATATTGCTTCTCTGGATGTCAGTAGCCCAACTAATTATCCTGGCCTAGATTGGTCTAGATTATGCTAAACAGGGTTGCATTTTGAAGTGTGGAATGTCATTTGGGATGATTCTTGAATCAATATGCAACCACACCACACCTCAAGTTACTGTATTTAGCATGATCTGGAATATTCTTTGGGGGTTAGCAATCAACCACCACCCCTCCTGATTCCTCCTCTATGCTTTGCCCAAGTTGGTTAGCAATCTTGAGAAATTGAAAGTTTCCTTGCCATGATACCTGGGGAGGGGAATGGAGGGGACATTTTCAATTTCTTTTTAATTGTTAACTAACAAACACAGTGCATCAGTGTAGCTAAACAGAATGAATGTTAACATCCCCATCATGCTACACATTTTTAATGGAAGAGAACCCTGCTTGTGTTAATATATAATTTTCCAATTTCTAATGTTTATATAAATTATCTATCCAGCATCACAATTGCAGGAGCACTTTTCTGAATGTCAGCAACCAACCAAGAAAATATGGCTTGGTGTTAAGCACTAGCTAGTCACCTTTGCAAAGGTATGACCAACTGAGAAAAAATGTCACTAACCTCATCTATTGCTTTCTTATAGCTCTGGGAGTAAGGGAAGATTAATCAGCATCAGAGGAAACAGATCAGGACAGGAAAATGCCAGAGGAAAGGCAAGCAGTTTAGAAATAAAATCAAAAATGTTAGCTCAGAGCTGTGGAGTGGAAAGGAAATAATAAAAAAGATCAACAGAACAACAGATACATATTTCAAAAGAGATTCGGAGGAAATTTCTCTCGTGCCCTATGATACTATAAAGATACAAAATGGCCACCACAGAATCAAACCACGAAGGAAACTGGTTGTTTGATGAATCTTTCAAGAAAAACAAATGTTGCTAAAACCACCATAGCTTAGAGCCTACCTCCTATGAAGTACGTACTGTATGTCAGATACCTCTGCAACTGTAGGCTGGGAAATGGCCCTCTCTCTTACCCGCTGCTACTGATCTCAAATCAAGACGGTGATGATGTAGAAACCTTTTTATTTTGCAGATGTGTTTCAGTCATCTGGAATTTCTTGGCCAATAAGATTTTCTGTTACTTCTACACCTGTACCTTGCCCATAATCAATATGCTCTCTTCTATGCGGTGCTGCTCCCTGGCAACTATCTCGGGTTATCTGCTGTGGTTCAACTAAGCACAGCGCTAACTACAGGTGCGATTGTCCCAAGCGAAGGATTAACTTTGCAAGATGGACATATCTAGCTGTACTGCCTAGCGTGTATAATGAATTTAAGGATCTGAATAAACTTTGCTGAAATCGTGATTACACTGAAATTGCTACTACCATTGGTAGAAATCAGTTTTTTCCCCCAGCTATTCCTATGTTATTTTCTGAGCTAACTCCAAACCACATTTCTTCCTAGGAATTCCTGTCATTTGATGCCTCTTCCTATAGACACATCTGAACAGCTGGGATAAACCCAGTGTGGGACTCTTTTCATTTGCTCTCCAGGTTGTGATGAGGTTGTTTCCCAAAGTAAAATTCAGCTAGCTCCTGTCGGCAGCATTTTATCAGAAAACATATTTAACACTCACAGCGGGTCGGCTTGGCCGCGTCATCTCCTTGTTGTCCTCCAGTTTTATCTTAGCTGGCTCGTGAGGAAGTATGGGCGATCCTTCAGGCTTGGTATTTCCTGGCCAAAGAGCAAAAGAACCATACAGGGGATTAAGGACTGTCCTGCCTCCCGAGATCATGGCAAAGTGAAAAAGGAAGAAAAGCACACAAGTCTTTTCTCTGTCCATCTGCTTCAAATCCAACTGTTAATAATTCTCTTTACCAATTTCACACTTGCTCTCTTTTTTACAGACATGTAGCAGATCTCAAAGGATATGGATATTATTAACATGTAGGGAGGAAGAGGGTTTATCTGTCCCCTAAATCCTTGGCAGCAAGAAAACATAAATGCAGTGAGGGAGACTGAACTTTCTTCTTAGAGCCTTTGTACACGACCCCTAAACTCTGCAGCAAATGGCTGCAAGCTCCGCAGCTTACAATTGTTTCCCCACCAGCTCCGGAGTTTGCAGGAAATTAAGTGCGACCACGCCCACCTAAGCGCATCCCAGCGCACTTTTCTTGTACCTGCTCGAGGAGGGTGAAAATCGCCAGGTCCGGATTTAATCTGGTCAGTGCGGGGCTTTCCTCGCTTCTGTTTGTTTGTTTTTTGCCTCCCGCCCCTTTAAGAGAAGGGGCGGGAGGGGAAAAAAGCAAACAGAAGAGAAGGAATCAGCACGACGGAGCTCCGGCAGCTTCTCAGAGGTGAGCCTGCATTTTTTCCTCTCTTTCTTCCTCCCTCCCCTCACGCAGACAGGAGCAAGGAAGTGCAGAGTGGTAGGGGGGAAGGAAGAGCAACGAACCCCTAAGATCTCTGGTCCGAATTTAAGTGGCCAGTGGATCTTAGGGGTCGTGTGAAAAGGCCCTCTGTGACAAAAATCTCTGGCAACATGCACATTGTGATATGTTCCAAATGAGGAACAAGAGGTCTCAATGCATTCTCGAAGGCGTTCATGGCAGGAATCTGATAACTGTTGTGAGTTTTTCAGGCTGTTTGGCCATGTTCTGGAAGTTTTTTTCCCTGATGTTTCGCCAGTCTCTGTGGCCGGCATGTTCAGTGGGCAAGGAGCTCAGGGAACTGGGAGTTCTCTCTGTGTTCATTTCATCACTCAGTTTTCCTGGGGTCAAACATGGCCAAACAGCCCCAAAAACTCACAACAGCTAATAAGAGGTTTTCTTTTCTGTGCGAGAATCAGTTGCACAGCTGAGAAATGTAAGCTTTGTGTTTGTTTTAAAAAAGCTCCAGATGCCAGTATAAGAGACTGAAGCTTGGATGTAGAATTGGAAAATGAAAGGAAAATAAGTCTGATACTTCACGTCAATCTCATCGGTGTTCGCGGTCCCACTGGGGACCGGTGCAAAGAAATCTAACCGCACGTCCATTGAGGTACGAAAGGAGTTCGTCCCGACCATGCCCCCTGAACTGCAATCTAAGAGGGATGAGAGATTCCCCTCCCTGGCCTCGGGAATCTCCTCATCTCGCTTCTCCTTCTGATACGAGAGCCCGTGAGGTCAGTCTCCTCCCGCAACGTGCCATTCTCCATCTAGTGGCAGGAGTGCAAACTGCCATTCGCCAGTACATTCCCTATGGAGTCAGCAAGGCAGTGCAGAGAGATTAAAAGACAAATGCCTCAAACTTAGCTCCCTAACGCATTGAAGCAAGGCTTCGGAGAATCAAAACATTGAAAAACGGAAGGTTGCATGGGGGGAAAAATGGAGAACAAAGGCATGGAATTTCACATCTCATCACAGAATGAGGACGTGCGGAAACAGTCATGCCGGTATCATCCATCAGGCCCGTGCATACACAGGAACAGGGACAGAACCGCAAGAAGACCACGTGACTGCAACCAACATCAACACGCAATGAACTTCCTCCCAGGACAAGGGTGGATGTGAAGTAACCGTCTAAGAGAAGCACCTCACCTCTGGCTCGGTTGCGTTCACTAGACCCAGCTTGGGATCCTGGTTGTGAGCCTGCCTGAGAACTGGGCTGTGAACTGGGGGTACTTGAGCTGGAAGAGCTTCCACTGCTTGTCCTCTGCAACGGGTTTTCTATTATGGGTTCTATTCTCCGTAGGTCAGGATTACTAGAAAGGATAAAGAATGGGTGTCACACTTCTTGGATTTATTTTTTTAAAAATCTGTTTGTAAAGTTGGTGGGAAGAGGAAAACTACCATCGTAGGTAGCAAATTATTTGCTTACTCACACGTAGCTTCTACTTCACTGTACTTTCTGCCTTCATAGCTGAAGGGTCTTCTTAATGGATGTGCAATGTGTGAACACATTGGTGGTGTGAAGAAAACACACAAGCACACTTAAGCTAATACAGTATTAGTTTAAGTATGCTTGTGTGTTTTTACAGTGGAAATCACTTTTTGACCTGCCTACATACACACACATGAAATCCTGTGACTTTGGAGGTGGCAAGAGAAGTGGCTAGTTTGAGCCAATAGCAAAGCCACAATCTATCTCCCATGCAATGGAAAACCATGGCTTCTTCCTCTGGGAATGAGTTGTGGAGAGCCTTAGGCTTATGTGCCTATGGAGCCTCAGGGGACTGAAAACTTCTAACTGCTACATTCCTTGTTATATCCAAGCATGTATGTAGTCCTTCACTGGTAAAGCAAGTGAATTCACTGCCTTCAAGATGTAACTGGACTGTAACTGTTTTGGGTTGGGTGATACCTGATTTGTTGAGGTCGAGACAAACTGGGTGTCGAGACAAACACCCAGTCCAGTAAGGATGATATCCATGTGGCCTAGTGGGAGGGACTGAATGGAGCAAACAATCCACTCAGGTCAATGCAAGGAAATAAAATTACATAGAGTATTTTTAATGTAGGCCTACTCCTTTGAAAATAAAAGAGGTGATGGAAGTTTTCTTGAGTGAGAAAAACTAGTTGTGAAAGTTTTTCCAAGTATCAGTCTGGTGTCAATGGTGATTACACAGCGTAGGTCAGATAGACGGACAAACGTGGGATGAGCCTGATGCAACTCCAGCGTGGCTAGCCATGCTGGAAAAATTGTGGTTTCAATCTTATTTATTTATTTATTTATTTATTTATTTATTTATTTATTTATTTATTGGCAAACCACTATTCTGGGTGTTGTTGTTGCTGTTGTTGTTGTTGATGATGATGATGATGATGATGATGATGATGATGATAATAATAATAATAATAATAATAATAATAATAATAATAATAATAAT
>JAHTLZ010000379.1:51535258-51550128 GCA_023846285.1 Phrynocephalus versicolor
CACACACACACACACACACACACACACACACACACACACACACACACACGTCTTTAAAACCTTATTAAACTCAAGAGAGAGAAATAGCATGCTGTTTTGAGTCCTAGTGAATTGTTATTAAATCACAGGTGAGTAAGTGTACAAAATGTTCTCAAAAACATGAAAACAGTGATAGATCTATACCAACTGGCAGGGGCAACTGAGAAAACACAGAAACGAAAAGGATGGTGAAAAGAGGTGGAGGAACTGAAGGCAGAAGCTGAAGTACTAGTTGCTTGTTCTACATTCTCTTGAAAAGGGTCCCAAATTCAGTCATGGGAAAGTTGCCCATGAGAAGTTTGTCTAGGAATAAAAAACTCTCCATCTGCTACTTGTGAAGTATCTTATCTCCAACGTTGAAGGTTGAACAATGGTTGTGAGATGCCTCAGTATGCACACCCTTCAGTCTATTGCTATGTTACTCCAAATGGGATGACAAAGAATTAGAAATGTGTACAAGTATGAAATGTGCATAACTCCATAAATACTCCTGAGCCTTCAGAAAATTTGCTTTGACCCTGTAGTCAAATTGTTCTCCACTTTTGAATTAAGTCCCCTAAAAGAACATGAGACAGTAGATACAGCTGCCGAAGTGTTTGGGGATTTCTGGTTTGTACTCTGATCCCAGGGAAAACACAGTGCAGTTTGAGATAATTCCACATGTGATCCACACCTGTTTCTATGCAGCAGCAAAAACAGAGCAAGAGTATTTAAGTAAACTTGGAACTGGATGTCTCTGCCAAGCAGTCAACTGTCTTGTTGTTAAATTAATGCAATGTGGGAGAGAGTTCCATTAAGTCAATAGTTGCATTCAAGATCACAGTTTGAATATTAAGAAACTAGATATGTTTTCAGATGTTTCTCCCTCAAGGATCAGAAAGGTCATTCAAGGCTAGAGGTGGTCACCAAGAGCATCTGACTGTCCAACCAAGATACTGCTTTTCTGTCACTTCAACTGTGTGGGGTTATTTAAGATCAATCTGTCAGCTCCTTAAAAATCCTGACCTTAAGATGAGTTGGAAGGCAGAAAATAAATAGCATTTATTAGGATCAAAAATGACTCTACATAAACACTGGGATGCAATCCAGCTGGTGAGAGGTTTACTTCAGCATGTTTCCAAGGAATGTCAGAGAACATACCAAGGACAAAATAATAATAATTATTTTTTAAAAATCCTGTTATCACTCTCTTGCTTAAAGCTGACAG
This sequence comes from Phrynocephalus versicolor, assembly GCA_023846285.1. NCBI lineage: Eukaryota > Metazoa > Chordata > Lepidosauria > Squamata > Agamidae > Phrynocephalus > Phrynocephalus versicolor. Next base: position 51,536,505 of record JAHTLZ010000379.1, read on the forward strand.
GAGGAATTCAGCAGCATTGAATAGTGCTGTAAATGGAGAAGATGGAAATGGGATTGTGAGTTGCTCCAGAGGGATCTCTTGACACTGGGGGAATGGGCAAACCATGGCAAATGAGTTTCAACATTAGTAGGTGCAGAGTGATGCATGTTGGGGCAAAAAAACCAAATATATTTATACAGTAAACTGATGGGGTCTGAACTCTCTGCAACAAACCAGGAAAGTGACCTTGGTGTCCTGGTGGACAGTTCAATGAAGGTGTCAACCCAGTATGGCACAACAGTGAAAAACAAACTCAATGCTAGGGATCATTAGTAAGGGTATAGAAAATAAGTCAGCAAGTGTCATTTTGCCTCTTTATAAATCTATGGTGAGGTCCCATCTGGAGTATTGTGTACAGTTCTGGTCACCATACCTCCAGAAGGATATTATGGAAATGGAAAAAGTGAGGAGTTGGGCAACCAGAATGATTGGGGAACTGGAACACCTTCCTTACCATCTGAGGCTGCAATGGCTGAGCCTCTTCACTCTTGAACAATGGCGTCTAAGAGGTGACCTGATTTAAGTTCATAAAATCATACATGGTGTGGACAAGGTAGATAAGGAAAAACTGTTTTCCCTATCGCACAACGCTAGAACTCGGGGACACTTCATGAAACTTTTGGGTGCTAAATCTCAAACAAATAAGAGAAAGTACTATTTCGCCCAGAGGATCACTGGTCTGTGGAACTCCCTGCCTGAAGAAGTGGTGACAGCTTTAAGATAGGATTGGACAAGTTCGTAGAGAACAAGGGTATCAATGGCTATCATTATGGATGCTTAAGGACAACCTCCGTGTTGGAGAGATAGGCAGGATATGTCTCAATGCCACTTGCCGGGAATCATAAGCAGGTAAAGACATCTGCTTTGGAATACCCTGAAGCAAATGGTGAGCTACTGTGTGAGACAGAATGTGGGACTGGATGGGCTGTGGCCTGTTCGAGCAAGGCTGTTCTTATAAAATGGAGTACATATTATGTTTCAAGCAATTATTTTGAACTAACTGCTGACTATGTCAACAATTTCACAAATGAACAAATCCTGGGGGCTCCTGATTCACAAAGACATTAGATGCAGAACTGCTAAGGTGCTGAATCTGTAGGAACAATGGGAATTGTTCTATAAAAGAGCTGGCCTTGAGTACTTGAGTACAAATAAACAATTGAAATTAATGAGGTTTTCCCCGTGTAAATTTAAGATCAGGTAAAGTTCGAGAAATGCTGAACAAATCATAACTCTGGAGTAACATTCATTTAACTTTTATTAATGTTGTGATCAGTTTCAGTTACAGTAGGTATACACAAGTTCTCAAGGTCCCCTGGCCATTGTCAGCTGAGGACTTCAAGATGGAATATATTTGACAAACAGAAGGCAAGGTTATCTTTTGTTCATTTTGTATACCAACCAATAATAATCTAAAACATCCTTACTTCTCAACTTGCATTTCTTCCAGTATTTAAGTATGCAGAAGCCCAGAGCTTCACTAATGGTTCTATTCCTTGTATCATAAGCCATCCTTCCCAAAAAGCCAATGGAAGGAATGATGTATAAGCAATCAGATTGTTAGATGTGATATATTTCTTTCTGAAAGCCAGCAGAACAGTTTTCAGAAAACAGGGAGATAAAACTAACTTATCCTCCCGTAGTAGCCAGTACTAGTTCTACCATCTTTGTAAACATTATGTGATATGTGACCATTCAAAAGACACTGGGCAGAGTACCAGCCTTATATTGGAACTCAGCTTCTTCCCAATTACTCACAATCAAAAGTCATTTATTTGTCTCCTTTCTAATCTTTACATATCAGGTTTTGTCACTCACTAGTGCTAGATATACAGTACATCAGAATACTTTGTGTCTCCACATCTTCCTTTTTGATATGTATGATATGTTCATAAGAAAGATCAAATGGCTGAAAACTGTATTTTAATTTGCTACTTTTTAAAATAGTTTATTAGTAAATTAAAAGTCCATGTAATACTGCATAACATAGCATAACAGTACTTGCAACTTTTGTGGAGGGAGTCAGTCAACTAAAAAATCCTCTATTTGTTTTAAGTTGTGAATATGAAAAAAGTCTGGTTCTTGCAAATGGAATCCAACAAGGGTAGTGGAGTCTTCTTCTTTGGAGGTTTTTAAGCAGAGGCCGGATGGCCATCTGTCGGGAGTACTTTGATGGGGGGTTCCTGCATGGCAGGCGGTTGGACTGGACGGCCCCTGAAGTCTCTTCCGATTCTATGATTCTATTCTAAGAAGACACAGGCTGCTGAAAGCCTGGATGCTTCTTCCACCACAATTGTCTTTGCATCCTGCTACCTTACCCCACGCTCTATCCCAGAAGATAATTATTTTGGTGGAAGATGGACAAGACAGCCTGGTGGAGAGCTCCATGTGGGTCCCTTTCCCTCCAAAGTTAGCAATCTGATACAGCTCCAAATCTAATGAGAACATTACTCATCTTATTTACTTTGGGAAAGGAGAGGAAATCGACTGGCATGTCCCAATTTTGGCTTCCTCAGTCACCTTACCTCAAAAAGTGAGGGTTTTTCCTTGGGAAAAGGTGCAGAAGAACCTTTAGGTTACTCTACTTCCAGCTCCTACCTCACTGTAAATTAGGAGCAACGATTTAGTGAAAGTGCATGGTTATTCAAATCCCTAATCCCTAATCCTGGCAAGGATGTCTTTAAATCAAAATTGAATTGACAACACATAATTACTAATATTTTTATAATAGTTGGATACTGGCATAAAATTGAAGAGAGCAAGGACTCAGATCAGTAAAACAAAGCTATAGCAAATTCATTTTAAACTGTAAAGCTATAAGAATATATGGCCATGTAGGCACTTAAATTGGCTACTATATACAGATACTACTTACCATATGCTCCTGTCTTTTATCATTTATAAACAACACTAGTACTATATTACTATTGTTTATGAACCGACCCAAGAGATAGCTCAATCTACTAGCACTCTCTATCCAACCTAAAGCTAGTGTTCCCCTTACAGCCTGCCCTACCAAATCACAGGCTATTACGTGAGGGGCTTAATATGCGAAATTAATTGGCAGCCCTCCCTTCAGTGGAGGATGAAACATACCTAAGGAAGTTCAAGGTTTTCTCTAGATTTTACTTCCATTCTTTAATTTGATTTGGCAGCAGATGCTTACTCCCGTTCTCCAAACCTCCAGGTCACTCTGGCCTTAGGGCTTTCCTAAAGCCTATCAACTCCTTATTTCCAGACCTTCTACAACTCTTGCCTAAATGGCTTTCAGCTATCATACTAGTTGTCTCTCTTCTTACTTCTTCTGTTGCAGCTGTTCCATCAGGCTTCCTCACCGTCTATGTATAACCACCTCCAACTGGCAACGGCCCCTAGACGGATGGATTGACTGAAAGACTGACCGCTGACAGTTGCAGACTTCAACTACAAATGTGGAACCTGCCTGTATGTGTATTTCTTCCTGTCCAGACTTTTGAGTCAATTACTTCATTCTTACATGGAATACTCAAATATCCCACTACCTAGTCACTACAATCTGACCAACAGTTATATATTTGTGTACTCTAACCAACTGCACATGCCTAAATTTTAATTTGCTTACAGCTCTATACAAAGGCAGAAACGAACAATAAGGTAAATTGACATTCAGTTGCCACCAGGAGACTACCAAGCATTAGACTGAAATTTTGCATCTCTTCCCAAGCCCTGTACAAGAGCAAAACTCAGATTTCTTTCCTTGCCGGCTTTTACATATCAGATCTGATTTTTGTCCCCATACAAAATTTATAAGCTTATTTCTTCCCCACCCCATCCTTCTGTACAGTATATGCAGTTCCTTTCTGGATGGCACAAACTAGCCAGCAATGGACTCCTTTGAGTAACCCTTTCAAGTATCTGATATAATGCATAAGTGACAAAAAATAGCAAATGTTTCTCCTCAAATTTCTAGGACCTAAAGAGCCATATATTCTGAATACCTCACAATGATCAGAACAATCAGCTATACAAGCTATATGGTGTGCTGCTTTTCAAATGGCAACAGATCATACAGCCCCTCAACTCAAAGCAAAAATTTATTAAAGAAGTAAAATGTAAAAAAAAAGTTTACTGGGTTTTAAAGGAGCACATGAAAAGCACATAAGGATTTCTTCATGGAAATGAGATTAAAAACTTCAACATACAAAAGTGTAGAAGATTGTAATTATACCATGGTATAAGGCTCTCCAAAAATGTGAAAAATAATTATTGGAGTTGGAAGATGACTGCAGGACAATGAGCGAAATCAAGTAGTAGTTCACATTTGCATTAGGCCCCTTAAATCAGCAAAATGTGCACAGGTATTGTCTTACCAAATACCACTGGTTCAATAGGCCTATTTTAGTGGTGACTTGCTACTGATTTTCAGTCAATATCAAAGATGAAAGAAGGGACTTAGTAAAATGTTAAAGAAGTTTCACACGAAAACAGTCAGAAAACACCCTTCTCTGTATTTTCTTGCCTACTTCATTTTCTTTCAATCAAAACAAAAGCCCCTTAGCAAGCTCCAACTAATTAATGAAACGACAAGAATGCTGCCCCTTATTGGTACCACGAGGCTGAGAGAATCCACCCGCTTAATGTGATCTGAAGCAGTGTTATCCAGCATAAAGCAGGTCAAACATGCTTGATGACATAAGACATGAAATTCTTCTCATGCATGCCTCAAGTCCATTTATTATTTAACTGCAGAGAAAGTCTGGAACCGAAAGAAGAAAGTTTAGATAATGATCCAAGAGGCACCTGTGAAGTGGCACTAGAAGAAGGATTACCCTGGCAAGCTTGAGAAAACTAAATCAGGCTAGAGTTGCAAGAAGAATATAGGGCATTTAAAGACGCTGAGCGCGAGCTGGAAGACAAGGGCACCCAACCGGGTACATTCAACTGAGATAATTGTGAAGGAAAATCCAAAAGAGGCATAAAAAGATGTTCTGCACTCCGTCCTATTATTTTCCTCTGCCTCTGCGGATGACAACGATCAGCAATATGTTGATGATTTTCAAAGACGCTCTCTGAAGATACATGGTGCTTCTTCAAATCAGCTTGTAGCTTTCTGTTTCGGAAAAAGCATGCTGGGCTGGAAGCATTTAGATCTACATCCCCGGGTGTTGAGAAGTTACAGTTTAAGGATGGAACACTCCGTGAGGAAGTAATGACACCTTGGCCTAGATGTGAAGAAAGGTACTTCCTTTCCTTATCTCCATTGTGTTCTTGGAAGTTCATTCTGTCAGAAAGATGAGGAGAAGATGTACACCTGTTCTCCATTCTTGTTTGCCTCTCAGGACTGCATCCTTGTGACCGTGATCCTTTGTACAATTTCACGCGATCGTTCATCTTCCATCGTTCGTGAAAGCCACGTCTAGATTCCGACTCTACCCAAACGGGTCCATTCTTCAGATCGGTTTGAGGGCTTGGCATGGAAATTTTAATGACAGGCAGCAACACTGCCTTTTGAGCAGAAGCTAACAAATCATTTCTGTAACGGTCTAACACTTGAGGGTGTTGTTGGTATTGTTTACCAGGAGGGTTGGAAACATTGGAAAAATTATTATAGTTGGAATGCAGAGCTGCACCTTTGTCAGTAAGGGAGGGCACCTGTTGTTTGGGAGCAGAACTGTGGGTCTGTTTGGCAGGAAGAACATGCAGGTTATTAAGAGTTCGGTGCTGTACCTGGGGAAGCAGGATTACAAAAATTGAACTATTAAATGTTAATAGTTAACACGTTTTAGTTAAACACACAGGGATTATGTACAGTAATTGTCAAACACCCTCCATCACGCACAGTTTATAATAAAAGAAATAGCAGAACTTGCTGGGATACCCTTGTTTTCAATAAAAACACACCAGGAAGGTAACTCATGGACACACCACAAGTCTTCTTCTGCAGTAAGCCTAACTGTGCAGGGAAGGTAGGGAGAAACCTCACTGGATCTGAGCAAGTATCCATCTACTCTAATTTTCTGTTTCAAACAGTGGCTACCAAATACTTTGATGAGGTCACCAAGAACAGCACAAAAGCACATTATCAACTCTCTCTCAGCACAGAGCACTTCTGAACCACATGTTGGAAGAGTTGATTTTTTTGGGGGGGGGGGTTCAACAAAGACGGCATCAGCAGTCAGACAGAGATTGTCAGCTTGGGCAGCAGCAGTGCTGCTGTTTGGGAAACAGATTCGTGAAAAGGACCAAGCATTGCTTTCTATATCTGGAAAACTCTTTAGTCTGCTTATATAAACTGATTAGTCTGGAAAAAAGGCCCTGAGGGGGAATATGATTGAGACGTATGAAATAATGCAGGGCGAGGGATGCTCTTCTCCCTCTCACAAAATAACAGAACTAGGGGACATACATTCAAACTGAGGGCTGGGAGAGTAAGAACAGACAAAAGAAGATATTTTTTCACCCAGCGCGTTGTTAGTCTGTGGAACTGTTTGCCACAGGATGTGCTGATGGCATCTGGCCTGGATGCCTTCAAAAGGGGATTGGACAGATTCCTGGAGTAAAAATTCATCACAGGTTACAAACCATGATGGAGATGTGTAATCTCTAGGCTTGAAACCAGGATACTTCAAGGGCCAGATGCAGGGGAGTGGTATCAGGAGACAGATATCTAGTCTCATGTGCTCCCAGACACATCTGGTGGGGCCACTGTGAGATACAGGAAGCTGGACTAGATGGGCCGTTGGCCTGATCCAGTACGGCTCTTCTTATGTTCTTATGTCCTTATAGATTATATAGCCCCACCACCTTCAAGGAAGCCCCATTCTCAGAAAACCTCTCCTGTGCAAAGCAGCATTGTGGTTGATGGGAACTCCATTTCAGGTACATATGCCTCTGACATGGGGGAGAAGGAGACTGAGGGACTCAGGTGGGCACTATTTAGAAGCATGTGATACTGGAATCACCACTGCCTCTTCCGCTGCATATGCCCTACCAGTTGCAAGAACTAGTAGTGATAACAGGTTAGCAAACCCTGCTAGATACAATCAGTCAAAAGCTGGGACGCCCAAGGAGTCAATAATCTGGAAGCATTTTCAACAGGGTCTAACAGGTGCTCACATGGCTGAATGCATACATTTCCAGATGGTGCTCAAGCATGACCCACCTCTCAAACAGTAACAGTAACAAACAGTAACAGGTAAGCTAACTGAAGACTCAGCACAGGGTGCTATAACTGAAATAATGAGTACTTTAGGGGCAAATGGCAATAGGCTTAAACCGCTTTCCATTATCCAGAAGGGGGTTAAGAGCCTTCACAATAAAGATGCCATTTGCAGAGGTTGAGCCATCAGCCCGGAACAGTCGTAGGTGGGTACATAGCAAGAGACAGAAGGCTCATATCACAAAAACAGGTTCCAGGCTACCTTGGAGGAGCTTGGAAGGTTATGCGCTGCAAATACAAGAAAAATGCTAGGATTAGTCATTGCATATAAGAGCTGATGGATGACCAGCAATTTTGTCTCATAGAGAACACTGGTTACTGGCACCCAGCTTGGGCAATGTGCAGCCTGCATTACTGTAATTAAAGCTGTAAACTGCCTAGAGACTACTTAAAGTGGTATGGGGCGGTATATAAGCAGAACACTTTACTTACTACCAATTATTTGCAGGGGGGTGACAAAATTATTTTGGGGTGCCAAGCAACCTGGTCCAGCAACAGTTAGCCAGGGCATAGTTGTTACATTTTACAAGTGACATCTGGACCAGCCAGAGTGAAAAACATGCCTGTAACTCCTGGATCGGGCACTGGTGGGAGGTGAGAAAATCAGGAATAGGGCACAAGGGCAGGATACAGGCAGGACGTGTTGCAACTGCCCTCCAAAGCGGAGAGAGTGCAACACAGGTCCTTAGTGGGGAGACAGCCATCCTTAGCCAGGTGATCCCAATGCCCCATGGATTGGTTGGCATGATGGAGGGCATAATGAAGAGACAGTTTAGGTGGATATGGGATTCCACAGCAGGAGAACAATGTTTTTTTCCTGCCTGAAGGGGTGCCCAATAAGCTCAAGAACCTGCTCCACTATAGACTTGCCTTCTTACGGAAGAAGGAGGGATACCCTCTAGCCACCATCCTGGACTTCTGAATTACTGTATATACTTGAATATAAATGTAGTTTTTCAGCCAAAATTCTGGGCTGAAAAAAGGGGTCCTCGGCTTATATTCGGGTCAATACTTTTAGCCACTGAGGCAAGTTTGGGTCAGTGGCTAAAAGTCATTTTAAACATTGTGTGCCACTTCTCCTGACCCCCCCCCCATGTTTAAAATGACTTTTTAAAAAGTCATTTTAAAACAATGTTTAAAATGACTTTTAGCCACCAACTAAAGCACTTGCCTTGGTGGCTAAAAGTCATTTTAAACATCACACACACCCAGCTCACAAAGGAGGAGTTGCCAGGCCCTGCTGCATTTCCCATCCTAGGCTTATACTTGAATCAATAAATTTTCCCAGTTTTGGGGGTTTAAATTAGGGACCCCGGCTTACACTCGGGTCGACTTATACTCAAGTATATACGGTAAACAGCGGGCCATGGCTGCTAAGCAGCAGCAAATGGGGTGGCAATGTCAGCCAACTTTCCATCACATGCAGTAGCAGCAGCAGCTGGTTCTATCAGGCAGGAGATGTTGTCAGTCCACAACACTCGCAACCTGGAACCTGGATCTGTAGAAAAACTTGTTTTCCTTAAGGTCAACCTGCCATCACTGAATTTTGGTGCTAGTTAACACCAAAAGGCTAGAAGAAGAAAAAAAGACTCAATTTTCAGGTATTCAATTACTGAATACCATAATAAAGCAAAATTCCTTGCACACAGGGTCACACATATTATTATCATATCTGTTATGGAAAAAGCAACTTTTGAATTGGAAGCAATTACCATGCTACTGTGACACCTGTGATTTTCCTCTGGATGAGCAATCCATTCTTTCGAGGAGATTGCATTATGTGGGCATGCCAGTTTTTCATTTAACAGATGGCACTGTTATAATAATTACAGAGGGAACCAGCGCAGTCTGCTTCCACTCCTGACCTGTTGGTAGCAAGCCTCGGTAATAAACAAACTACACATACTAAAATGGTGGCTTGTGTTCAGGGATCTATTCTATTCTTCCATGTCCCCTTTTTGCCTCTCATTTCACCATGTAGACAAATAAGCAGCTGCTAAGACAATTACATACAACAGGGTCAAAAGAGGTGATTATGAAGCGCATGAAGCACAGAATGTAACAGAAGAGTTGGCCAATCAGACAGTGAATGAAGCGTGCTTGAAGAAGAACCACAACATACTTGATGAACAGATACATGAGGCCAGACGTGTAGGATGGTGTTTTCCAAATACGGTTTAAGGTGGTGGTGGTGTTTCACACTGTGCTCTGTGGAATCTCGCATCCCCTATTGTGGAAATCAGTAATGAATACCAGTTTCCCTGAACATCTGTTTCCTCATAATTTATCAAACTTTTATCTACAAGAAGGAAACTGAGTGTCTATGAACATGCCCTCAGTTCATATGTGGAAGAAGTAAAACTCATCAGACCTGGATTAAAACTCATTAGGCCCGCATTAACCAAATGTGCAACTCAGGACACGGGTGAAGATCTTGTGGTCAATGTACTGAATCACCTCAGCACTTGATTTCATTTGTTTTGATTTCAAAATCACTGACCCTAGTTCACTGCTTATATGGTATAACAGGTATTTAGGAGACAATGCAAATCAGTTACTGTAACATGATCTTTTTGAGGTGGCTCTCAAAATAAAAAAGCATTCACTATATCTACTGCTGTTCTTAAATGTTCGCCAATGGTGGACCAGCCCAGATGAAACCATGAGCACACATGGACAATCAAAGGTGTACATCAAATTGAAGCAAAACATGTTGGGGAGCTGTGTAGCCATCAGAAAAACCAAATACAAAACTAGACTAGGTGATACCTTTAGGCTACTTGTAAAATAACAAAAAAGTTGCTAATATTTTGAGGGCAACACCTCTTCATCAGAGGTGTACTAAAAGTTCAAGCATGGCAAAAGATGGAATTCCCAGGAGGGCCTCAACTAAAAAACTACCTGGCATTTATTTTCATCTTGCCATGAACTTTACATCTAAGAACTACCATTAAGTCCTGACAATTTCATCTAGGTATCACCTAAGTCTAGTTGTGTACATCAAGAGCATTAGAGGTCCACTACACTCCCATCACTTTGCTAACTAAGGTCAGGATAGTCAAAGCTATGGTTTTTCCAGTAGTGATGTATGGAAGTGAGAGCTGGACTATAAAGAAGGCTGATCGCTGTAGAATCGATTATTTTGAGCTGTGGTGCTGGAGGAGAGTCTTGAGAGTCCCCTGGACTGCAAGGAGATCCAACCTGTCAATCCTGAAAGAAATCAACCCCGAATGTTCACTGGAAGGACAGATTTTGAAGCTGAGGCCCCAGTACTTTGGCCACCTCAGGAGGAGAGAAGAGTCCTTGGAAAAGTCCCTGATGCTGGGAAAGATTGAAGGCAAAAGGAAAAGAGGATGGCAGAGAATGAGATGGTTGGACGGTGTCATCGATGCAACCAATATGGATTTGACCAAACTCCAGGAGGCAGTGGAAGATAAGAAGGCCTGGTGAGGTCTGGTCCATGGGGTCATGAAGAGTCGGACACGACTGAACGACTGAACAACACCAAAACAACAACACACTCCCAAGAACTCTCTCACTAACTCCAAGACCCATCTGATTTTTCTATGTGTTCTATATAGTGAAACTCATGCCAGGATATCTTTACCTGAACATTCTTTGGTGGTAAGACTTTTTTCTCTACTACTCTTTTTGATATTAGGAGAAAAAACACAAAACTCTGCACTACTTTAAAACAAAATTAATCTTTTACACTCAAGCAGTTCTGCCACTAGTCATTCTCCTACTAATTCTACAGTGGATAAAGAATCTGTCCAGCACACTCTAGAGCAGTGGTGGCGAACCTTTGGCACTCCAGATGTTTTGGACCACAACACTCAGAATGCCAAGCCTGTATTTTCAATGACACAGGACTGTGGGAGCTGAGGTCCAAAAATTTCTGGAGTGCTGAAGGTTCACCACCACTGCTCTAGAGAATATGTTAGCTATGAGAGAGGTAGTGCTTTATATCTATGTCAGGAGTGAGTAACACAGACATGTCCAAATCGGCCCTCCTGATGTTTTGGATCACAATTCCCAGAATTCCAAGCCTGTATTGCCAGTGACAAAGAACTGTGGGAGTTGTGGTCCCAAACATCTGGAGAGCTGAAGTTTGGACTTGCCTGGAGTAACACATACAAACAGTCGAGTGCCCCTTCCAAACTGAGCTAGTAGCTTTTTGGGGCAGCCTTCACCAGTGGAAATAACCACTGCATGGAGACAAACAGAGAAAGCACAAGGACAGATCACGGTGGTTCAGTAGTAGAACTATAACATTACCACCTCCTTTCTCTAAGAGTGTAGTCTGAATAAGACATGTGCACTGATTCCCAGGCATTTTGTAGCACACATTACAATGGTTTAGTTCATGTCAAATACAAGACTGACATTAGTCACCACTGAGTGAGTACTGCGGAAATCCCAGGACTGGTTGAAAAGTTCAAGGTTATGCCATCTGAGTAACAGATCTGCACAGTGAAGTCATTCATTTAGAGAGATGTCATGCAGGCTTGCTCCTCAGTCACGGAGTCCCATTCCTCTTGTGACTTAGATCTGATAGCCCATTCACCTGACATCTGTTAAATTTTGTTCACAAAATCACTTTTTGCTACTATAAAATGAAACACCTTCCAAGGGAATCAGCGGTGGTCAAAAGACTCTTCCGTTGAATTCAGCTAAGAACATGACACTCTTGCTATTTCAAGCAATACAAGACCTCTATTCTACTGCTAGCAAATACTCTCTAGGGCACAGGATTGTTCATTAGGCAATTACCTCGAATCAACTCATGATGAAAACGTAGTTGTGCAAAACAAGCTGCAAGACTGGTCTGCTAGTTCTCCAATTTTATTTTATCTTTAAAAAAATTTATAAAACTTTTTTTGTTATATATTTGATCAAATACAGTAATACCTTGGTTTACCAACACAATTTGTTTCGGAAACATGCTTGTAAATATACATCAAAGCAAATTTCCCCATAAGAAATAACAGAAATTCAGATGATTCATTCTGGGGCTTTATAGACCACATATTGTACACAAAATGCCAAAACTCACAAACGAAGCTGGCTAGAAATCCACATACACACAATGGTTTAGGTACGTGGTTGCAGAATCTGCTCTGTTTGGGACTAACAACTGGATTCTATTCTGTGTTTTCAATGTGACAATAATAAAATGCAATTTGTAGCCAGCACACTTAAATAGCTACCAAATGACCACATATGTTTTGAAAAAGAAGAAACAATGCTGATAAAAATTAAATATAAATATCAATATATAAAAAACTCCTAACTTTTGAAAATATTCTTGGATGGTGCAAGGGAGAGCTTTCTTCCTCTCCCCTCCCTCTGCTTTGGAGGCTTGCCTGAGATTGCACTTCCAGACAATCACCCTCAATCCAGAGGGAGGGACCACCATTGACTAACTTGTGATCATGTGACCTGCTCCAGTGCTTGTATTGCAAGACATTGCTTGTTGATCAAGACAAAATTGATCAGAAATGCTGCTCATCTTGCAAAATATGCATAGACCAAGGTACTCATAAACAAAGGTATTACTATAGTTGTGTTTTTTCTTAAAGTATATAATGCACAAAGTTTCTATCACTGCTGCAATGATTTTTTCCTGAGTTTTAATGAGCAACTACAATTGCATATGCCTTTTCTTTAAAAACACAGTGTGAATATTCTCACCCTCTCTACTGATGCTTCCAGCTTACTGGAATCAAACATCATATGGATGATGCCATACCATCCGGGATTGTGCAATATATAACATGGAGCAATACTACACAGATTTGGCTTTATAGATGCTTGGAGACAGAAAAGACCTTTAAGACCATCAGTCCTCCTGCTCAGAGGACGACACCAGAGAATGAGTGCAAGTACTGTATAACCAGTAAAAGAACAAAGGTTGCCGTTTTGGCTTTGCTTTACATGTGGCGGCTGAGTCAGTTTAGCTGCAACTTTTATCAACCCCAAAATAAAGAGAAAGAAAAAGAAATGTCCATTCCTACCTCTTTTGCCCATGCTGGCTTCTCACTGGCATTCAACCCTTCCTTGTAATGATAAAGGGCCTTCTTCTCTGTTGGTCTCTGCTCTTGTCTCTGTTGTTGCTGCTGCTGTTGCTGCTGCTGCAGGGAGACAAGGTAGTCCCGTTCCTGCTGCAGCTGCCGCTGTAGCCTCTCTGCTTGCCGCTGCTCTTCTAACTGTTTGCGCTTATATTCCTAACGAGATATATGATAGAACAATATCAATGAAGGGTACAGTGACATGAAGATATAGAATAATATAATCTAGATGGGGCTGAGAAAAGCAACAAGTTATTAGGTAGAAACAGATAATAATAATAATAATAATAATAATAATAATAATAATAATAATAAT
>JAHTLZ010000379.1:51550138-51562092 GCA_023846285.1 Phrynocephalus versicolor
AATAATAATAATAATAATAATAATAATAATAATAATAATAATAATAAAAAACAACTTTATTTTTATGCCACCTTTCTCCCCGAGGGGACCTAAGGCGGCTTACAATAGCAAAATCAACATAATATTAAAAAAATCAAGGTCAATGTTTAAATAACAATAAATACAGTAAAAGACAATACTAAAAAACAGCAGAAGCAGCAGAATTTAAAAAGGCCCCAGCGACTAAAAACTAAGTATTAAGATGTTAAAAATAAAGAATTTATAAAAAGGCTGGAGGCTCAGAAGGCTTGCCTCACATAAAAATGTCTTAAGGCCTTGCTTAAATGTTTCCAGGGAGGAGGCAGTTCTTAGCTCAAAGGAAAGGGAAGAGATTCAGTAATCCTCACAGAATATATGAACCGTGGTCCCTGTATGGTACTGGAGCAGATGTGTGTAGGCATTCTGATGCCCCATGTAGTTGCTTGGAAGGTATCAATTGTTCAGGGGTCTGATTTAAAAGTAGTCTAGCTTATTCTGACTGGACAAAAGTGCATGTCCATACTTATTTGCTTCATCGCATAGCCTTCACTGTTTTTTTTTTAAAACCTTTATGCTTCATACTGTTTTCACTGCCTCTTGATGAACAAGAAACTCGATTTTCCTTTAATTAGGTTATATCAAGAGTACAACTGTTGGTATAGCTCAGTGGTTTGGATGACCTGGCACTTGAGCCAGGAGCTGAAATCCCCACTGTGCTTGCTGGGGAGGGGGGAGAGGCAACCAAGATCACTTGTGGCATTGGTGACTGATAGGGTAATATGCCCTGCCAATTGTGCAGCACCAAGCATTCTATACCCATCTAGGGCACCCCCCTGAAGGAAAGACTGGCAAACTACTTCTGATTACTTCATATTTAGAAAGAATGGGAAGAGTGCCGTAAGTCAGAACTGACTTGACAGCACACAGTTATTATTCAAGCATTTTATCAAATGAGAGACTACTGAAGGAAAAACTATTCACAAACTGCTATTGATTTTCCTTTCTGGGGAGGAAAATATATTATTTCTTGTTATACTATGCATTTAAAGGTTTATTTATTTATTTATTTATTTATTTATTTAATTTTTATATCTGACAGCGAGATCACTCTGGATTCACAACAAAAATACTTTGCACTGAGTTTGGAGAATTAGCTTTTAAAACTGATTTGTTAGGAAACCTGTTACAAAGATGTCTAAAAGTAGTTAAGTACTGCACTACAAATGCTCATGAAAATAACACTACCTTGTTATGTTACTTGCTGCTTTTCTATTACTTAAAGACAGGTCAGGATTTATAGTAGAATGGTACAAAAATTCTACTCAGAATCCCTCTAACATGTCTGTTAAAAAAACTCAAGTAACTAGGAAATGTTACTTGTCACACTTTTTTTAAAATGCTCTCACTCCTACTTCTTAAAGTACCTTTGCAGTGTAAGTTCATTATACCCTTGTTATCAAAACTTCATTATACCCTTGTTATCAAAACACATCATATGTTATCGTAACTATGTCAACTATCTAGTCCCAGGATTAGTTGACTGAAGCAGCTCTGTTTATAAAAAGAAAGAGCTCGCATAATCTGCCCCAATAGTTAAGAGATCTACTGGAAAAAAGAAAATGAACTATGAAAGCAACAACAGCACTGACAAACATAATATTATTATTTTTTTAAAAAATAAAATAAAAAGAAAAGCAATTGACATCCAAAATAATATCATCTAAATTTGGCTTAGAGGAGGAAAGGGAAAGAAGTAAATGTGCAGGCAGATTGGCAATAGAAATATGTCAAAACTGTAAACAGCATAAAAAAGCAATGCCAAAGTATTTCTGTCAGGAATGTATAGCTAAGCAGCCAGGAAATGAAATATGCCATCTAAACCTACATAAAACTGAAAAGACCTTTACAGGGAGCAAATACATTTTAGTAGGATTATATGCCAGCACACATACTGCTAGTAGCCTTCAATTAATAGCTGAACAGCCTGCCCAAGAAGTCTGCTTCTGTCAGGATAATGAAGAATGTTCTAGAAGCAGACTAAGCAAAGAGAGGCATGCACAGCAAGGGAACCCACCACCACCACCACCACACCAGCACATTGCTTGAGAGAAAAAGCAAGGCAACTATTCAGAGGATGGCCTGCGGTTTGGCTTCTTAAAAGAAACCTACATATCTATCACAGCCTAGATATATCAGGACAACAGCTGCCAAAACAGGTTCTCAGAACAATGCCTCATGCTCACACTGCCCCAGCCTTCCAGGATTGCCACAATCAGAACTACTCTGTGTCCTGGCTTTCTTGCCTGCTTTGTTAAAAGCACACTTTTACTGCTAGTCCAGATGATTGGTAATAGATAACTACTAAGGAAGAACCTGTTCATCTTACTGGAGTACCAGTGACCTTGTTAAAGTGGTACATTCAAAGCAGTTTATCTTCTCCTGCAACAGAAGCTTTCTGCAGATAAACCCAGTGAACTGTTGGTCACCCTCGTCCCTTACAAAAGACTTAAACCAAAACTTCTTCCTACGTCATGTGTGTTAATCTGCTTATCGATGCTTGAATGACCAAGGAACGACTCCTTAAAAATAAACATCATTTAGATCTCTGTCATTCCCCAAGGATTTTCAGTGACACTCAACGGCACCAATCCTGTTGTGTTCTAGGGCATTTAAAAAACATTACTTCATGACTGTCGCTGTGCGTTTCCGCCCTGTATTTGAACAAAGGCAAGTGACTGAAATTGAGCAGCATGTGGAAGAAGGATTCTTGAGTAAACGTGGCAACCATGGAAGCCTGGAGGCACAAGGCATTGTGCAATAGATAGCATGCAGTCTCGCGACACGCAAAAGGAATTGGCCAGACGGCGAGGCACCGATCCTGCCCCCCCCCCCATTACCAGAAGAAGCGCTTGCTCCTGCAGTAACTGCTGCTGCAGGATCTCTAACTGCCTTTGTTCTTCCTCTAACTGTCGCCTGATGTACTCCTGGAGATGTGGCAGCAGGGAGCAGAGAAAAGAGAGAGAGAAAAGAAAAGAACCGTAATTCCAAAGAGAAAGAAAAAAGCACCACAAGGAAAAGAAACCCCAGATAAACTC
Source organism: Phrynocephalus versicolor (assembly GCA_023846285.1). Lineage (NCBI taxonomy): Eukaryota > Metazoa > Chordata > Lepidosauria > Squamata > Agamidae > Phrynocephalus > Phrynocephalus versicolor. The sequence continues at coordinate 51,553,252 of JAHTLZ010000379.1, forward strand.
AAGAGACAGGACAGGGCCCAGAAGGCATTGTAAAGTTATCCCAGTGTAATACATTCAGCGGAATACAACTTTGACATACACACTGTGCCACTATTCCACACAATAAACATCACAGTTACGTTCAGGACTGCGTCTGCCTACTATTTAAAAGAAAAGGAATCATTCTGGGCCAGAAATCCTCAAATTTTGCAGAAATAAGCAGGGACACATTCATTATATGGTTATCACAATAATAAAAAGCCTATTAATTTTTGATCAGATCTGTTCAATTGTGCTAAGGTGCTGTTTCTTTAAAATACTGTAGCTACCGCCTCCAAGGCTGGACTGAAGGACCCAAAGTTTGTACCAAGAATAGTGGAAGTACACCCCTGCTTTAAATGAGAAGATGTGCATCCTTTGGGGGGGGGGGGGCTGGAATCCTTTTCAGGGAAACGCTTATGTTAGCAGCTTGCAGGGCAATGGTGAATGCAAGATTTCTTAACTTTTATCAAAATCCCCTGGTATGAGCAGGGGGACACCTTGTATCATTCTGAGTGAGGTGCGGTTTGTGGCTCCTCTTACTGAAATCACAGGGCAATCCTACTCACATTTGAATATTTCATTCCCCCATCCTTGATTTCATAACCCCACCATTTCAATCCATTTCCACAGTGTGATACGCTAAAGAATAATTTTCAAATTCCAAATAGGCAATTCACAGTTGACCTCAGAAGACAGAGAACAAAGGGAACATATGAATCTTAGGCTCATCCTAGATCATTTTTATCACAATGAACTGTGATTGTTTTCATGATATTCTAACACAATTACACAATACATTATATTTATATTACCTAGTCCTCCACATTCTTTAGATGTAGCAAAATCAGAACAGCCTGTAGTTTAATTGGGGAGGGTCACTCTAAAATGATGGGGTGAGTCACTCTGCTCAGGCACCGAGAGCAAGAAAGGATCAGGAGATAAAGCCATTCAAACTTTTTGCAAGTGTGCATGTGAAGTATCTATCCTGTAGTTTTGTATTTGTTTCTCTAGCTGATATATAGCCAACACGAACCAAGTCATTAACAGTTCAGCAGCAGAAATAGGAAGGAACTCACGCGTGGTGAACCAAACATGGTTTCTTATCCTTCCCAAGAGCAAACTCAGTTAAATTGCAATCCTATACACATTTAACTGGAAGTACATCTGAGCAAACAGTTCTATAATTGTCTTGTAAAGAACTTTTAACTACTTGTTTTGCATCAGTGGTGGTGAATCCATTGGTAACAATGAAGTGGAAAGGTGCAGATCAATGGGAGAAACTTCAAATGACTACCTGGATAACTTATATAAAATAACATTAAAAATAAAGGATGTGGGACAGCCCAATGGAACCCGATGATGGAGATGCAGTGCTGAAGTGACATGTTCAACTTTTCCATGTTTAGCTGAGATGGGAGAAGGGAGCACCGGTAAGCCCGGACAGAGGACCAGTATGAACTGGCCCCCAGAATTTTACAAGTTGATAGGATGGTGGAAAACGGTCCTCAGAGGAAACAAATGTGACGAATAAAATGTAGGTGTTACACTTGGTTTAAAAGTTATGTACACTTTCTGCATTAAATCCTGATCAAAGTTAAATTACTTAAGAAGCTAGGCCAGTTTATCATGCTTAGCCCAGCATTATCTGCTCTGACTAATATTCTCTTGGATCTCACCTTATGCCTAACTTCATCTGAAGTGGAAATGCAAAGTCTAAACTCGGACATTCTACCATGTCAGGCATTTGCTTTACTGCAACAATCCAATAAATAATAATTGCAAAGCTGCAGCATTGTAGTGGATCAACTGAGACTAGCCACAGTTAAGACCCACTAGCTGTACCTTAAGAAACTTTACACTTAAGTTACAGTTATTATTTTACATGTAAACAGCACAATCCTAAGGACTTTTGAATTAGAGGTAAGACTTAGATGCCTTAAGCATATCCGATCTTGCCTGATTTTGGAAGCTAAATAGGGTTGGCCCTGATTAGTACTTGGATGGGAGATCACTAAGGAATACCAGGTGCTGAAGGCGCCTGGAGTACGAACTGGCAAACCACTCCAGTATTCCTGCCAAGAAAACTCCATGGATGTGGGGTCACAAACTGTCGGTTATGACTGTAACACCACCACACACACACACACACACACACACACACACACACACACACACACACACACACACACACACACACACACACACACAGAAGACGTAGCCATTATTTAGGGACCATTGAGTCTCTGGTGCATATGATCCTATATTGTCCTCTTTACAAGGACATCCGTGCTTCCCACCTAGAGCCACATCTTGCTAGACTCCCTGGTCACCAGGATGAGGTCATTTTGCATAACCTTTTGTCAGGCTTAGATAAAACCCACACTAGGCAGATTGCCACATTTATCAATTTGTTAATCCAAAGCCTTCTGTTCCACACCTCCAAATATAGTTTGTTCATTCTGGATGGTCTGCAGTCGATTATGGCTGGACAAATACAATGCTACATGGAAACACCCTCCTGCTCTCGTCCTGTTACAATTTTCCTATATTCCCTCTACCCTTCCCTGTTTTTAAGTGATACTGGTTTGGGTATGCACACTCCCACAATTGTGTGTTTTATTCTCTATTGTTCATTGTCTATTTTATTTATTTATTTATGCCAATAAAGGTGTCTGACTGACTGACTGACTTAGCCATTAATGAGCACCTAGTCTCATGCTCTGTGGTTGCCTTCTTCGCTTACTGGCAATGGAATTTGAAGAGGGGAGGTTCCTAGTCCCACATAAGCTTTGTGAGTGAGCAAGAACCAAGACTTTTTCAGTACTCCTTCTGATATCCTGCTTGTGTGAAGTTCCTACACACAAACAGGAACTTCTCTTCATGTTTCTCCATCACTGTATGAAGAAAGCGAGGACAGAGGGGTAGAACTAGGAGCTTCCCTTTAAGAGTACAGAGGAAACCGGGCCGATAAATGCCCAAATAGGGCTCAATCCCTTATTTGTGCATAGGATTGCAGTGTAAAGGCCTTCAAGGAAGCTATCGCGCAAACAGGTGTGGCAAGCACTCTACACTGCAAGTTCCACCAAAGGAAAACCATTGCTTTTGGTAACCACCCACATGCCTTCTAAAAAGTAAGAAGTCCAGAGAAGGGCTTCGCTGATCATTCTAAATCACTAGCAAGTTGATAAACTGTTACTAAGAGGCCATGTCAGATTTTTCAGGTGTGCTGTTTTGGTATATCATCTTTTAGTGGACACCTGACAACTTAACGTATGGATGCCCCAGACATGTTAGGAAGCACACCTATAAGAGATGCCTAACCGTCAGAGAGTTTGGCTTGACTGTGGCACCCTATGGACGACACCTTCATTGACAAATCAGACGTTCGCCCTGGGAGAGCAAGATTCTATTTTTGTAAAGAAAATATATATACTGGAGGCTTACGTGGGTTACCTGCTCATGCTCAGCGCGCCTCCTCTCCTCTTCTCGTCGCATCTGCTCCTCATAGTGCCGTCTCTGTTCTCGTTCTTGCTGCTTCCTTAATTCCTTCTCCCTCCTTTGCTGCTATAAGAGAAGGGGGTAGAATCTATAAAAATCAGACAAAATCTTTGGCCAGTACACACAGAAGATCTCATAAGAACAATTTTCAGAGAGGAAGCCATGTTAGTCTCTCTCAACCACAACAAGAACTACAAAAATAGGTGCTTCCTTTAGAATTAATGCATTTATTGCAGCGTAGACGTTCATGGGTATATAATCTGTTATCTTCAGACATAACGGAACACAAATCTGGGCTGCAGATTCTGATAGCATAGAAGTTTTATTAGATCCGACACCAAACTGGAAACCTCCCACTGAGTATCAAAATTGTTGGGAGAAAAAAAGCATTAAAACTGGGGCTCAGATTTGCATTCCATCTGCCTAAAGAAGTCAATTCTGTCCACAAAAGCTCACAGTGAAATAAATGCTAGCCTTAAAGGTGAATCAATACTACTGCTTTCGTTTTGTTTATATTCTGTTATTTCATTAGAAGAATATCCCTGCACAGCATGACAGAGCTTCAAATTTCACTGTGACAGCTAAATTGTCACTACAGTGGTACCTTGTATAAAAGGAATTAATACATTTCAAATGAAATTATGTTAAACAAATTTTCCTTTGTACAAATCTCCCACAGGAATGCATTTAATATGGAGTAATCCCTAATTGCAACCATATTTATGTTGTACGGATTCGCCCCATAGGCGATTCTGTTAAGCAAATTTTCCCTATCTCCGGAATCTTTTCATGTTGTAAAGATTTTATGTTATACAAACTGTTTGTTATACAAGGGTCCACTGTATTTCCTAAACAAATGAATTATTTAGTTCAATAAAATTATATACATGTCACTCTGTTATACCATCAGAGAACAGGAATGTCTAAACCACATCAATGTTGAGTCGATTCCTTGCAACTAAATCCACTGATTAGTCCCGGCTAAACATACTGAATCCATGAAAATCTGTTACATTGAATCAGCGAGTCAATGGAACATATCATGGACGCAAGGAGCCTACTTTTGCTGGGACCAACTAAATATTTTTCCCAAAGCAGGAAAATAACTTAAAGGAATCTTGAATGTTAGAAAGTCTAGTTACAGATTAAATTCAGTGAACACAGAATAACCTGGATCCAGAAGATGCAGGGCACCAACTATCAGAAAGATCTTATGATATGACACAAGGTACGTTGGTAAAAATAAACAAAATGAGTTCATCTCTGATGAAGGGCATCCTGGATTATATAGACCCACATGAAGAGAGAACAGAATAATCAGACCATCTATAATTTTAGTCCAGTGTGTTATATCCTGAAATGACTGAGGTGCTTTTGAAAAACCTGGAAAGAGCATACAAAATCACAGTTCCTGATAAAGCCCACCAGCAAACGGTATTAACAGCAAAGCTGTGCCTTTTTCTGATCCAGTGTAGCTAATAGTGCCTGGCCCAATTTTTAAAAAAAGAAGAATATTAAGCGTCATGCTCAAACTCCCATGCAGACGTAACATTTTCTCCAGAACAAACCATTTGTTTTCAAGGGAAACGGTGTAGACTATTTTTACTGGATCCCAAAGAATGCTCACTGATTTCAACTGCTCCAAAACCAAATATACTAAATCACTCCAAAGTGACCAAGAATACAGTACAGTCCCACAAAACGATACGGTGTGGGGGTAGGAGATATCTCGGACATCTAGGAACTGAAAATGTACAGAATGCATTTGACACTGAACACAGAAAATCAGAATACAGAGCATTCTTTGGATTTAGCTCAATTTCAGGATATTACACAAGGAACCTGCAGTGTTTCTGTAAGTAAACCATGGTGGTGGTGACAGTTTTCTGAAGCGGAAGATCTAGGACAGCCTGTAGTTTGAGCAGGATTATTTATTTATTTGTTTACAAGTATTTTTACCCTGCCTTTCTCCCTTAGTTGGACCACGAGACATGGGTTTTTACAGATTATGCTGGGACTCCAATGCAAGCAACCTGTGGTTTATCTACATTCACCTCCTTGCACTACATTTGCACCTACTTGCTGGACAGCAAAAGAAACGGCTTCCAAAACGGAAGCCACTGGGAGGGCTAGGCCACGTGGATTGAGGTCCAAGCCTTTCCCAGGGCAGTCACAAAACATGGACACAAAACCCTTTGGAGTGATCAAGGTTTATTCTGAAAAAGGCAGGAGCGACACACGGCGTTGTTGCCACCATGTGTGATTCCGAAATCCCAATGCAAGCCTTGAGAGCTTTCTCTAAGCCATGCTAATTTGCTCGGGGAAAGAAAAGGCCAGTCATTTGAAAGTCAGGGGGCTTTTTGTACATTAGCAACCTCTCTGCGCAGAAATCAATATGGTCTCATAATTACATGCCACTCGGGTCTGCAGCACAAGGCATACTCAGTATTGATTGCCGCCATGGATGAGATGTGTCTACACTGGAGGCTGTGTGCCTTGAAAGAGAAATGAAGATGTGTAAAATCCTTCATTAGTAGTGGCATTAAGCATCCTGGCCAATGTCAGCAGCACACAGCTGGCTGGGCGGTGTTTGCACTCGGCTCTTTTAGGTAAAATGTATTCCTCCCAGTCAGATTCAGAGCATGATCTCACTCTTCTGCTAAGAAATGTTGTAGTTCTCTGAGCGTGATACTTGTGGCTTTTTGAAAATGTGACAATCTTTCCAACAAAACCAGCTTTTAGTGTAACAGGTGTACATTTCAATGTATTCTCAAAGGCTGTCACGGCCAGAATCTGATAGATGTTGTGAGTTTTTTGGGCTGTTTGGCCGTGTTCTGGAAGTTTTTCTACCTGACGTTTTGCCAGACTCTGTGGCTGGCATCTTCAGAGGCAAGGAGCTCAGGGAACTAGGAGTTCTCTCTGTGCTCATTTCGTCACTCAATTTTCCTGGGGTCAAAATATGCTGGTGGCTTCAGGTGAGAAAATGCTGTAACAAGCCTCTATACCCTTCCACAGGATGTGGTGATGGCATCTGGCCTGGATGCTTTCAAAAGAGGATTGGACAGATTCCTAGAGGAAAAGTCTATCACAGGTTACAAACCATAATGGAGATGTGTGATCTCCAGGCTTAAAACCAGGGTACTTCAATAGCCAGATGCAGGGGAGTGGTATCAAGAGATAGATATCTAGTCTTGTGCGCTCCCAGATGCATTTGGCGGGGCCACTGTGAGATACAGAAAGCTGGACTAGATGGGCCTTTGGCCTGATCCAGCATGGCTCTTATGTTCTTATGTTCATGACGTGTCCTCAGTGCTGGAACCATAAGCGGCTCCTAATTTTTAAACAAATTTTAAAAATACCAAAGCAAACTTCTCACCTATTTCTCTACTCTTTCCTGCTATTCCAATCATGAATCTTTAAGAGCTTATTGATTTAGCAGTTTCACTGTGGTGATGTTTCATCCACAAGAAAGTGGACTTTGAGGGCTCATCGCGTTCTTTCTTTTTAAGTGCAGGAAATAAATTCATTACAACTGTACAAGATATATTTGCAACTGAAAATGACTGAAGAGACAAGTAGAAATTTAAGTGCAACTGAGCTTTAGCTTTTTCATCTTTTTCAAAGACCCTGAAATGCGCAATGTCTCACAGAAATTGGGCAGGGGGCAGAACACGGAAGGAGGAGCGATTCATGGGTCACTAGAGAAGAGTCATGTGAGAAAAAGTACAGCTGTGACACAGACCTTAGGCTTCTATAGCGTAACTTTGTCACAAGATTAAGATTCTTCTATGATTAACGTAAAATTAAAAAAGCAGTCATGGGGGAGCCTGAAACAGACTGGAATTGTTTCTGAGAAAAGACGTTCAGACTTTCTCTCCAAATTAAAATCCCTCCCGACAAAGTGCTTAATTGCCCTGAAGGGAAAATATCTACCTGAAACAATATGTGTAATCTGACTGGAGAGCCCAGTGGTTAAGAACACCTGGCTATAGAGTTAAGTGTTGGTTCTCCACGTCACCTCCTGGGAGAAGAACCAGACTGTCTGGTCTATAGAAGCGGCATGGTGCCAGAAAGACCGCCGGAAGGAGAGATGAGTAAACAGTTCTGCTTCACACCCAGAGAATCTAGGGGACAGTCACCATAAGTAGCAACGGTACAATCAGTAGCATTAATAGCACTTGTTATATACATATTTCTTGGGGAAACAACTGCTACCTGCTACCTGGGCAGTTTTATATTTGGAAAGCAGGCTGAGTGAAAATCGTGAACACTACCTTTTTCAGTGCCACTGTCCCCACCTGATGTCACCCATATTACTCCCGCCATTAAGATAAACATGAGAAAAAATAATGTACCAGCTCATATGTTACATGTTGTCATTCCCCCCGCCCCAAGTCTGAAGCACCATTATTACCACCACCAGATTTTGCTTGCATTCCACTTCTGTTCATGACTGCAGTCCTATACTTTCCCCTTTTTAATGAGGGGAATGGGGGATTTGTGGCTTAGTCATCGTGACTACTGAGAAACAGACACTGTACCACTGACATTGAGTTGCTGGACACTAGGTAGACAAGCTATCCTATCCGCTGAGCATGTGGAATGTGCCTGTGTTCAGAGAAGATCCACTGCGCTCCCACAAAGTAATACACTAAACAGCCATTAAACAGAACGATGGCCCTACATAGGAGGGGTAACAGCTCATGACCAGAATCAGCAGTACACCTCCATTTGAAGGATAAAGGGCACTCATTCAAAGATGAGGATGTACACAAATTAGACAGAGAAGAGAGGTGGTTTGAGAGAGGAGTACGGGAAGCCATTCATGTGAGCATTGAAACCCCCTCTCTCAACAGAGGTGGGGGCCTCAGGCATAGTCTATCTGCTACTTATTAGGGTGTGCTTTTCACAATACCCACACAAATGAAAAAGCCTTCACCACCAAGGCCATAGCTAACGACCCATACTTTATATGTTTCAGCACCTTAGGCCATTGTTCACTTTAAGGCTATGGATACTATTGTCTACCTAACAAGCCTATTCACACCATTGTTCATCTTATGAGCCTATTTCAGACCAGGGTGACAAGAGGTCAAAGTGGACTATAAGATGGAGGACTTGCATAAGCTGTATTCAGACTGAGGAAGCTGTTTCAATGAGCAGCGAAATGTTTCTATCCCTCAAGAAAAAGAAGTCCAGTAGCCATGACTCAACTTTCAGATAAACTCACCTGAATGATTGAGAATCTTCACAGGCATATCAAAAAGTAATGCATTATAAGGAATTATTTAACTTATAATACATTGTGTATTTATATTATTT
>JAHTLZ010000379.1:51571280-51601758 GCA_023846285.1 Phrynocephalus versicolor
TAAGTAAGTAAGTAAGTAAGTAAGTAAGTAAGTAAGTAAGTAAGTAACACTATTGAGAGAAGTGGGAACCACATGATGGTGTGCTTTTCTATGCAAAAACATTTATTAAATTTAAATGCTGATCAGGATGCATACTGGGCATTTTTTCTCACATCTAATTTTCTGTCTGGAAAGTTTTTTTTTAAAAAAGAAAAACCTCTAGATGTGATCTTGGTGGTGTCAGCTCTGGAAAGAACTGTATCTCTTGCTTGGAGGTTGGTTGGACCAGCCCTACATATCCTTCCAGTGATGCTTTAGAAGCCAGCCTTCCCAGTGGCAACAATAACAAAATAAAAAGAGGAAAAGAGATTCCCGCAAAAAAGGTGTTCGCCGGCATGGAGTCTGAGAGTAGTTCCTCTGGAACTGACAAAGTCTCCATGCAGATGGTCAGCCCTGGAGATGCTGATGAAGAATAGCCACACTGGATTCAGCCCAAAAATCTATCTACAACAGGCCAACCAGTCACTTCAGTGAAGTCCACAAACAACATACAGTACTAGGATGACAGCTTTTCCCAACTGTTATTCTCCAGGAAATTGCAATGCACAGACACGGCGAATTACCATATGCAGATCAGCATGCACATGTAACTGGTAGCCTTTGAGGCCTCTTCTATGCATCCACCCAACCTCCTTTTAAAGATCAATAAATTTGTTGCCACTTGACGACGTATTATATCTTTAAAAGCTTCCTTTTGCCTGTTTTGAATCTTTTGTCAGTCTAATTCACAGAATGACCCTTGGGCCTACTGATAGGCAAGGAGCAGCAAATTTATCTATCCACTTTCACTGCATCAGGCATAATTTTATAAATCTTGCTATTGTATCTCATTCATTCCTCTTTTTTTCCTAATTTTAAAAAAATCCAAATTAAAGTGCGCGAGACACAAAGACTCCCTGATATACTACTACATCTTAGGTTATCTTGGTTTGTCAATCAAAATTTGTGCAGGGTAAATTGTCTGAGAAGGAAGTTATGAAAGACGCAGCCTGGGGTGACTTTTCCAACCATCTGGAACATGGGCATCAATTTCTCAATGCTGTGCATATAACTACATGATTATTCAGAAACAAAATTGAAAAATCACAAGGACCAAGCAGAGGCGTCATGCAGATTTTGGGCTAGACTTCATGTAGCCTACTGGTCCGACCCAAAAAGGTGCTAAACATCCTCAACTCCTTACATGCCTCTTCAACGACCAAGAATCAGATAGACAGATAGACAGGTCGCTCACAAATGCAAACCTATTTGAGGCAGAAAAGCAGCAGAAGAATATTACTTGCTTCAGTGTAAAAAGACAATTGACTACCCAATCCCACAATGCAGGGCTGCAGCTAATTCCACATCTGATATCACCCAAGGATTCATTTTCTTTCACATATGTCCCCAGTTCAAGATTGGAGCCTTTGAATAGCTTCTTAGACTTGGCTACTATAAAGGTGTGTGTGTGGGGGGGGGGGAGCAGAAGACCCACAAATGGGATGGACTCACATCATTTTGAAGGATAACGGCCACCATTGTGGCAATGCAAAGTACTATTTGGAGAAGCCTTCAGATACTTGCCAGGCTGACTGGTGCTGTTGTCTGATACACGTTTTGCCTTTTTCTTGTAGCCCTGGAGGGGGCTGCAGACGCCAGGCTTGAGAAAGAACCACTGATTTCCCCCCAAACGGCAGGAAGTTAGAAGCCTAACAGACTTTTATGTTCAAATTGACGACCCTTGGGCTGCACTGCCCTTCGCTAGGGACCAAGAGAACAAAGGAGGGCTCTCATGGCATAAAAAGGCAGAAAATGACTGGTTCCACTTAACAAGAAGATCCATTTCTTCCGACCCTTTATCTAGCAACTGGCTAATTATCTTTCTTTCAGACCAGATGAGAAGACTTCAATGTAACAGTGGATACAAGAGCATCCAGGAGCGGATGGACTACTCTTCCTCAGTATGTCTGGAAGTTGAGTCATGGCAACTGGACTTCTTTTTCTTGAGAGATAGAAACATTTCACTGCTCATCCAATCAGCTTCATCAAGAAAAAGAAGTCCAGTTGCCATGACTCAGCTTCCAGATAAACTCACCCGGATGACTGAGAATCTTCACACACATCTTCCTCAGTATGCTCTTCAGTCTGGGAACAAAGGGGCCTCAATTATAAGCAGGTGAAACATACAGGGTGAAATTGACCTGTGAACCCCAGAAAGAACTGAGTATTGCAGCTAGACAATAAATGGGAAAAGAGTTGAGATACGTTCCATGTCAAGTAATAACATGTTTGTCACTTGATTATCCGGTACCATTGCCAGGTGAACGTTACAAATGCCGGAAGCCTGAGGTCCCTTTTCATTTCTTTTTATAACATGATTGCTTGTTTTCTGACAGGATTTATCAGAATGGGATAACATTTTGCATCTGCAGCAGCCATTTTACTTTCCCTCACAATGACTTGTGTTGTCAGGAACTAAATGATGATTGTGTTGACAAGTCTAGCTTGACAGATCCAGCAGTCCCAGCAGAACTACATCTGTACTGCCTGCTCAATCACCTACATGCCAGCAATAATAATAAAAGGGGAAAAAATCCAAGGAGATCCATCTCACAGGGACAGCACTTACTTTGATTTCTGTACATACATCTCAGGCGTAGCATTCTGGTGAAATTTAAATGGCTGCTACAGAAAAGGTATGTGGAAGCAAATCCAGCTTCCTGGTAGTGATGCCAACTAGAAGGGTATTCCTCTAGCTGACACCTTCCTTATTTTCCCCCAACTGGTGAGACTCCAAGTCCAATGATGCTAGCTGACCCACATGGGCGTATCACCTGGAGGTGAGCTGATGTAAAGAAATGTAGTATGGATGATGATGACAGCATCTTAGAACCCCTTCCAAAAAAAAAAAAGATGCTCCTCTTCTATAAAGCAGTGTAAAACCATGCCAAATCAGAAGTTTGAGCTTTACATTTTTAAAAATCAAATGCTTATAGCAGGATATCGAGACTTTCGGATGAGTCTACAAAAACAATCTTGCATGGACTAATGACTACCTTATGACATGAGATTCTGAGGCCATCCTTCTTGCCATTAGGCCATGACATCCTATAAAACCTTACAGCTAGGCAATGAGATCGAGCTTTTCATTTTTTATTCATTCCCTGACCAACTATCGCTATTCCTTGGGAAGCCAAGATTTTTAAACATATTTACACAGTGACAGCCAGGTTGAAACTAAGCAGCAACTGCAAATGCAATGCGGCTCTAGAATGCAGCCCTTATTGAAAATCCAGCTGCTAAGCATCTAAACATTACCTCTTCTAACCTCCGCCTCTGTTCCTTCTGTTCCTCAATCCTCTTTTGTCGCTCTGCCAACAGTTGCCGCTTGTGCTCTTCATTCTCGCGTTGCTGTTGCTCCAGCTGTTGCCTGCGGAGGGCCTCTGACCGCTCCTTATTTGCAAGCTGAAGCCTTAGAAAGTCCCGTCTCAACGTCGACTCTCCTGGCAAGTTTAGGATGGAGCTGCAGGAAAGACAAATTTGCATGTGTCCAAAGATGCATCTGCACAGAAGTAGATCTAACATTCAGAGGGTAGCGAACAGTCAAAGGTACTCTTGCAACTATATACCACCTTAGGCTGTGTGTGAAGAGTTAGGGTATACATTTAATTCTTCAGAAACTTTATGAACATGGAATATTGTGCTTGCCTAGCCACAATTCAGAACGCCAGGAAATGGCTCAATCTTGCTGCACAACACCGGGACTTCACTGGCAGCAGGAAAAAAGGGTTCCAGGCTTCACTGAGCAAAGGGGAGCAAAGGGAAGCCTTGTTGAGGACAATGCAAGAGTAGTAGGTGATACCCTTTATTAGACCACTTGAAGCAATAATGCAATCTGCTAACTTTCATGGATCAGGCATGCACTGGTGTCTTATCAACGCAGAGAATTTAGACACCCACAAGTTCATGGGAGACAGCGAGCCAGGCTTGCTTCTTTGAGGTAAGTCAGAAAAGGTACAGGCTATATGGGAGGTGTGGTTTTTGTGTTGCAGCTCAGGAAGCTGTTGATTGGATATCATGGCCCAGTTCCTCAAATAGAGAAAGTCAGGCATTATGGATATAACCTTGCACACGACTGTTTTTTTTTGTTGTTTTTTTTGAAACTACATATTTCTTCTTAGAGCTTCAATTTCCAAACCTTTTATTTGGTGTGGGCGACCCAAAGAAGGGAAGCTATATAGGCCCCAAAGCTCTGACATGTTGCCTAAATGTTTTCCAAAAACATGCCCCTTATGTTTCGTAATAAAAAGGGGGTGTGGGAGTTACCAAAGACTGCCACTGGAAACCAAGGTGAAAATCTTCCGTACTATGTAAAACATGGACAGTGAAAAAAGGCACGGGAGAAAAATCAACTACCCCGTATATACTCGAGTATAAGTCGACCCGAGTATAAGCCGGGGCCCCTAATTTAAACCCCCAAAACTGGGAAAATTTATTGACTCAAGTATAAGCCTAGGGTGGGAAATGCAGCAGGGCCTGGCAACTCCTCCTTTGTAAGCTGGGTGTGTGTATGATGTTTAAAATGACTTTTAGCCACCAAGGCAAGTGCTTGAGTTGGTGGCTAAAAGTCATTTTAAACATTGTTTTAAAATGACCTTTTAAAAAGTCATTTTAAACATGGGGGGGTCAGGAGAAGTGGCGCACAATGTTTAAAATGACTTTTAGCCACTGAACCAAACTTGCCTCAGTGGCTAAAAGTACTGACCCGCATGTAAGCCGAGGACCCCTTTTTTCAGCCCAAAATTAGGGCTGAAAAACTAGGCTTATACTCGAGTGTATACAGTAATTTGAAAAGTGGTGATGGAGGAGAGTCCTACGGATACCACAGTCAGTCAGAGAGGCAGAAAAGTAGGTGCTCAATCAAGTCAAGCCTGAAGTTTCACTAGGGCACGAATGAATAAAACAGGGCTATCCTGCCTTACACACACAATGAGAATACAGAGCTGACTGGAAAAGACAATATTTCTGGAAGGGAGGGGGCTGTACGAGGAGAGAAAGACGTAACATGAGACAGATTGTCTCAATAAAGGATCCATAGCTGTTAGTTTGCAGCACCTAAGTAGAACTACTGGAAGCAACAAAGGAAGCGACAGAAGGAAGTGAGAATGATCTAGCGTGAGACTCAATAAAGAAAGTCACTGTTGACGAATTGCAAGAACTGCTAATGATATGGCATTTCCAGGGTCATTATTACAGTCACCAAACATAAAGTGACTTGATGGCACTTTTTCTTTCTTTCTTTCTTTCTTTCTTTCTTTCTTTCTTGGTTTGTTTGTTTGTTTGACTCATATACTACCCATCTAGCTGATGTCTACTAGGTAACATCTTTTGAGCTTTTTAAATTACCAATACCAAGCAATTTCATAGCAACACGACAGCCGGAACGGTTGAACAATCAGATAGAGACTATGGTAGGATATAGGCACAAAAATTCTACTGGTATTGAGTTAGACTATTCTAAGCCACAAAGCAAAAGGGAATTCCAGAGTTTGAACAATTGGACTTCGTTTTCTATTCTTTTAAAAATATCTCTTTCTGTCTTTTCACAGCCAGATACAGAATCCCCTTGCAAGCATGAATCCCAAACAGCCTGTTTTGCCAGGAAGGAATTAAAAGGTTCTCCTGATAGTCTGCTAATTAGGTCCTGAATAAGAGCTTTAAATTGCCCCGGTTCCATAGTCAGTTTCTTCTTTGAAAATGTATGTCAGCAGACTGGACTCAAATCCCGAGAGAATGTCTACGGAAAGCACTTTACACTCAAGACAAACTCAGCTGCTGTGTGATTTTATAAAGTATGCAGAAACACTTTTAATATGCCTTATAAAATTGTATGATAATTCCCTGAAGACACATGGCAAAATGTCCCCCCTTCAGGAGGACTGTTACTCTAATATGTTCTTTAAAGCAAGACCCTTGTTTGATTCTCTGAATTCCTTTCAATATGAGCCATGACCTTTCTTCCCAATGCCTCCTTTGCCCCCTCTCTGCAGCTGCAGCCTTTGCTGAAGCTCTTTTTCCTGACAAGACATGCTCAGCATTATAAGAAATCATGCATGCTCAGCATTATAAGAAATCATGGTGTTTTCCATTTGAAAGGCATTTTGGGGTACCAGTATTTTAGCCCCCACAGCCTAGATTCTTTTCAAATAAGGTTAAAGGAGTACGTCTGTGAAGATTCTCAGTCATCCAGGTTCGTTTAACTGGGAGTTGAGTCATGGCTACTGGACTTCTTTTTTGAGAGATAGAAACGTTTCGCTGTTCATCCAAACAGCTTCATCGGTCATCCTTCATCGGAAGGAAGGAAGGAAGGAAGGAAGGAAGGAAGGAAGGAAGGAAGGAAGGAAGGAAGGAAGGAAGGAAGGAAGGAAGCAAGCAAGCAAGCCTTGGGGACATCCTTCAAAGTCTGGTGTGTATGTATGTGGCCTCCGGACACTTGGAAACTGTCCATTCCAGTCTATGATAACTTCATGTCTTTCTCTGAATTAGTAGAAGGCTGAAACAAATCTAAATTTCACTTCTTCACCTGCACAAATGCTTGCAGTACCTTGGATATGAGCCAGGAGTGGAAGCCACAAGTTAGAGGCAAGGGTGAATCACAAGCCACACTCCAATTTAAGAGAGAATTGCCCCCTCCACCCCAATTTATGACGACAACACATCCTCCCAATCTCCCCATGACCCAAAAGCTCAACCCAAACATTTTTCTATTATATTCTTCCAATCAGTATGTCTTTAACCGGTGCTACTCAGAGCACTATATACAGGGACACAATCAGAAATGAACTATGGTCATTACCTGGGTTCTCCAGAATCATTTTCTTCCTCTTCCTCTTCACTTCCACTGTACTCATATTCAGTCTCATCTAGGAACATAATTAAATGTCAGTGCCCTTTACAGAAATTATTCATTTTGCTGCAAAATGAAAGACCCCAGGGCTCTTGTATAAGAACAGATTTTTTTTTAAACAAAAAATAGTGCTAGGGATGTGTGAATCTATATTGTTTCAGAAATGACATGGCTTCACATGACAAGCTACACATTGAACCTGAATTTAAATAAAGATAAAAACCATGGAGGTTATGAAAATATAATTGCATTTCACTGGGCTCACTCTATTATCTGAATATGGAGGGTGTATTTTCCTACGCTGCTGAACACTGAAAGAGGTTCATTTAATTTTTCGGACTGAAATATTTACAACAAGCCATATTGGTTGGACAATTTGAAATATACTAAACAGGTACAGAACTGGTAGAATTTTCCTCATTGCCAATCTAGGACATTGTTATGCTGTTTTCTAGAACATTCAGAGGGAAACCAAAAGCTCTTTTCCAGGCATCCAAAATTATAACACGAGGAAAGTTCTACTTCATCTAGTAATGTGGCATCTCCAGCATACATCCTTCATTTGTAAAACAAAATATGTCTCACACCGCCCAGAGTAGCCCAGTAGCTAGATGGGTGCCATATAAATCCAATAAATAAATAAATAAATAAAATTACAACAAACTAAAATATGTTTTAGATGGTACTGATATAATTCAAGCATGATTTAGAATTTGCATCAGTGCTTGCAGTATGGGAAGGCAAATTTCTTAACTTTTGAGATAATTTCCAGACAGTGTTTCTCAAAGGCTACAGAAGCTCATGAATTATCCTTTTGGGGTAGTGTTTTAGAAGGAGGGGGCTGTGGATTTAATGAAAAGCCCTAATCTTTCTCAGCATGATTTAAGCCAATATCTGCTCCCATTTCAAAAGAAAAAACTATCATAATATGTCACATGAAGAGAAATCATAAAATATTACTTTAAAATAATTTATCTGCTGTTTCACTGGCATTATAAAAACAGTAGATGTACATTCTGGAGTTAGTAGACTGGAAATACATTCAGTCAACTCATTTGTTCTGATACTGTATTTCATTTTATGAGCCTGTTCAATCAACATCAAATCTATTATTTCTAAAGAACATGACTTTAATAAATATTATGACAATAAACCTGTTTCGACCTGAAATTTTTGCAGTGCTTTTACAGTGAAATATAATTTAACAAAATGAAAATATACCCAAACATGTTAAAATCAGTTAAAGAAAACTTCATTTAACACATATTTCTATTGTTCTTTGAACACATCATTGCATTTAAGTGCGCTATATACTATGCCAGACCAAATGCCAGACGGAGAAGGAACCAATCATATATCATATATGAAGCATAACTTATAGGGGTACTATCTCATACTTTGCCGGATGCAAATGGAAGAGGGTGGTCACGTCAAGGTTCCTATGCTAGAATTTTTTGGGATGGTCATGGTGCTTCTTAGCTAAACAGGAAGTTCCTCTATGGGTTTTTTTTAACTGAGCAAATTAACGGGTTCCCTTATCAATGGAGACTAATCCTGGTATGGAGAAAAGGCTTTGTCCCAAGTGCAACACTAACTGGACAACGTAATTTTTCCCATGCAACAGAACAACAGACATTTATTTATATGGGGGAAAATAAAATGATGCACTCAGGGGTATCATTAATTCTCCTAAGACAAAAACTTCCCCGTTGCCTAGCCACAGAAGAGAGAATTCCTCCGTCCAACTTTTATAGCCTCAAACGGTATAGGCTATGTGTGGTATAGATGGAAGCATGTGTGTAAATTGTACACATATGCACATGCAGACGCATAAACTCTCTCTGACTTTAACTAGAAAAGAAAAACTGTTAAAATTAAAGCTATCTTAAAGCTGACATTTTTAAAATAGCAATTGAAGGTTGGTTTCCCTGCTGCTTTTCAAGTGACCAATTAAACAATACAGTAACCCCCCACCTATCGTGGGGGTTAGGGACCCAACCTGCGATCATTGAAAATCTGTGATATGCAGGTGCAGGGTCAGGTCAGGACTGGGGGGCCTGTTCAGGCCTGTGTTGAACGGGCCTCTGACAGCCTATCCGGGCTGTCGGAGGCCCCAAAAATGCTTCTTGCTGAACCGGAAGTGACTTCCAGAAAACCGGCAGTGACCTCCGGATTGCTAGAAAGCACTTTTCGGACCTCCGAGGGCCTTTCTGGGCATGTTGGAGGACTCAGAAATACTTTTCTGCAAGCTGAAAGTGAACTGGAAGTCACTTCTGGTTTGCTGAAAAGTATTTCTGAGTGCCTTCTAGCAATCCGGAGGTCATTTCTGGTCTTCCAGAAATGACGTCTGGTTCGACAAGAAGCACTTTGGGGCCTCCGATGGCCTAGGAAGGCTGTTGGAAGCCCATTTGGGGCAGCGCAAGGCCTGTGGTAAGTACATGAGGCCTGAAACAGGCCCATCCAACTTACCTCAGGGAGCTTTTTTTCATATACTGTGGTCCCGCGATACACCGGGACTGCAGTATATGAACCACGAAAGGGCAGGGGGTTACTGTATAAACATCATGTTGGATATTAATTTGCTCTTGAAAGTAGCTTCCCCTTCTCGAGTGGCATAAGAATAAGCATCTTATTTCCTCTTTCATTTTATATTTGTTTTTCTAGCTTTCTTGTTCATCACACCTTACTCTGAATACAGTGGTCCCCCGCCATTTCCCGGTTCATATACTGCGATCTGGGTATATAGCAGGACCACATTATGAACAGCAAAGCCCCCTGGGGTAAGCTCCATGGGCCTGTTTGAGGCCTCCTGCACTTACCCCAGGCCTGGCACTGCCCCAAACGGGCCTCCAATGGGCTTCCTGGGCCTGTCAGGTGAAATGGAAGTGCCTTATGAAAACCGAAAGTGGCTTCCAGATGACCGGAAATCATTTCTGGGGCCTTCGACAGGCCTGGGAAGCCCGTCTGAGGGCATTTCAGGGCAGCATCAGGCCTCAGGTAAGTGTAGGAGGCCCCAGATAGCACTCCCCAGTCCCAACACGAACCAGCATCTGCATATCATGGATTTTCCATTATTGTGGGTCAGGTCCCTAACCCCCATGATAGGTGGGGGATTACTGTACAGCCAATCTTGTTGAATTTCAAAAGACAATTTGGGTAGTACTTGGAAATGAGATCATAAGGGATCTCCAGCAAGTGTTCAGAAAGATTCCTCCCTGCAAGTATGAAAGACACTGCACATCCAAGTTGAGAATATTAAGCTAGATGGATGAATGATCAGAATCAAGATAAGGTAGCTTCCTATGTTTGAACTGTTCCTTTTCTTAGCTCCAAGGAACTGCTATTTGTCCTTCCAAATTGCACGAGAGAGAAATATCTGTCAAGAGACAAGTGCTCTGAGGTGGGTTTGGAATACAAATGCTGGGATTTAGCTCACTTTCTGATGATGATTCTTCCTCTTCATTAGAAAGTTGAAAGGTGAAACAACAGTGGGACATTTTGAAGTTATGTTTTTGCGGACCAATACAGACAGCACTTCGAAGAACACACATTTTAATGTACCTTTTTCTCCGCGTTTTTTCTTTGTTCTGTCAATATGATCCTTCAGCTGGATGCGAACCTGCCTTTCGTTAGGTTGATCTCGAATAAATGGATGCTTCATCAGCTGTTCAGTGGTTGGCCTCTGACCATGATTCTTTACAAGGCAACTTTCAATAAAGGACTGGAACTTTTTTGACCTACCGAAATGAGGGAGAAAATATGCAGAAAAATAAAATAAAAGGTGCATGTAAAAATATATAAGCACTCCTACTTTTCTTCCAAAAGACCCTTATCTAGAGAGAATGTGGTTTTCTACTAATCCCATTTCTGAATGTGCTGGTCTAACCATGTTAGCCTAGCACATCCAGATGGGCAACCTCTCTCCCTCTTTACATCAAACTAGCTTGGAAATTCCTTGACTCTAATCCCCTTACAAAGCAGGAGATTCACAGCTCAAATGTTTCTGGCAAATGGCCATCCAACCTCTATTTAAGAACCTCCAACAAAGGGGAGTCTGCCACTTTTCTAACGTAGTCCACCCCATCGTGGAAGAAGAAAAATACCTTACTTCCAGAAAGTAATTATTACGGCTGAGTTTAAATTTCTTTTCTTGTAATTTGGATGCACTGCTTCTCGTTAAATCCTCCTGAGCTGCAGAGAACTTTTCCATCTTCCACATAAGGGGTTCTGGAGATCAGATGTGTTTGCCCAGCCTAGCAACTATCAAATTCACTGCCACAAAACACAAGGATGTTTTTAAAGATAATCAGACAAATCTAATTGCTCCATTGGATATCTGGTTTCTCCATACTTGACAATGTCACAAATGATACTACCCGACAGGAACTAGGAGAAGATGAGGGAAAGCCAGCTTTGCTGGTATGGGCATGTCCTCAGAGCTGCACAATCCGCTGTGGCCTAAAACTGCTTTCCTCCTGGAAATTGATGGCTAGCAGCCACATGGGTGACCAAAAAAGAAATAGCAGGACACTCACAATAAAGATATGGAAAGCATTGGCTTGCACCTGAAGACGTGGTCAACTAGGCAAAGTGGTGTTTCAGGATCCAAAAAGCAGACCTTGCACCTGCAGGAAAATGCTAGCATGAAGAAGAGACAAATCTACTTGTGGTATTGAGGGGCCATCAGTGGCTGCTAGCCAATATGGGGAAAATATTATTTCTAGGATGCCTCTGATGCTCGTGTCTTGATGGTGGACTTCCTATATGCCAATGGCTGGACATTGTGTAATAGAATGTTGGATTAGATAACACTTTTGATCACATTCAGCACAATTTTAATGCAGGAAGTGGAAGTTTAGAGTGAACTTCCGGAGCTGCGGGAAGCAGGCAAAGACCTTTCTTTTCAGGCAAGCTTTCCCTGAATGAGGGACTACCTACTATGTGACCTTTAGATGGATTACCATGCATGATTACATTGTCGGATTTCATTAAGAACACCAGTGTTTTCCATGTTACTGTACTTTCCACCCATCATAATGGATTTTTTGGGTGCTCTTTGTAGCTCTAATGTTACCTTTTAATGTTTTAAGATGCCTCTTCTAATTCCCTGTTCTTAACTTGAATATGTTTTGAATGTTCTGGCCTGTATATTGTCTCTAATTATTGTAAGCCATCTTGGCTCCTTCTCCAAGGAGAAAGGTGGGGTAAAATAAATAATAAATAAACTCAACATTCACATTGAGCTCAGATTATACTGTGGATCTGGGATTTCAACTAGTGGTGAACATGCTAAGCCCCTGCTTTTGTATCCAGGTATAGGCTTGCTTTTCTAGTGACAAACTTGGCACAAAACTCTATTAGCCTTTCCTCCACCCATGAGAAATCTGGCCCATTATACCAACTTTTTTAAAAAGAGTATTTTTACCCCTCCTTTCTCCTTGGAAAAGGACCCAAGGCAGCTTACAGTAATGAGGGACAATATACAGTGCAGTACAATTAAGACATATTCAGGTACTGAGAACAGGGAATTGAGGGACATCTTACAGCATTAATAGACAACATTACATTAAAGCTACAAGAGAACGTGATCAGTTGTAGTTGCTTAGTACTACAGTTATGAAGAGAGAGTAAGAATTCCATGGAAAAGTTATGAGGGATGGAAACTAACATTGAAAACATAGTGTCAATGCAATCACACAAGGTTATAAGTGGTTATAAACACAAAGTCTATGTGAACATGTACGGTAGATTCATATAAAAGACACATAATACGTAGTCCATATTTCAGGAAAAGCTCGCCTAAAGAGAAAGGTCTTTGCTTGTTTCTGGAAATACATCAGAGATGGGACAGTCCTGGCCTCTAGTAGGAGGGAGTCCCCGAGTCTGGGAGCAGCGGCCGAGAAGGACCTTTCATGGGTTCCCACGAGATGTACCGGTGAGGGTGGTGGGATGGAGAGAAGGGCCTCTCCTGATGACCTTAACACTTGAGTTGGTACATACAGTACTGTGAGATTTGATCTTTCAGGTAGCTAGGACACAGGTCGTACAGTGCTTTGTAGGTTAAGGTCAGCACTTTGAATTGTGTCCAATAGCCAATTGGTAGCTAGTGGAGCTGCTTTAATAGGGGTGTTATGTGATCTCTGTAACCTAGTCAGCAATCTAGCTGCTGCATTTTGGACCTGTTGAAGTTTCCTGAGACTTTTCATCTATGTTTCCACACAGAACGCATTACTGTAGTCTAGACAGGACATCACTAGGGGATGTGACACTGTGGCCAGATCTGGTTTCTCAAGAAATCGTCATAACTTACACACTAGCCTTAATTGTCCAAATGCGCTCCTGGCCACAGCCGTGACCTGGGCTTCCAGGCTCAAGGATGAGTCTAAGACTTACATGTTTAGGAATACAAATTCCTATTATACCAACATGCTTAGTCCTTTAACTGGCATCTTGTGACAGTGTGGACATGCGAGGAAGCCAACATGACCACGGCAAGCCATTGGGCCCCTTTAAGACAGATGAGAGATGTTAGGAGAAAATGTTAAGACGCAGGGAAAGCGGGAAAGGACAGATGGGGTAGGTGCAGCAGCCTAATGAGGAAAAAGACAGTCAGGAACCTGATCAAATGAAGGGAAGTAAATTGGTCAACTGGTCAACTGGAGGAGGAGGAGGAGAAGGTGAAGGGGCATGGACTAATGCTCCAAGGGAGAGGCAACTGCAGCTGCTGCTGCTGTCCAAGGGAGTCAGTAGTGCTTTGTGAGAGTCTTCCACCTGAAGGACCCTGGACAGGAGAGCCTCCTCTCACCATCATTCCTTGTATTTGGTATCAGCAAGGACTTGGGGAAGGACCTGAGTGGGCAGCCAGCATCTTTATCAAGGAGAATTCAAACATTCTTTGAGCTGGGCAAATCTCATGGCGACATACCTGAATGGTGGGGACTCTCATTGAAGGGAATGTCTCCCACTGAGGGGGAAGGGCCCCAAGGACTCGTATATGCTCTAAAACTGCAACCTCTAAAACTGCTAGGATTCTGAAAAGCTGTACTACAATTATAAACAAAAGGTTTGTACAGTGGACCCTTGTATAACAAATAGTTTGTATAACATAAAAGTTGTACAACATAAAAAATTCCAGAGATAGGGGAAATTTGCTTAACATAATTGCCTATGGGGTGAATCCGTACAACATAAAAATGGGATTACTCCATTTTCAATGCATTCCTATGGGAAATTTGTATAAAGGAAAATTTGCTTAACATAATTTCATTTGGAATGAATTAATTCCTTTATACAAGGTGCCACTGTATATTTAAGCCCTAAAGTTAAGTTCATGGAATTTGTGCCAGAGAACCCAGCATCCCAGAATCACACTAAAGCAAAGTGTTCTGCTACCCACTACACCACACTGACTTTCTTCTCTTGGTCGTCTAGGCCCCGCCTCAGCAAATGCACAACCTGTATCCCATATAGCCCATGCTACTGCATGTCCTTCTGCTCCTCTTCTTTTGACCACAAGTTGTCACAACTCAGTTCTACCTTATTATAAAACAGAGATTAGTACTCAGTACTATAGAGACTTTATGGTGGACTCCAATGCAGCACACAGCTTTGGTATATGAGAACATTGACCTAAATTAGGGCCGGAAGCTGGCACATACAAACAGAATTCTTCAATGATATAAATGAATAAGCTTTATCTTTCAAAGCTGATAGTTTAATAATAGGCTTCTTTCTCAATACGCTAATCAAGATAAAGCATCTTTGTACTTGGTATCAGATAAATAAAAATCACTAAAAGCAATTTATTGGCAAGAAATGAGGAAGCAAAGAAGAATTTTAATCCACTGGTTGGTTCACGCTTAATGCTTAAACTAACAAGCACCTATTTAGGGTATTAAATGGGCCATCAGACATGTATCAAAAAGGTAATTTTCTTACTGCCTTACATTAAGCCGAAATACGGGGTCAGTTTACACAGAGAAATAAAGAGGAACACATGAATTTAGCAAGTCAATACGCTAAAAGGCTAGAATGGCTGCTACGAAAATGTAAATGTATGTGTGGTACAGGAAGGGGTTACTGATACAATTTAACATCAATGTCTTAAAAATGACTTCTTTATTATTTCTTCTCCCCCCCCCAAGCAACAATCAATTGCTTAGGGAAATTATGTACACTTTTTAAAAAATAAAGAAGACATGATCTCTTCTCTGCAGAGATATGTGTGAGACTTGAGTACATGTGTATACACGTGTGCACAAAGACAGAAATAAATTTTCTCTGTAACGTTAAAACTTGAAATAGACCTTGCAATGAACCGAGAGAGTGAGCACCATCTGTTTTCCAGTTTGTTTTGTAATGATAAATTCCGCTTCAATTTCTGATAGCCATCTTGGATGTATGGGAGGTCTGGGCTTTACTCCAAGCAAGGCACTTGCATAAATTGTAGAAGTCTATAAAAAGAACCTGTGGTCACTTTCTACTCCCCCCCCCCCACCATAAAATCTTGAATGTCAGATCAGACTGACCTTGACAGGAACACAATGATCTATAGTGCTTCTTCTCCAACAGGAAGTAGACATGTGTTAACACTTAATTTTAAACAAGATTAGCAGGTACCTCACTGAGAACTTTGTATTTCTTTACTGGATGTACTGTATTTACAATCCTGTGCATGTCTTTACTGTTCTGGGGCTTTTGATAGAACAGAAATACTACCTGTCAAGTCTGTTGCCTTTGTATCTATCTGCAAAAGAGCATACTGTCATTACTCTTTCATGTAGGCATCTTCTTGTGACACCGAAGAATCTTTAAAACAATAGCTGTTGTGAGCTTTTCAGGATGTTTGGCCGTATTCTGGAAGTTTTTTCTTCCTGACATTTCGCCAGACTCTGTGGCTGGCATCTTCAGAGGGCAAGGAGCTCAGCCTGGCTTCCAGTACCAAAAACCGCAGAGTGCAAAAAGATCAAAGCTCAATGATTCCCACCCAGCCACAAGCAACAGTGATCAGTTCACACAATACAACAGATAATGACACCCATCACCTACAGAAGGATCGTTGCTACCCTGATTGCAATGAAACTTCTTAATCCCCTCATCACAATACAATGACTAACACCTTTGTCCTGCATAGGATAAGATTCCTCTTTCCCAAAATTTTAAAAACCCCAGTCTCACAGAGAGCACTCCTAGTTCCCAGAGCACAGAGAGAACTCCTAGTTCCCTGAGCTCCTTGCCCACTGAAGATGCCAGCCACAAAGTCTGGCGAAACATCAGGAAGCAAAACTTCCAGAACATGGCCAAATATCCCCAAAAAGCTCACAACATCTATCAGATCCTGGCCGTGAAAGCCTTCGAGATACAAATCTTTAAAACGACGTCTGCTTATTATTTAGTGATTCTAATTTCTGGATGCTCAAGTTTCAAGGATCATATCCTTATGAAGGTCTTTGGCTTATTAAATTGTACATTACACAATTTCTTTAAATCAAAGCTCAATCAAACTGTAACAGTGGTACCTTTAACCCTATACCACCTGGGTTAAAATCTACAATAAAATCCAATCAATTGAAAAATTTAATTGGTTAACCTAGCTTTAAGACTCTGAAGTAAAATACGCCAAAATACTTTAATAGGTAATCAAAACAAGGGTAGTCCTTTCAGTTCAAGGGAAGCTGTGGAACAAATAAGGAAGCAATCCTTTTGTGCCCTGGTGTAACTATGAGAAACGGCTTCAAATCATTCTAAAATGTGAAGAAATGATTACCATATATCCCCAGAACTTTAAGAAGTGATCTACTGCTACTTCAATACCAATCTGACAGCCAAAAATGTCCTAACATGAAAATTTTTATCTTATGTAATCTGTTTGCATAAAACAACTATTTGTGTGGAATATCTGCAGCCCGTTTTGGAACCAAGCATATACAAAACCATATGTTTTAATCACCAGTATTACAAGATACATCCATAAGGCTGTTAATTTTGAATAAATATAAATTGGTTAGGAACCACATGATGTTTAGCAGGTGTAAAAATTGTATGAATACAGCTCTGTAGAGCTGATCACACTGCTATTGCGGTGGGTTATATTTTTAATTTTTTTTGTACAGCATTTTAAATTTTTGTTTTAATCTTGCTTGCCTCTTTCCAGAGGTTGAGGTACCCATCATCCTTCACAGTCGGCTATGTCAAAGGAGAAAGGGAACAAATACTGTCCAACAACACTTTGATCACTCTGGTTACAAAAAGAAGGATGCATAGAAGCTTTCCTGACCTCTTTGGGTAGTAGTAGTAGTAGTAGTAGTAGTAGTAGTAGTAGTAGTAGTAGTAGTAGTAGTAGTAGTAGTAGGCAGGGTGATGCGGTCATAGCAAAAGAGGTGAAACAAGAATAATGCTGCATCGTTCATGCCTCACCCCACTTCAGGCTTCCTTTCAGGGTACCCATAACAAGGGCACTGCAATAGGATCCCCAACTGACAAACTGAGAAACTCTGTTCTGGAGAAACCTACAAGGATCAACCACCAGATCTTCAGGGAGAGCCCGCAGATAAAGAATGCACAGGGTTACAACTCAGGTTGACAAGATTCAAGGCTATGTCTTTTTCCATATGAAAGCACATAAACACTAAATCAAATTGTGTAAGGTATCCATAACTCTTTCAACATATCTTCATTACAAATAGAGCATGTTCCTGTTTCAGTCTACAAAGCAGACACCTGCATTTTATTTGCTGCTGCTGCTGCTGCTGCTGCTGCTGCTGCTGCAAGACATCTGAACCTGAGACATCCATGCTTGGCTCGGCATGACCAAAGTTCCACTTTTTCTGTGTCAGTGTGTGTGTGTGTGTGTGTGTATGAGATCAAAGGCCTTTCTCGATACCTCAGCATCAGAGCTGTTCATGTCTCCTGTTAGCTCTGATCCCATCACTGCAGCACTCAGCTCTCACTAGCTGTTCAAGATGATTGCAACCATCCACTTCCTACCTTACTGGGTTCAAGGAGTGCCATAACTCTCAGGAACAAGAGCAATCAATGCAAGAACTCTGCTACCCAAATCAGGAGAAAGAAATGCCTCAAAGGAACAAATAGGGAGAGGGAGAACTATTGTCAAGTTCAGACAGGAGCAGAAGCACATTGTTTGATCATTCAAGAAAAAGAAAGAAGTGTTGAAACAACAGATGTTGTTTTTCGCCTCAGCATCTCTACAATCCCACGGAACTAGCAAACAGGATTTTAATCTTGTACAAAGACTATATGTGAACACTTAATTCCCCTTTTCTTCATCTTCAATGTAATTCTCGCTTTTTTTTTTCTTCCTAATCAAACTACCGGTCTATAGAAAACTATGATGAATTGAGTAATAGAAGATACAGAGCTGGGTTTGAGCACACATCCAGCTGTCCAGTTTCTGCTGAATACTATTCACAATCAAACTGTCCACAGTGGTCACCCACTCCTAAAGCAAAACACTCCTGCTACATTAATTAAGAATTACATGCTGTCAAGTCAATTGTCACTGACGAAGACCCTTTCCAGGATTTTCTAGGTCAAGAATACACAGACGTGGCCTAACATTCCCTTCATCTCACTAAGTTATCCAGCCCCTGGTGATTTAAAAACAAGGCAAAGCCAAGCGACACAAAAGCAACAGGAGTTGCCCAAGAAGTGATAAGGCTTCCGCTTTTATTTCAATAGTACTTACTGTAGTAACTGTATTTAAGCACCTTCATCAAGTATCTGAAGTATTCCAAACACATGATCTCTCCAGAATTCCAAGCCTGTATTGCCAATGGCAAAGGACTGTGGGAGTTGTGGTCCAAAACATCTGGTGGGCTGAAGTTTGGACCTGCCTGATGTAAATTATCTCCGCGAGACTTATACCTCTCTTCTTCCAGATAGCATAGTATGACTGAACCCATGTGATAGGATGAAGAGATGGATACCACACTAAAAGCAACCAAATTATTAAGCAACAGCACCCTAATCTCAGTCAGAGACCACCTTCACCTTTTCATAGGTTCTCTCTGTTCTCTTTCTGCCTGTCCAGTATCCTCTATACTTTTTCATGGAAGATCTGAACTCATTCTCCCAACTCTTTGTTTAGTTTTCCTGACTCATTATTTGGTGCAGTTCTTCTTCTGTTAATGTAGGGATTTTCTAAAGGATCTAGGAAGAGGTTTACGGCACTCTTTGACTTCTATGGTGTCTCTGAATTTCATATATGAGAAACCCCAAAAGTTATAGCCACTTTGGTTTTCCAGTCCAAATCATGGAAAGGCTGATAATCCATATTTCTAAATCACTCAATCCAAATCACTAAAGTGGCCCCTGAACCAAACTTGGCCCCCTGTGTATAACTCTACTGTACTTGTAAATAATAATACACAAACATTGTTTGTTTTAATTTTGGGGCTGTTTTTTCCCCTAGTGCCTTTCTTCCTATTTGTAGCAGCAGGTAAGGCTCCAAATTCTCTCCTTATCAAAGGATTTCTTTATCTTCACTTCTCAGGGATTTTGCAGTCACTGATCTCCCCTCCCCTCTTTATTTTTAAGAAGCCACACTGTCTAGATGGGCAGGAAGCCTAAACCCATCTAAGGCTATTTATTCTTGGACTCTGGAACCCTAGAACCCAGGAGACAACTACTGATTTCAGACTCTAAACAATCTCCTATTTAAAAGGTTGTTTTCATCTGTGAATTCAAGGCTGACTAAATACCAGAAGGCCCTCTCTTAGCACTTGGCATGTTCTGTTTTCATTATCAGAGTGCAAGGGCTCATGTCCCGGTTCATATATGCTGTACAAGACATTTGTATGCAGGATTTGCTAGGATGCAATCAGAAAGTAGTGGACTCTCCTTGATTGGAGCCTTTAAAATAAACCTTTGATGTTACAGCAAGGCTGCTTCAGGGTATGGCTTTCCTGCATCAGCTATAGGTTGGGGTGTACATTCCATGGAATTCTTTCCAGCTCTACATTCTATAATTCTATAACACACTTACTTTAGCTTGCAGTTAGCAGAACGGCTAGTGTCTATCCAGACTCTGGCTCAGCAGGGTACAACAAATGCATACAGCCTCAGATTAAAGTGGGGGTGGGGGTGGGCACAGAATCTTGCACTACTGAAACATTCAGATCCTTTATCACACACTATTGACATTTGCTGTAGAGGTGTTTACATTTTCATTTTGAGTGTGTGTTTTTATGTTTAGATTCCCCTAGCTATAAGTAAAATACAGCAGCTTCCCACAACAAGCAAATCCAAAGCCATGTGAAAGCTAGGAAACAGACAACTCACCATTTCTTTGATTTCAACCTGGGGGCCGGGTTCCGGGGAATGAGGAACAAAGCTCTCATGGGATGCATGTCACAAAGGGCTGAAAAACCATAAAAGAGGCATCAGAGGCCACATAAGACCCAACGGAAAACACAAGATCATATCAAAGACATTCATTTCCACACTAAGTTCTCATGGAATTTTCTTTAGAGACGTGTGATTCAAGATGTTGATCCTTTGCATTGTTTACTAATGCTTAAAGAAAACAGCAGGGGTGGGAAACAGTAAGGGGAGGGATGGAGGAGAACTCAAATTGACCTCACTGTTTCACTTCCTCTCTGGAAGTGCTTGATTGCCCTCCTCTCTGCTTACTTCTTGCAGAATTGGATCTTACTTTTCAGTGTGGAAAGGCACTTCTTAAAGGGCTGTTCCATCCCCAAGCCTTTCCCTGCTGAAAAGAAGGGTCCGTCCCTGCAAAAACTAAGTGCAGAGGACTCTTCAGGACAAGGAGAGTAAACAAGGGCTGCGGGAAAGGAAGGCAAGCAGAAAGGTCAGTTTGGGTTCCCTTCCACCCCACCCCCACCCCTTGAGAAAGGCTTACTTCTGCATATACAATGCCCCTTAAATTTTAGTGCCATGATTTTAGGATGGGAATAGTGTTGTATACACAGAAAAATACAGTATCTCAATATGTGAGACTAAACTATGGGATGTATTGGAGAGAAGAGATGGGGTCCACAAACAGGTTAGTGTTGAGATATGGCAAGATCTCCATTCCAGCTATTATGGGCTTAATGTGAAGTGGACCTCACCTGGAACTATGAGCCAATGAGTTCTATCTCTTTTCCCAGAAAGGCTCTACTAAAGGGGTTAATTATCTTTGCCTGCCTCTTTTTCTCTCTAACCTGCACTTCACTGGTGGTGACGGACTGAGTGAGGCAGAGACTGTGAGCGCCTGCCTGAGTTTATGGGCGTTGCCTGAGCTGCCTTCACCCTACTTGTTTTTTACTGTGTTTTTATATCATTTGTTCTGTAGTCTTAGTAGTTTGTTGTTTTATTAATACTGTCCTGTTGACCTTTTCATTAAATAACTAGATAAAGACTATATTACTTAGTACAGTACTTCACTTTTACCTCAGTGCCTTCCATTTTCCATCACTGAGCCTTTTCTGTCTATCTCTCCCACTACTCCACAGTCTTCGGCTCAAGACACCAAAGACAAACCAGAAGGCTTGGAGGGAGAAGGAAGCAATTAATAACCATTAGTGCAAGTTTCAATGGCAGCATGTCATGCTTTAGGTTATGGGCATGATGACCACTGGGCTAGTTGCCTTCTAGGGTTTTGAATTTTTTGGTAGTCAAGTCCCAAACCACATAATAGGTTCTCTCATGGTTCCTCATTTCACAAAACAATGAGCTCATTGTTGATGTAGACAAATCCATGAATCCATCCCCAGACAGGGATAGAGAAAAGTGTTTGCCTTAGCTACAGTGGTAAGTGGCCAATTTATCCCCCACCCCCACCCCCCAAAAGGACAATAAGCTGAGCATGCAGGCACATTTGTCTTATTTTTTAACCACTCTTTCATCTTAAAGAATTAAATGTGCAGTAAGCAAAACATGAAGCCAAGATCAAACAGAACTACGTCATTTCAATATCTCTTCCCAGAATATTGTTTTTTTTGGCGTGATATCAGAGTATAGCAGAATGCTAAACTTTGAAAAGTGTCACAAATGCACACATGAATCATTAGGAACTGACATCAATGGAATTCCGCATTTATGTAACTGTTTACAATGCTACAAGGATTTCACAGAATCATCCTGTTTAACTATCATGCACCGATACCAGAAATTTCAGATCTCCACACTCATGTTTTGTGTCAGATTCACACCGAACTAAATGTACAATGTAGATCTTCTATAAAAATTTCATCTGATGTGTTGTAAATGAAGTCTCTCATTTAAGCCAGGGGTTAAGGCTTTTTTCTTTACAGGCAAAAAAAGGTTGCTGGGATACAAACTATACTAACAGATCTATTACATTGGTTATTTTCAAGGAATTCTGGCAAGGCCATTTATATTATGAGGGGGAAACCATCCCACACCAAATTTTAGTGAATCGGGATGCTGCGAAAGAGAAGTGTTATACTTGGTGGTTAAGTTAAAATGGGGAGGACATGCTTATGACAGGCTTAATATCTGCAAGATGTGATACTAAACTTTAACCTAATCACAATCACACTCTTACCTTCATACCTTGGTACTGTATTGCAATGAGGTGAGAAAATACCCCTACACTGTTTCAGTGTAAGGATGCTTTTCCTAATCCTTGTGGATGTGGGTTTTACAGTAATTCTTCAAAGTAGTCAACTGTTACAGTGTTTATACTGCTGAATTAGAATCTGAACCTGGGAAACTGTGGCATCTTTTAAAGCCACTTAGCAAGTTTGTGGCCTAGGCAAGATTCAATCCTGAGCTTTTGGAATTCAGTTCAAACCTAGCTTTCTACCCAAGCCTTTTCAGGGCTCACACATCTGTAATATTAATTTTGTAACAACATTACATTGGTTCATGGTTCGCCAATGCGAGTCTTAGAATATTTGCTAGACTGGAGGTGTTATGTGGCTCTTTTGTTTTTAGACGTTTATCATCTTAATAACTGCTTCCGTTTGTTAGACAGCCTAGTTGAAGTTACAATCCTTACTTTATATTTTGTAAATCTATCTCATAAATATTTTATTCAACGAGGCCCAAACAAAGAGAGAAGTCCTCTGTGACCACTTCTGTTGGTTATATCTTGGTGGATACCAGTACATCCAACTGAAATACTGTTTACCAAATTGGCACCTGTTATTTGCACCAAGGAATGGATGATTTATTCTTATGTATTCAACAAAAAGTATAGGGGCACTTTTCAAATGTGAGTTAAACCTGCTTCTAGCCTCTGGGAACCAGGGTGAAAAAGAAGTCAGCCTATACATGTTAATCCGGCTTTGTGGTGAGCTCTACTTTCTGTCATTCACACTAGATCATTGAATGTTGTGGGTGGTGGTTTAAAATAAGACAGAGAGGCAAGTTTTTTATTATTATTATCTTGAACGTGTCAGCTAATTATTTCACAAATTCCATGTTTTCCCCAGCTCACCACTTTGCTTAGAGATAATTTGTCTAGAGTTTCTCATACATAACTCGACTCACCGCAAATGCTTAATGAATTTTAACAATCTAAAGTATGAGAAACTATGAAATTAGATTGTACTCACGGGGAGCTCCTTCTGCCATCTCGATGGCTGTTATTCCTAAAGACCACAAATCACTCTGCAAGAAACAACAACCAACAAGACTGTTGAGAAATATGCAATATAAGCAGACCCTTTAACATATCTGGAATCATGCAGGGAAAAAAGGGCTCCCCTTCAAACAAGTTCTTGGACATTTCAGTGCTACAAGTTTGATCTGTATTATCTCAATAAGTCTCCGTGACTCAAAATATTTAGATCTTTCAGACATCAGATTTTATATTATTTCTGTTCTTGAAGATATAGAGTTAACTTCTCTTCCCGGGGGTGGGGGGCGGACACTTTGCAAATAAGAACACTGAAACTATGTAATCCTAGGTGATCTTTTTCCAATAACAAAGGAATAACTCTCTGAAAAGTAAAAAAAAAAAAACCAAACAAGTTGGCAGTTCATCTTTTTTCTAAAGGAAGAGGCAGTTGTCCAGTGTCCTCCTTATGGCGCAGTGGTTAAATGCCTGTACTGCAGGTAAAACTGCTCACGACCTGGGGTTCAAATCCCGGTAGCAGGCTCAAGGTTCACTCAGCCTTCCATCCTTCCGAGGTCGGTAAAATGAGTACCCAGCTTGCTGGGGGGGGGCAATGTGTAGCCTGCACACTGTAATTAAAATTGTAAACCGCCCAGAGACTACTTAAAAGTGGTATGGGGCGGTATATAACCAGAACACACTTCTTTTGAACCTGGTAACATAATTCTCCTATAAACAAAGAATACTGCCAATAAAATAGAATTATAGAATAAAGGAGTCAGAAGCAGCTTGTACTGTGAGGCCATCAAGTACAATCCCCCGCTTGATGCAGGAATCCAAATCAAACCAGATATGACAGGTGGGTGTCCAATTTTCTCTTGAATGTTTTTAGTGCTGAAGCATTCACCACCTCCCAAGGTGACTGGGATTGTTGTACTGCTCTATCAGTTAAGACATTTTCCAGATAATCTGGCTTCATGTAGCTTGAGCCCACTGTTATATGTTCTGGACTCTGGGATGATAGAGAAACTATACTACCCCTCCATGATATGCTATCATATCCCCCCTCAGTCTTTTCTGAAGGCTAAATGGTTCCCTCAGTCTCTTCATAAGGCTTGGTTTCCAATCACCTGATTGTCCTCCTCTGAACTCCAATTGGTCAGCATCCTTCTTGAAGTTCGGTGTCCAGAACTGGGCACAGAACTCAAGATGAGGCCTAACCAATGCCTAATATAGAGAAATTAGTACCTCATGGGATTCAGAGACTATGGGCGCTTTTACACAACCTCTAAAATCCACTGACAACATAAATCCGGACCAGAGATCACGGGGTTTGTTCCTCTTCCTGTGTTCCCACTCTTCCGCACTTCATTGCTCCTGTCTGCGGTGAGGGGAGGGAGAAAAAAAAGGAGAAAAGAATGCAGGCTCACCTCCGCTCGCCTTCCAGAGCAGCCCCATATGTATTCCTGTCTCTTAAAGGGGCGGCGTGGACAAAAAAACAAACAGAAGGCGAGGAGAGCCCAGCATCCACAGCTTTACAATCCGTATCGGAATTTTTTTTTACCTCCGGAGACCAGGTACTTCTAAAGTACGCTGGGGCGTGCTTAGGTGGGCATGGTCGTACTTTATTTTGTTTAAAGACCGCAGCCGGTGGTGAAACAATTTTAAGCTCCGCATCTGGGAGCCCTTTGCCTCGGATTTTAGGGGTCGTGTAAAAGCAGCCTATATTCCTGTTAACACAGCCTAAAATTGCATTTGCCTTTTTTGTAACAACCTCAGCCTCTTGCCTCATATTCAGCTCTGTTTCTACAATGATTCCAAGATCGTTCTTACTCACAGTATTACTGAGTCAAGTATCCCCCATCTTGTAACTGTATACAATATTTGGCTATCTCCCCTTATTGTAGAACTTTGCACTTACCCTGTTAAATTCCATTTTGCTGTTTTCTCAGAGCTCAAGCCTATATAGATCTTGTTGAATGTTGTTCCTGACTTCCAAGGTATTAGCTATTCCATCTAATTTTGTATCATCTACAAATGTGATATGCATTCCCTGCACTTCCTAATCCAGGTCATTAAAAATTTGAAGATCAATGAGCCAAGGACTGAGCTTTGTGGCATCTCATCTGATATCATCCCCCAGTTGGAGAAGGAGCCATTGATGAATGTGACTATCTAACCAACTGCGGATCCACCAGACACTTGTGTTACCAATCCACTCCTAGTGTCCTGCTAATCAGAATACCATGGGGCAGTTTTCCAAAGGCTTTGCTGTACAGAGAGGAAGGCAACTGTCTAAGCCAGTGGTTTCCAACCTTCCTAATGCCATGACGCTTTACTACAGTTCCTCACGTTGTGGTGACCCCTTGCCCTGCTTGAAAGAGGCCACAAGCCCCCTTTGGCAGGCCACGGCCGCAGGTGCCATAGAGAACTTCCCTCTACAGGCACTCTCAGCCAATAGTAGTCTCCAGTGCCATTGACTGACATCCCCTCCAACCTATCAAGCTGTAACTCACTCTCCCCACCCCCACCCAAGCCATTTGTGCCTTTCTCTTCACTGGCTCATGGCAACCCCTGTGAAATGGTTGTTTGACCCCCAAAGGGGTCCCGACTCCCAGGTTGGGTAGCATCTGGCATGCTGCCCACGGCATCACAGGTCTTGCAGATAAACATGTGATCAGTATCACCAATAATGCTGGCCTGGGCATGCAAATGGGAAGTTTTAAGACTTGGGTGAGGGTGGGAAGAGCTTATACAATCACCTTCCAGTCTGAATAGGTTATTGCTCATGACCTTAAAAGCCTATAACTGCTAAAAGATGCTAGCAGTGACTAACAGCAAATAACAAGGCTAAAAATAACTGAAAACTCTCTTAAGTCTTTCTTTCTACATTCATCCTATTACAAGCAATATCTCTCCTGTAACTGGCCTTGGTAAGTGACATTTCTAACTGCCTTCAAGTAACTCCAACATGCAGTGAAAATGCTCCTGTCCATCACATGCAATTATTTCACTAAAGCCAGGGTATTACACACACATCAAATATCATGTTTTGTTAAGGGTGAAAACATTAATTTTCACACCAAAAAACTCAAAGACTGTGGGAGAGAAGGAATGGAAAAAACCAACATGGTGAAAGATCAAAAATATAATTTCACACAATTTACAGAGAAGGCACAAAACAGTGCCATTAAGCTGCAAACCAAGAAGACAAAATTGTATTAAAGGAAATAAGTCAGTTCCAGAGGCATTAAATAAATAGAACAGATTCATTTCTTCATTTTCAGCTTCAGCTCAGGTGGGCTGATGCCATTAATAGATTTTAAAAATGCCAAGACATTATGTGGGTGAGGCAATATCTCCAGTATTTGAAAGAAGTGCACCTGAATGGCATGCCAGATGTTCAAGGTTAAAATCCTGATATTCTGGAAGTTGGTATTCATGGGAAATATTAATACAGTAATTATAGCAATGCCCATCTTTCCAAACTAAACAGAGGGGCAGCATGTAGTCTGAGTAGGGGGTACCTCAGCCCAATAATGTGGGATATACCCAGCTACTCACCCAGTACTACACCAACTTTGGGCCTTTTCACACAACCCCTAAAATCTGCGGCAAATGGCTCCCAGATCCGGAGCTTAAAATTGTTTCCCCACCAGCTCCGGAGTTTACAAAAAATTAAGTGCGGCCACGCCCACATAAGCGCGTTCCAGCGCACTTTTCAAGTACCTGCTCTCCGGGGGTGAAAATTCCTGATGCGGATGTAACGTAGTGAGTGCTGAGCTCTCCTCACTTCTGTTTGTTGTTGTTTTGCCCCCCACCCCTTTAAGAGATACTAAGAGACTGGAATGCAGAGCGAGACGGCAGAACGAAGGTGAGCCGGCATTCTTTTCTTCCTTTTTTTCTCCCTCCCCTCACGCAGCCAGCAGCCAGGAGTGCGGGGTGGGTGGGAACACAGGAACAGTGACAAACCCCCAAGATCTCTGGTCCGAATTTAAGTGGCCAGCGGATCTTAGGGGTCGTGTGAAAAGGCTCTTTACAAGCACTTGCTTTGGAACTCAGCTATATTATATAGAAAGCACCCCCCAAAAAAACAATTCCATAGTGGCTATTGGCGCATGCATTTATAGGTCAAACAATGAAGGCAAGTATGAATTCAGTGCTTGTAAACATAGACAGAGAGTGTAGGAATATAGAAAGCTGCTTTATACTGAAATAATAATGTAATGTAATGTAAACCACCCAGAGTGCCCTCTGGGAAAATCGGTGTGGTATACAAATATAAAAATAAATAAATAAAATAAAATAAATAATCTAGCCTGGTACTATCAGTGCTGATAACCCTGGCAGCAGCAATTCTGATGTTTACACACACACACACCCAGCCTTATCTGGAGATCACAAGTTTTCCTTGTTAGTCTCCCATCCAAGTAATAAATAGCCCAACCTTCTTTAGCTTCTATACTCTGACGTGTTTGGGGGTGTTCAGAGTCATAATATGGTGGGGCAGACTGAAGATTCTCTGGGTGGTCTCCTTTAAGTTAAATTTCTATAGCGACCAGATACATTGTTCCAACCTCTTTCTAACATACCAAAGAGCCAAAGCACATTGGTCAGCCCAAACTGGGAAGACATGTTGGCACAAAAAGACATTCCCATTAACCAGTGCCTTCAAGTGACTCTTTAGTGTGCATAGAGCTGCCAAGATGCCCACCTAAGCACATCCGATCTTGCCTGATTTCGGAAGCTAAGTAGCATCGACCCTGGTTAGTACTTGGATGGGCGACCACCAGGGAA
This sequence comes from Phrynocephalus versicolor, assembly GCA_023846285.1. Taxonomy (NCBI): domain Eukaryota; kingdom Metazoa; phylum Chordata; class Lepidosauria; order Squamata; family Agamidae; genus Phrynocephalus; species Phrynocephalus versicolor. The sequence continues at coordinate 51,599,549 of JAHTLZ010000379.1, forward strand.
TACCAGGTGCTATAGGCGCCTGGAGTAGGAACTGGCAGGCCACTCCAGTATTCCTGCCAAGAAAACTCCATGGACATGGGGTCACGAAGAGTTGGTCATGACTGTAACGGCACAACATGGTGTGTGTGTGTGGGGGACCTTCAATGATAATAATGTGCCGTCAAGTCAATTCTAAGTGATGGTGACCCTTTTTTCCAGGGTTTTCCAGTTACAGGGTACCCAGAAGGGGTTTGCCATTCCCTTCTTCTGGGAATGCTAGGAACTGTGTAGCTTTCCCAAAGCCAGACAGGCTGCCTCGACTCATGGGAGACATAGTGGGAAACTGAACTAACAAACTCTAGTTCCTCAGGCAGACACCTAAAACACTGAGCTATCCAGCCAGCTAAATTACTATTGATGGGATTTATTCTGTGATCCAAGTTCTTAATATATGCGGCAATTATGTCACAGCTAACACATCCTTTTTCACTATAGCTGCTGCTTCTTAATATTGATTTGGTCTCCTCCTACCAGCGCCTAGACACTAGTCTCTTTACTTCACCCTCAACAAGTGTCCTTTTCAAACCCTGTCAGCATATCTCCACAGCTGCAATACCGTAAAATGTCCCTCACACAAGACACTTGTTTTTATGACAGGGACATACATACAGCTTATTACAAAACTGTGCAAGGTGCCAAAACCATGCATGGAAACAACACTGTGACTGTCCAACCTACACCTGTTCATCTCATGCAGCATTTTTCATGATACTCCCTTGTGATTTTGTGACATTCCTAAGATTGCTAAAAAGAGATTCTGCACTGTCTGTCTCCAGGTTTCACTTCCTAACATTCCTGCAGAGGGAGGAGTCAGGACAGGCATTGCCATTAAACTCATTTTAGAAACCACATTTTTGTCGAGCTCAAGATTTGTACTGTCAATACACTCTGAAAATTTCACAAAATGGATCTCTGGCCACATTCCACATGGAAGGAAATTACAAAACAAGAAATGTGCATGCTTGCAGTTGGTTTGTAAGTGCTCGTCTTCTATGTTGTGTCTGAAACAAAACAAGGCAAAAATGGCAAGCCTTCCTTCTAAGAAGAAAAGATGCTAATACATCTGCACAATTTCTTCAGCCAAGAACTAATTTGTTTCCTTTTGGTTCCCAGTAAATTTTGTAGCTTTCTGCAAAAAAGAAAAGAGGCGGCCAAAGAGAAAACAAAAACAATTACAGAACAGATTCTGTATATCTTCTTTGTGCTATGGAGTGCTGCCTGGGAGTTACTGTGTTTATTATTCTGTGGATTATGAAGCTGACTTGAGTTGATTTTAAAAGTACAGGGAGATTAGAGGCACTTTGCTTCCAAGACTTTGGAATTTCCTCTTCTTCTTAAGTCACAAAGGCTTTTGTGTTTATTATTTTAAGCCAAGTGGCTAAATGTGACAGGGTCCAATCTGAATGCCTTAAAATAATTGACAATTTGCTTTACTAAAAAGAAAAATGACAGCTGTTTTAACAAGACTTAGCAACTGTTACGTAAGACACGTCATGAATGCATCTGAAACCTCCTATCAAAACTTAACTTAAGCAACCTCAGATGACTATCCATTTAGACTTAAAAAATTATTTGATCCTTAAAGGCAAAAAGGCAATTCTGGCCTCATCGGGGGCTAACAAATTCTACCACATGTAACATGGAAAAGCAAGGCTTCATAAATTACCCAAATCCAACTACTGTATAGCCACAAATGACCACGCTGAAAGAAACTGATAATCAGATTGAAGGTCAATTCAATTCAATTTAGTTCAGTTCAACTCTTCCATTCCATTCATTCATTCAATCAATCAATCAATCAATCCATCCATCCACCCACCCACCACCCACCCATCCATCCATCGCTATTTTACAGATCTGAATACACTAAAAGCCCTTCATGGTTCACACCACTTTTCTCATACTTATCACTCTATACTTACATCCACAGCTCTACTTCAACCCCTATTCAAAGGCTCTCTAAAAAGATTCCACTCTTTCCAGTCCATTGTGTTTCCAAATCTCTTTCAGAACACCCACGTTATATACTTTTCTTTTCATGCATCCCTTATTTCTAGAATTTGGAAACATTATTTTGCACTATAGCGCAACCCCACAGTCAGTAGTTCCACTCTGAGCCATACAAATAAATAAATAAATAAATAAATAAATAAATAAATAAATAAATAAAT
>JAHTLZ010000379.1:51606822-51626763 GCA_023846285.1 Phrynocephalus versicolor
TTATTATTATTATTATTATTATTATTATTATTATTATTATTATTATTTTCTCCTTATAGTTTTATAATTATGATTTATTATGATGTTTTCTTAGTTTATTATAATCGTTATTGTCTCATTGTTTCCATTGTTTTTGTCCTTGTTGTAAACCGCCCGGAGTTCCTCCGGAAGATGGGTGGTATATAAGTATTAAAACAAACAAACAAACAAACAACGCACATCCACCCACATTAAACGGGAGACTTGTTACATTACTGTTCTTCTTTATCTAGATTACCCTGTTGGAATAAGTATAGTATTTATGTTATAGTTGTTGTTTTTTTAAAAAAAACTGTTATTAAATACATTAAAAAGTGGCAAAAAGGTTTGAATAAATCTTATAAAGGAAATGTGGCTGTTGTTAATAAGTAGGTATAAGCATATACCCTTTCCCCCGGCTACATTTTCAGTAATCAATATATACTACACCCTGTTCAGTAAGTGTGCATACCAACTTATTACCCTGACATTTCTCATTCAAATATCTCAAATGGCAAAGGCTACTTAAAACCCTGACTGTATCGCACAAAATTGTTGCCCATCAGAATGTGTGTTATGTGGTGTCAAGTTGGAATGACTTAGAACAACCGTAATAGGGGTTCAAGGTAAGTGGGGGATTTCAAGACTTGTTTCAGCAGTGTCACTGCCCTCATGAGTTTCCATCACCAACTGGGGATTTGAACCTAAATTTCCTGGGTTCTGGTTCATAGAAGAGACCTCAAGGGCCATCTAGTCCAAACCCCTGCCATGAAGGAACCCCATCACAATATTTCCAACAGATGGTCATCCAGCCTCTGCTTAAAAACCTCCAAAGAAGGACACTCCACCACCCTCCGTGGAAGCATATTCCACTGCCGAACAGCTCTAACTGTCATGAAGTTCTTCCGAATATTCAAATGGAATCTCTTTTCCTGTAGTTTGAAACCATTGCACCGAGTCCTAGTCTCTGAAGCCATGGAAAATAAACCTGTTCCCTCTTCAATATGACATCCTTTCAAATATTTAAATATAGCTGTCATATCCCCCCTCAGCCTTCTTTTAGAGAGGCTAAACATTCCCAGCTCCCTAAGCCATTCTTCATAAGACATTTCCTCCAGACCCTCAACCATCCTGGTCGCCCTCCTCTGCACCCAATCAAGGTTGTCAACATCCTTTTTAAACTGAGGCGTACAGAACTGGACACAGTACTCCAGGTGGGGTCTGACCAGAGCAGAATAGAGTGGTACTATCACTTCCCTTGATCTAGGCACTATGTTTCTGTTGATGCAACCAAGAATCGCATTGGCCTTCCTGGCCGCCACATCACACTGCTGACTCATGTTCAATTTGTGGTCCACCAAGACTCCCAGATGCCTTTCACAGGTACTATTCTCCAGCCAAGTGTCCCCCATCCTAGATCTGTTCATCACTTTATCCACTACACTACACTGCAGATACTGCAGGGCAGAGCAGAATAAGCTAATGAATTTGGCTCAGTTAAAGTAAAGCAACAGGTCATATCATTCGTTGTTTGTTTTTCACTGATGTGGGTTGAAAACCCCTAGCTTTTTGGAGGTTTGGGAGAATTTTTGAACTATCTGAAAGGCCGGTGCCTGGGGATACGGGCTTCCTAGTAAAAACTGGAAAGGTGTGTTTGTTTCTTTGTGTGGATTTTATATTTTCAACTATAGTAAACTGCTCTGTAATAAACTTTGATGAAATGTTATCAAGTATTTTAATATACTTGGTATATTCACATAAAATATGAATAGGCAGATAGGGAGGTAGGTGTGTATGTATGTTTGTGTGAGTATAGTATATGTGTGTGTTTGCACACACATACATTAGCACCCATATAACCATAATACAATAATTACTACTATGTCCAAAACAGTATACTTCACATTAGAGCCAAATATACAAAGTGCTTGTAACTCTTACTCCATAGCAGAGTGGTACTGAGGTGCTTGAATGCTACTTACATATTTCAAAGTATTTTAACAACAGCAAATTACTGTTTCATTTTGTTACTCTCTCTCTGTGTAATTTTAAATTCCAGTTCCATGATATATTGCTGAAACAAATGCTAGGGAGTTGGGTGGGAAAGAGGAGAACCAACAAAAGCAGACAAATTAATATGCAGTTTGAGCACTGCCCTAATCGAATCATAGCTCATATTAAAAGCTTGTTTTGAAGGCTAGAAGTAAACTAAGTTGCCACCGTAGCATTTTATTAGGTCACTAATTCTCTCTCTCTTTTGTACGATCTGTTTTTACTTCACACAGCAAAATCTAAAAATAATATCTGCCTAAATTGCAGTCCTACCAAAGCATGGATTGTTTTCAACACTAAATTCATATCTGCCTTAGATTACCATTCATCTTTCCCAAAATAAATATTATTTTTTCTGGCAGTCCCCTCCTATTTATTCTCATTATCTCTGAGGTGCATTTTTTTTCAAAGTAAACTGGCAAGAAGGCACCAATAAGAAAGAGATTTCTGTTTATTTTATACGTTACTGGGCCTTTATCTATATTATTTAATGTGTGAGCCCATGAAGTCACCTTATCCTCAAGTATTGGCCCATCTAATCCAGTTTTTCACCAAGGAAGTCTTTGCTTCTTTCTTCTAACCAGAAATGCCAGAAATTTGATAAGGAATTCACTTTTCAAGGCATGGGATCAAATACTGATCTCTCTCCCTTGCCAAACGGTGTTAGTCAGTAACTGTGCCGAAGCACACATATTTTTAAAACAGATGCAGAAAACATGGTCTGCAATGACAAACCAAATCATCAAATCCATGAAATTTTGCATGGTCAGCAAGGAGCAGTTGACAGTCGTTCAAAATAGTAGCTTTTCCTTCCTCTCCTCTAATGTGATTATTAGCAACAGCCAATGATTATTGGGAGAGAGATGATAGTTGCCCAGGTGCTTCTGAACTACCACTCTCACAAATTTTCTCTTCTCCTCTGTGAAGGATGGCCAGGCTACTTGGGGAAGTCCAGAGCTGTGGTCCAAAGAAGCAACTTTTCCAAACTTCGTGTAGGAAAAGTCCACAGGGTGCACCTAGACTAAGCTGAGGAATTCAACATGTATGTTGACACCAAGTCAAAGGTTCAAATATTGTCTCTAAAAATCACAGCCGCTGCTTGCAAACTGTGGGAGCTGCTGACTGAAAGCATGTTTCACTTTGCATATGATAGTGTTGATAACCTGCCTCAGATGACTCCCTATCCATCAGCCAAGCTGACAGATCTGGCTGCTCTTTGGACATCTGAAAGATACAACACCAGCGGAGCAATTCCACAGTCAGATCCTGACTTGCTGCTCATGGCCTGTTTCCAGAAGCAGGCTTTCCAGACTGTAAATTTAAATCATAGCCTGTTGCAACCGTGGTTTGCCGAGACAAAAGCAAAAAAAAAAAAACAAAAAAAAAAAAAAAAACAGTACAATAGCTGATCGGCCACAATGATGCTTGCTTTTCACACACAAATGCTGCAGGTGGAAGAGTTTAGTGCAAACAAATCCAAATTCTGTCAACACAACATAAAAAGCACAAGTTTGGGAGGGGTTTAGATCCTTTTTCATTTTCAAACTGGACATGTTACTGCTTTCTTTTGTACTCGACATGACTTCATTCTGCAGGGAGCTGAAATAATTCAGCACTTTTTAACACCAATATGGCCCCATGTGCTAAAGCTAAGCACTTAAGTGTTTTGCTAGCGCAACTCTATTAAGTATCTGTGACTCCTGTGTTCTTTACTGCTGACCTCTTAAAATGATTGTGCTTGCAAGGTTGGGTGTTACCTGGCTACTGCAATTATATGGATGATGCCACAGCAATATAAAACACTGTGTAGATGAGAAGAAGAACCAGATGACCCTGGAGCAGCAGTCACTGACTTTAGGGGGGCAGAGAGCACACCACTGTGCTATAGCTAGTCTACAAACCCCAACTAGTCCAGGGGAAGTTGCTTGAAAACTACTAATCTTTGTTTCCTTGGTTTGTGCCATTGCCTTCAGTAATTACTCAATCATTAAACATTAAAACATGCTTTTAAAAAGAGTTAACTCCTTGAAAGGGCCTTTAGGGGGAGGGGTTTAAAGGACTCAGCCTGGGTTTCATTCATTATTAGAATGGTGTGCTCCTTGGAGAAAATTCTAGGACAGTGGTGGTGAGCCTTTGGCACTCCAGATGTTTTGGACACAACTCCCACAGTCCTTTGTCACTCTGTCTGTGAAGATTCTCAGTCATCCAGGTGAGTTTATCTGGAAGTTGAGTCATGGCTACTGGACTTCTTTTTTGAGAGATAGAAACGTTTCGCTGTTCATCCAAACGACTTCATCAACAGACCGATGAAGCTGTTTGAATGAACAGCGAAACATTTCTATCTCTCAAAAAAGAAGTCCAGTAGCCATGACCCAACTTCCAGATCCTTTGTCACTGGCAGTTTAGTCTTGGAATTCTAGGAGTTGTGGTCCAAAACATCTGGAGTGCCGATGGTTTGCCACCACTGTTCTAGGAGGAGACCCAGTCTGAGAGTCAACATGTTATGGATTTCCATGACAGAAATTGCAGGAAAGCTACACTGAGAGATTAACCCATGACAATACTACTTGTAAATTTCTTACTTCATATATACATCTTAATTTCCAACTGGATTTTTCGGTTTCTTTCAAGCCCCTTTTGTGAATAAATCAATAACATGATTAAACAACCCTGATTTTCAGTCCCACTGCAACTGGAGCTACAAATGATATATGCCGTGTCCCATCTCCACAGTTCAGTATTTTGCAATGCAACTATGTGACACTGGCCCTTCTTTGTTGTTGTTATGGGCCATCAAGTCATCTCTAACGTACAGCAACCCTATGAATGAGCAATCTACAAAATGTCCTGTCCTCAGTACCCCAGATCAGCTCTTAAGAAACTCAAGCCCGGAGCTTCGTTTAGAAACTCGGTCCATATTTGTTTCAGCCTCTTTTCCTGCTGCCTTCAACCTTTCCCCTAAAGTCCCCTAAAGTCCAGAGAATCCTGTCCTCCAAAGTCTTGTCTTTTCCAGAGAATCCTGTCCTCTAATGATGTGAGAAGAGTCTTGTGGCACAGTGGTTAAACTGCAGCAATACAGCCCAAACTCAGCTCATTGCCTGACTCTGATCCTAATGGGCTTAGATAACTGGCTTGAGGTTGACTCAGCTTTCCATCCTTCCAAGGTTGATAAACTGACCTGAGTATTCAGCTCATTGGAAGAAGGGGGGATGTGTAACCCACTCAAATTAAATTATAACTGTTCAGAGAGTATATTATCAAATGCTTTTCCGGCCAGGATGTGCTAGCTGTTCTCAGTTGCCCTCTGGAGATGCCGGCCACAGAGTCTGGCGAAACGTCAGGAAGAAAAACTTCCAGAACATGGCCAAACAGCCGGAAAAACTCACAAGAGCTGTTCAGAGAGTGTTTTAAGTGATATTTTTATTTATTTATTTATGTATATAGCTAGTATGCCGCCCACTACCCAGAGGTCTCTGGGCAGCTCACAATCAAAACAAACAATTAAAACATCAAAATTACAATAAAATTAAAACAATAAAGCATATAAATACAATAAATACAATACATTAAAACACAACACTAAAATTGCCATCAGGACCCACAATCATCAGTTAAAAAATTATGGAAAAGGAAGGTTTTTACCTGGCACCAAAACGTTATCAACAACGGCGCCAGGCGGGTCTCACTTGGGAGAGCATTTCATAGTCTGGGGGCAGTTGCCGAAAAGGCCCTGTACCTACAAGCCATCCCTTTCACCTCCTTGTGGGATGGTTCTTTCAGGAGGGCTCCCTGGCTAGATCTTAATTGCCAAGTAGGTTCATATGGAAGGAGGTGGTCCTTCAGGTATCTAGATCTTAAGCTATTTAGGGCTTTATATGTCAAAACAAGCACTTTGAATTGGGCTCGGACAGCAATCGGTAACCAGTGAAGGTTATACAGAAGCGGCATGGTGTTCCTTGGAGGCCCTGCCACTCACCAGCCGTGCAGCACGATTCTGAACCAGTTGCAATCGCTGGATCGTCTTCACAGTACTGTATATAAGCAGCACACTTTGCTCTTTGATGTTCCTGAGGTAGGTCCATTTCAACGTTTTTGCCTCCAAGGATAATTTATTTATTTATTTATCTAAAATATTTCTATCCCACCTTTCTTCCCAAAAGGACCCAAGGTGGCTTACATAGTCTAAAACAATCATAAACACTACAAACAGCAAGTATACAATATTTTTAAAAAGAATTAAACAAATATTACATTATAATGGTAACCAGATCATGCTTGATTTGATCTAGCACCTATTTGTTTGTCTTTCTGGCAGTCCAGACTATAATGTCATATACATTCTTATATTTGATTATCTTTTTTTGTTCCTTTATTGCTATCCTTCCAAGTCTCAGTCTTCTCCTGACTCATTGGCTGCACTCTCTATTTCAATTGATGGTTGAACCAAAGGATACAAAATCTCTATTTCAATTTCTTCATTGTTAATGTAAAAGTTGTATAGTTATTCATTTCTGTCTTCTTAATGGTCAACTGCACTCCTGCTTTGGCACTTTTTTGTTTTACATTCCCTAGAAGTCATTTCAAGCCATTGAACTTGAAGTCCATCTTCAAAGTGATAAAAATATTATTCCACATCAACCTATCACTAATAAGCTCTTTCTCCACTTCATAGTTTTTAGAGGAAATTGAACTTTTAAGTTAGATAAAACCTTTGCTCCCATCAATATTAAAGAGAGACTCTTTATCACTTGAAGCAACAATAGTGTTAAAAGGAGGAAAGAAAAGAGAAACCAACAGTCACTCATTCATTATACATCGTATTTAAGTGACCATGAATCATTCAGACCTACAGACCCCCGGTCAAAATTCTCTTTTTATGGCCTAAAGACTCAGGAGACATCTTCTAGGAGCCAAAATTCAGAACAGAGATATGGCTGGTACAGATGCAATGCTGAGTGTCTGCAAACTGTGATTTTCACTTGACAGGCCTAACTGTGGTTTTTACTTGGGAGTATGCACTCCTACTCCTACTCCTACTCCTACTCCTCCTACTCCTACTCCTCTTCTTCTCTGTTCAAGTGAAGTACTCTTTTCCATTGTTATATAGAGTATTGGTTAAGCTTCATCTGTGATGAAGCAAAGTATCTCTGTTTAATATTAGTCAGGATTAGGACTTATTGGATGATTTTTCAAGATAACGTTTTAGTCAGTTTTTAAAATAATTCTCATCTGTCGTAAACCACTTGGGGAGTTCAAATGTGCTAAAGGCTAATGAACAAATTCTTTTAAAAATAAGAGACTCTCTTAACAAAAGTCTTAATGCTGTCAGCAAAGCTGCAATTCTTAACCATGGCTAAATTAAGAAAATAGGAAGAAGGAAGTGAATTCTCCTAGGGAGGCAAAGATGCCTGATGCGTACCTTCCCAACCTTGGCTCCTGAGGTAGAAAAACACAATTTGGGACGAAACAGCACAGTATCCACACCAGGACTAACCAACAAATGTTGCCAATGACAGGCAGAGGAGTAGTTGGATGTCTTTGTATACATACCCGTAAAATCTCCCTGCAGATGTAGGCAATCCACTCCTCTTTCAAAGTGTTCCCTTTTGTGTTCTTGATCAGATCAGTGACAGAGCCAGCGCCACAAAACTCCATCACCAGCTGGCAAAGGAAACAAAAGTACAATTATTGTAATTAAACAGAAAGCATCCTCTGGGTTGCAATAACCCAACGGAACATCATGGTGCAGTTGGCCAAGGACAATGTTGCTAAGACAGAAAACTATTCATTAAATAATAAAAAAAAGTGTTTCTACTTTCATGTTTCACCTTCATTCGCAAAGTTTTAAAAGCTAAAATAATTCAAAGAAGATGCCAGAATGTTTTTGAGAAAGGGTGAAATATGACTTTACTTCATTTTTGTTTATATTATTGAAGAACACAAGACTGTGCAGTGCTTATCTTGTTGATTCCATGGAAATGTATAACAATTATTTCCATTTAACTGAACATGAAAGCCAAAAGACAGCAATTCTTAAGTCTCTCATGGAGTTAATGGCTCAGGACAAATTTATACAGGCCCATTAAAGTTTTCCAACCAACGGGACTCACTGTTGCTTGCACACTACTGCACTTTTGAATGAGAACAGAGGTTGAAATATGGGGATGGTCAAAGGAAAAAAGAAGAAGCATAACATACAAGTGAACCAAATCTACACTTCACCTTGTTTGGAATCAAACACATTTCTACGACAGCCCTGCCAATCTTCTTGCCTGGACAATCTAATTCTGGCTTAAAGAACTAGATACAGCACATTTACTTCTCAATTCTAACTACTGCAGGTTCCCATTACTCTTGAACCAGGACATAAACAGGTCAACTTGGCTTCTGAATCCTGACTGGTTTGGGAGCCATTGCCCATAATTATTTGGTTTAGACATAACCAGAAACTAAGATTAATTGCCTTTGAAACATTTTGACAACAGCTATAACTTTATTTTTAAATAAAAATATGCCTATTCATCTAAATCTATGGAGGATATACATTCCTCCACCCCATGTATGTAATTCTTCTAAACCAGTGTTTCTCCACCTGTGGGTCCCCAGCTATTCCTGGACTGCAACTCCCAGAAATCCTAGCCAGCTCAACTAGTCATGAAGACTTCTGGGTGTTGCAGTCCAGGAACATCTGGGGACCCACAGGTTGAGAACTACTGCTATAAACAAACATAAAATAAGAACACATTCATCTTTGTTCCAGATCTGTTTCTCTCCTCTCTTCTAAACACACTTCCAGGTAACTTAACTGTGCCTTAAATTTAAACATTCATTCATTCATTCATTCATTTTAGTACACTTCTACACCACTTTTCATTTCAATGATCTTAATCTGAAATACAATTAAAACAGCTGCGGTAAAGCCAATAGCTTAAAAAAGGGGGACAAACCCAATATATATCTTTTAAAAACATACAGTGGCACCTTGTAGAGTTTTTAATTAACATTCTTAATTAAATCAGTGCTAACTCACTTCACTCATACACTTTTTGAACAGCCAGAATAAGATTTTTTTAAAGGTCACTTGCACGAATAGAGCTAGCTTTTGCAGACTGTGATACATGTTTAGGCCCCACTTTTTCCATCATTCATGTGCTTGCCCTGTCACTGATAAGGTATGAAAATGCTACGCACTGGAATTAGGTGAACGGCACCGTTATTTCTCTGTGGCAACTGATGCCGGCATGAGTATGATGCCCACAGGAATAGAATAGAGCATTAAATTAAGGCATCAATCCTATGCGGCAATAGTGATGCCATTCTCTAAATATGGATGCTTACACAGCCAAAACAGCATCCACCTCCTAACACAAGAGTAGGATGCCAGCAGGATTCATATCATTAAGGTGCTTAATAAGGACTGGTCATACTGATCACACCCAGTGATTAGACAACACTGGCTGCCTGTGGAGAAGGAGGAGGACTGAAAACCAAACTAGAAAGAGAATAAAATATCCTAGAGAAAGTCATGACTGGGTAGTAGGATACAGCCCTGGCCAGGAATACTTCACAGTTCAACATTCCATTGGAGGCAGAGATGTGGGGCAGATTTTTTTCCACAGAAAACCTTTTGATGCTGTATTATTATAGTAATTTTCTACATCATATATGTCTGAATGTATAGTTGTCTGGGCTGTTTCACTACAATCAATCATGTTAGAGGGTAAATATATTATATTCTGTATGTTATTCTTCCAAAGCAGTCATTGGCAGACATAGGGCTCAGTTGCAAGTGGTGAAACTGAAAAATAAGGTATGACTACTGCTTCCTGTACAGAATGCAAGTGGCTCAAGGCTGGGTTTGTTCCTGACCTATACACGATCTAAAATATTTCCCTTCTACTAATAATCTTCAACAACAAACCAAACATGTTAGATCAGATAATATTGTTCAGAGCATCAGAATAAATTCCAGTTACTTTTTCTGCATTATAGATTGAAAGTTCCTTCTGTGAACAAGAAGACTGACCACAGCTTAATGACACGAGAAGCATAAGAATTGGGTAACTCACAACTCAGCATACCTTGGTCCATTCAATTTTTAAAGATTTTCAAAGTCATGAGCTGTAATCAGGGCAAATGTTGAACCATTCACTGAACCCACTACCATTGTACATACGTCTCTTGAAATTAGCTCAAGTAGATTCAAATAAGCAAATAACATGGGAATCTGCCCTTTTGAGGCTTTAAGATCTATTTTTATTAAACCAACACATTACAACAGAGTATAAAACCAGGCTTTGAAAGTTATGGAGCTCTGTGTGCTACACAATAAGCTACCACTACTGTTTAGGGCACAGTCATATTAAAAACAAGATGGATAGATAAGAACCGTGCAGCCCTTTAAAAAAAAAACAAGGCCAAAAGTGCAGCCTTCTGACATACATACGGCTCATAATTAAAAAGGAATGAAAAATGGAGACTGCCTTCTTCTGACACAGTGCAACCATGAAATATTAAAGAGGTAGGACCAAGCATTAGTAACAGAATGAAGCTCATCCATTAATTTACAGCTTTGCCGCACTGGTGCTACCAGCGCAACCCTCCATAGCATCCTCATCTTTATTTCTACCTCCTGAATACTGAGTGTGTAATTTTTTAAAAATGCAGGAGACGCGCCAATTCACTTGGCATACAAGAACTCCTTGAATAACTGAGGTATTCTGTAAACTAAAGGAAAGAGGCTAAAACACATGAGGAAGTCGGTGGAATCGCTTTGCTGTTGGTGCTTTTAATGACACCCCATGTTAATGGGTAAATATCCTGCGGCAGCAGATTGCTGCCCTGACACTGAAAGCAAAATATCCATTTAGAAGGACAAATGTCCCAACAGGACATAACTGCAAATCTCAACTGCTAAATGTAAGAAATTTCTAATCTGCTGTACTGTGAAGTGAAAAGATGTCAAAAATGCCAACAAAATTAACAATGCAACTCTGTCTGGATTTTATTTATTCAATAGGACTCCCATATCCACTGATTCATTATCCACTGATTCAGTTATCCACGTTTTGCAGAGGGGAAAAATTAAATAATTCAGCAGTCACAAAGCAAGCTATTGTCACAAGCAGCAGCTGTAAAGCAAGCTATTGTCACAAATAGCATCTGTAAAGCAAGCTACTGTCACAAACAGCAGCCATAAACGAAGCTACTGCCTCAAAAGAGCAGTCATAAAGCAAACTACTGTCAGGAAACAGCAGTTTGGAGGTGAGTGGGCAGGCATTCTCTCTTATCCATGGTTTTTATTATCCACGGGAAGGCCTGGAAACACTCCCCAGTGGATACTGGGGTCCTACTGTAATGATTTGTTCCATTTATACTCACCTGTCCTCCAATGAACTGAAGACAGTACAAAGAGCTCTCTTCCTCTCTTGTAAAACAAGTGAAGCTGAGAGGATGCACCTTGCCCAGAGTCATCCAGTTAGTTTCATGCCCAAACTGGATTTGAACCTATCTTTCTTGAGTGCTAATACTGTAACCATTGCATCTTCTTCTCTCTCCTCCTCCTCTTTCCCTCTCACTTAGACAACAGACCAAAACATCTGAGTGTCCATCTAAAATTTAAAACAAACGTTTGATTTCACAATTCTACTCTTGCAGTACCAGGAGGTATGGGGGACTACTACAGAAATACTTCACATTCTGTCATGGTGTTAAGGGCTTCCCATCAATGTTTTCCTTTTTTAGGAAACTTCTTGAGTCCCATATATCTCAGCTTCACCTTAGAATCTGGTATCTGTACCTTGTTCTCATGGTCAAGAATTAAATCCAAAATAGAATGAATCCCCATTTCATAATCATAAAGAGGACAAGGGGTACCACATCTTGAAAAAAATAAATGAAATAACTAAATTTATACAAACTGAAGAAAACCCTGATTGGATAAAAATGGAAGGTAATGGAGAAATGGATGTAGTAATGTTTCTCTTGTCCTTTGTCTTTTTCCTTTTGTTAAAATTTTAATAAATAAAAAGAAATTACAAAAAAGAATCATTAATCTACCACTGAATTGAGACAACCACTTGCTATAGCTTCAATAATCATTTATATGCAAGTACAAGAGAGGTGTAACCAGTGGCATTATTAATTTTCTAATCAACTTTGGACTAAATCATTTGATATTTCAACAAAATTAGAGGTAATGGTGAGTTCACTTTCTGAATTCATGTTATTCTGAAAACAATATATTGTCTAAGAGCCCCTCTAGAAAGCACGCAGTTCAGGTAAATCACTCCAAAATTGTCATCCCGTTTCCACAGTGAATTTGGGGCAGGTGTCTGGATCATTTTTCATGATCCTTGCAGGGATAGTTCTCTGGTACAAGATCTGCATAGCTATTTTCTTCTCTTTCAACTTTCAATACACCATTTCATTATATATTTACTGACCATTCTAAATCCACTGTGAAGTTTGCCATGGAAACAGAGACAATCAAGTACCTCTTCTCCTTTCAGGGAATGGCTCAGTTCTTTGAGCCTCCCCAACCTCAGAGCTCTCTATTCCTGAACACTGCATATATCTAGACCTCACAAGCAGCAGGAAATCAGAAGGAAAAGCTACTGCCATTGTACCTGCCCAGCAGTGTCTTCTAGTTAATCACTTCAATATGCTCTAGACAGTAAGGGCAGGTGACAAGCATCCAGCTGGGTGGCACCTACCTTATCCTACAGATGTGAACTTCATCTTTGCATACTGAAAGTAAAGAAAGTCTCCATATCAATAACAATTACAGAATTGCTCTGAGGTGCCAATGCAAAGAAGATGGATTATAAGTGTTTATTATTTCTTATTTAAGATTATAGTGTAGGGTCACTAAGAAAAAATAAAATATTTTACGAGATGCTTTTGGGGTTCCCAGCACCCCAAACTGCGCCCCACACCGTGCACAAGCACTACACGGAAACCCCAAACAAATTGGAACTTTCCCATAGAAATAACAGGCAAGCTGCTGTGCAGTCTTTTCCCAGCCTGAGTGGCACTGTTGCTGAACCAGAAGGCTTTGATTAATCAAAATATAACCACATCATTCACCACAGACCCTGAAGAGCATAAGCCACTGATAAAACTCCATACACACCTGGATTTTCCTTTCCCCCCTCCACTAGATTTCTTCCCCCTCTCTTTCTCTCTTGCCTTCCCCTCCCCACCATCTTGAGCTAGAAGGGCAACCTCCCCCCCCTGCTCTCCTCTTAACCTCTCACCCCACCATGCTTCCCTGGGTACTCCCCCACCCCCTGTTCTCTATGCTTGGGACCACCATCCTGGGCAAGAACCATGGGGAGAGGAGGAAAATGATGACTCTTTGGCATGGCTGCATCTTCCAGAAGCGACTACATCAGTCAAGGAGATTCCAGGGCGAGGCAGGAATTTCCTCATGGACAATAGGATTAATCTCAGCCAGGAGACTGCCAGGAGACCTCCCATTGTCTCTATTCCCATACCCTGGAGAACTTGTCTGACAACTTGGGACTCTTCTGTTGACTTTCCAGCCCTCCTATTGAATTTATAATTACTCGGACTCTTGGACAATGCCCTTTACCTTCCTTCCATTATTTCACCCCTGATAGCCCATTAAAGGACATGGATGGCCAGCCACACCTGGACCAACGAGCTAAGCTGGTGTCCTGGGACATCCCCTGGGATGTCCTGAACTGTCCTCATTGGAGGTTCCCCGAAGACCACTCCCTCACCTGATCCAGGGGTTGCATGCACCTCATGGGAGAGGGAGGGAGGTATAAAACCTGGGTGCACTCTTTCTTCGGGGCGGAATGCCCCGCACTGCCTTGTTGTGGGTCGTTCGCCTAACCGTTTCTTTATTGGGCCCAATAAACCGGTAATTCACTGGACCTCTCTTGTGCTAGATTTCTTTCATTGGGTACTAGGGGAATCTAGCAGCCTTTAGCTTGGGCTAGCCAAGCTGGAAAAAATACTCAACAATAGTGCTTATTATTTCTTATTTAAGTATAATCAACCACGAGGAACCTCATGACACAGTGGTTAAATGCCTGTACTACAGCTAAAACTGTGCTCACGACCTGGGGTTCAATCCCAGGTAGCAGGCTCATGGTTGACTCAGCCTTCCATCCTTCCGAGGTCAGTAAAATGAGTACCCAGCTTGCTGGGGGGGGGGCAATGTGTAGCCTGCATACTGTAATTAAAAAACTGTAAACCACCCAGAGACTACTTGAAGTGGTATGGGGCGGTATATAAGAAGAACACTTCGCTTTTTATTATTTCTTATGATGATCAATTAGAGCTGCCTAGATGCCCTAAGCACATCCAATCTCGTCTGATTTCGAAAGCTAAGCAGGGTCGGTCCTGGTCATTACTTGGATGGGAGACCACCAGGGAATACCAGGTGCTGTAGGCACCTGGAGTTGGAACTGGCAAACCACTCCAGTATTCCTGCAAAGAAAACTCCATGGACATGGGGTCACGAAGGGTCAGTCACAACTATAACGGCACAACACACACACACACACACACACACAATGATCGATTATATAATTACATTGTTTCTTTTTGTTGAGAGTTCACTTTTGCAGCATCCCAGCAAAGATTCTGGTAGCTACCGTTGGTGCCAGCCCCAGGAAGGCAATCGAGCGTAACCAAGTGGGTCAATGGTTTCTTAGAACTAGTGCAAGATGCTTAGACTGGCTTGATCATAAGTGAGGGCAAAGTGACTCCCTCCTCTCCTAACCCCTCAAGCCCCACTTTAGGAAAACAGCCCTTTACTTAATCCAGCATAAATTCTTAACTGTGTCACAGCCTCTGAGTTACCCACCGAACCATTAGGCTAGCATCACACAGGGCTCTGATTTGAGGAAAACAGTTGTATTTAAGAGACTTCACTGGCTTCTTTTCTGTGTTAGGATTTGATAAGCATGAGAAAAATCAAAATATATTATAAGCATTAAAATATTAACAGACCCAAATATGCTGACAAGGTATAAGGTCAAAATGACCTGGCAAAACTTGGCATAACAGCTGAGACTTAGCACAATCTCTTACAGTGCGTGGGTGCCGATCTCCTGGACAACAACATGGCGGTTAGCCAGGAATAAGGAACCAACTTTGAACTATCAAACAAAGAAATAGGGTCAGGTCATTCTAGGCTTTGATGGCCAAATGACTATAAGCCAAGAACATGAGCTAATGAATAGGCGCATGTGGGCACATGTAGGGGCATAAAGAATACGTCAGTATTAGATCATACAACCACACAGAAAACTATAAAAATCATGGGAAGTCATTTAGTTCTTTGTCCAGGACAGCAGGGAAGATCGAACCGTCTGGCCTGTGCTATGTCTTGTAACCTTAAGGGGCCCTTGGACCCTTAAGCTAAGATGTGTACTAACCTACTTTCTGTATTGCTCTGTGATGTATCTCTATCTGTCTTTAATAAACCTTTTGCTATATAACTAACTCAGTGTGGCAATTTATAAGGAACCACCAGAACTTATCAATGGTGCATTGGCAATTTATAAAGAACCACCCAAATGCCAATTTTTAAGGTTCTTTCTTAAACTTAACATCTGTTACTGAGCAATGTCAACAGTGAAAACGGTAATATGCACACCAAGCATGATGACAATACAGCATGTCAGAAACCTGCCTTGTTTTAAAGAGATCTTAATCTGTATTGAAAAGCTCTGGCTTTTTTATTTTCCACTATCACCTCAAGCAGCGTTGATAAAGAGAATTACTGGGATGTTATCAGCCAAGAGTTTTTTCTCCCATCAAAGAAGACTGTGAAAAATAAACAAGCTGTTATCTCTGGAGCAGGAAGAATTCTCACAAGTTCTAATTCAATCAGGCATCTAAAATGAAGTGATTTAGAAGTGTGGGACAAAATACACTATGCTGCTCTCAACTGTGGCCCCAAGGACACATCATGAATGTATAATTTGCTCATACAGAGTCCCCAAAATGAGTCAAACCTGATCCATGCAAGCACTTTTAACATTCAACTGCAGAGGTGTTATACTTCAAACTTTCAAGAAAATATGCTTATTTTATCTCAGTGCTGAATGAGTAACACAAGGGTATGAGAACTGAACAATATATATTTAGGCTAATACGTATAAGCCATAACCAGCAACTGTGTATCATGCTCAAGAAAACCGCAGAATATATTTAAAAAGATACCTTTAAAATGTTTAATAATTTTTTTTGCATCATGCAGCTCATGGACCACATGAATCTCCCCAAGCCAATTTTCATGACCTTTCAACATCATCCCCCGCAGCTCAGCTGATTTTTTCCTCCCCAAGGGCCAATGAAGTTATTGGCCTTAGAAAAAAAGTTGTGTTGGTTTTTTTTTGTTGTTTTTTGTTGTTGTTGTTGTTGTTGCCAACTCCAAGCTGCTTTCCTGACTTATCTGCAGGAAGATGTATTCTAATTATTTCAAATGTATTCTATCTTGTTTTAAGCTACGTATTTTGCATTAAACTGTTGCTTATATTTTTATGTGTAAAACTGGAAAATGGAAAAGGGGGATGTATCTTAACTGACTCAGGAAGTCTTCCTTCAGAGTAACTACTTTTTGATTTCCAACCATAAAATATCTTGGAAGGAAGCTACAGAGTTTTTATTCCCAGTGAAGACATCCTGAATTATTTAAGTCAACTGAAGAAAAAAAAAACCTGAACATTTTCATTAAAAGAAATGATCTTAACTACAATTAACCCCTAAACAAGTTTAAACAATTTTAAAATACCTGCTAATAAGACAGAAAACAAGCTAAGAGCGCGCACGCACGCACGCACGCACACACACACACACACACGCACACACACACACACACAGAGAGAGAGAGAGAGAGAGAGAGAGAGAGAGAGAGAGAGAGAGAGAGAGAGAGACGCTATTGTTTTTGGTCACAGAATCAACTCCTGATTTTTCTTATAGACCCTTAAGGTGTGATCACACTTGCCAAAAGAACCCAAGTTACAGTGGTACCTTGTATAAAGGAATTAATTCGTTCCAAATGAAATTATGTTAAGCAAATTTTCCTTTATACAAATTCCCATAGGAATGCATTGAAAACAGAGTGATCCCATTTTATGTTGTACGGATTCTCCCCATAGGCAATTATGTTAAGCAAATTTCCCCTATCTCCGGATTTTTTATGTTGTACAATTTTTATGTTATACAAGCTGTTTGTTATACAAGGGTCCACTGTATATCAAATTGGCTGCTTTTTGGATTGTTTCATAAACTGGTTGGGCTTTTTTTATATAATTTCATAAATTTCTGAGCACAAGAAGCACAGCCAAGATATATTCATTTCCTCAGTCAGCGGTTTATTTCCACCTCACAGGGAGAGTTGTTTTATTTTGTACGGATGATGCATCACTTCATTCCTTGTCGTTTCAGCCTGTGTGAATGTTGTTGTCAGACAGGGAGGCGGGATGATTCATGCCCTTGCACAACTCCTGATTGGCCAGTACCAGGGAGAGGGAAAGTTGACACATTAGAGGTTGCTTCCTGATTGGAATTTTGCCCAGCGGGAGGTAAAGCAAGGTAAGACAGTGGTTGATTTTGTTGCAGTGGGTGGGACTGCGTTCCGAACACCAGCTGTGCTGGCGTGTTTCACTTCAGAACCAGTCCCCTTCCAAAACAAAACACCAATGTCTAGTATATATATAACGTTACTGCAAAACTAGATGTATTAGTACAATAAAGGTATACAAAGAGTTGGTATAACTTGGGTTCTTTTGGAAGCTGTGATTAGGGCCTTACTTTTAGTGAAGATGAAGATGCAGCGTTTCGCTTGCCAACTAAGTAGAATCTGGACTATTGTTAGACGGTGATCTCCTGTGCCTGCTTTAGTAACAACCCACCTCATGCCCTAATGTCATTACTCTTTGTTCTTCCCTGTCTCTGTTAGAAAGAAGGGGATTGCAGAAGGCCAATGCCAATACAAGAGGTAAATACTACCCAAAATTTCAGAGTGATTGTTTGCAGGGGGATATATAATATAAGCCTAGAATTTTGACTGTCAGTCCAACTTATTATAACATGTAATACTCCTCAATTTTATTTATATGTTTTGTTTTTAAAACTTCTGAAAGAAGAACAAGGTAGCTGCTTTGAATTATGCAAGAATGAGCAAAAGTACTGTTTCTCCAGTTTCAGACACAGGATGAAGAGCCATTCAAAGCACATGTGTTTGCAAAAATCTAACAAACAAACACACAAACACACAAACAAATAAATGAATGAATGAATGAATGAATGAATGAATGAATGAATAAATAAATAAATAAATAAATAAATATGTGCATAGAGACACATGCAAAAAGAATGTAACCATTACCCATCTTCAGAGTTTTCCATGCAATGAAACAGGGATATATAAAATTACAGAGAATAAAAGGGAAACGGCTTCAAAAAAACACCCCTTACCCAGAGCTGATCATCCATTCCTGGGGGGTTCTTTTTAATGAAAGCACCATAATAAGTTGCAATATTTCTATGATGAGAATACTTCTTCAGCATGTTAATTTCTTGTTTAATCTCCTCTTCTTCATCCTGAAAAGGAAAATAAACAGTGTCACCAAACCTACAACAGACTTATTTTATGGTATCATATCCCATACAACGGATTCATTTTTAAAATTTTAATCTGTTTCCTTTGCACTCTTTCTCCTTATTCTTCAGAACAAGCACAATCCCACTTGTTGCCATTTGTCATTCACTTTCTGTAAACCATTTCATTACCGTGATCTCAACAGGATGTAATTACATGTACCTATATTCTACTGTGGATCAAAACAGACAACTCAACGAAAGGGCACAGTTGGTGTACTTTTTTAATTGTGCAAACACATTTCACACTACTACTGATTTCTGTGAATCCAGGACCATTCTGGCTCCCCTGCATTGGTTGCCCATTGCCTCCCGAATAAGGTTCAAGGTGTTGGTTTTTGTTTTGGTTTACCAAGAGCCTTTTCACATGACCCCTAAGATCCACTGGCCACTTAAATTTGGACCAGAGATCTTAGGGGTTTGTCGCTGTTCCTGTGTTCCCAACCCCTCTGCACTCCTGGCTGCTGGCTGCGTGAGGGGAGGGAGAAAAAAAGGAAGAAAAGAATGCCGCTCACCTCCGTTCTGCCATCTCGCTTTGCTCCCGGCACTGCATTCAGATCTCTTAAAGGGGCGGGGGGCAAAAAAAGAACAAACAGAAGCGAGGAGAGCCCGGCACTCACTACGTTACAATCCGCATCAGGAATTTTCACCCCTGGAGAGCAGGTACTTGAAAAGTGCGCTGGGACACGCTTAGGTGGGCGTGGTCGCACTTAATTTTTTGTAAACTCCGGAGCTGGTGGGGAAACAATTTTAAGCTCCGGATCTGGGAGTCATTTGCTGCGGAGTTTAGGGGTCGTGTGAAAAGGCTCAAACCCCTTCATGGCCTGGGTCCTGACTATCTGGCAGAGTGTATCTCCCTACGATCAGAGCTGGCCCAACCCACCTGATCCTCCATGGCTCTCTCGCTCCAGGTGGCCACCCCTAGGGAGGCCCGCAGGGTAGTAACATGTAAGCGGGCCTTCTCAGTGGCAATCAGCTTCCGAGTGAGATACGGCAGGCCCCTTCTTTGGCATCCTTTAAAAAAGCTGTTAAAGCCTGGCTGTTTAGGGATGCCTTCGGCGATCGCTAGGGCTTGCATCACTGGTGTGTGTGTGTGTGTGTGTGTGTGTGTAATCTGTACCTACTATTGCTGTCTTATGCCTCTTGCCAATTATTATTATTATTATTATTATTATTATTATTATTATTATTATTATTATTATTATTATTATTATTATTATTATT
>JAHTLZ010000379.1:51626773-51639586 GCA_023846285.1 Phrynocephalus versicolor
TTATTATTATTATTATTATTATTATTATTATTATTATTATTATTATTTATTGTTGGGTATTTTACTTCTGTTTCTTGTGTTTTTATGTGAACCGCCCAGAGTTCCCTTTGGGAAATTGGTGCGGTATAGAAATAAATAAATAAATAAATAAATAAATAAATAAATAAATAAATAAATAAGGCCCATCACAGAGAGGAGACCCATAATAACCGTGCAGTTGAGAGCATCAAGCACCACTAGGAGGCCAGTCGAACCAACAGAGACACGTTTTCTGTCCTCAGTTTCCAGTGTAGGTCATACTACAAGGGGGACACGGCTGTCTCTGCCCCATATCCATGACTGAAGCCAAACTGAAAAGGATCTAGAAAAGGATCAGCCATTTCATTCAGAAACACCTTGGGCTGAGAGGCCACCCAATGCTTTTAACAGCCTTTTCCAAGATTTCAACAAAGATCTTATAATCACTTCATTTAGGCAAATCAAAATTGTGCCCTGTTGAAATGAGATATTCTTTGCTCTCTTTATCCCCTCAACCAGTCCACACCCTTTTTAATAAGGCAGGAAGGGCAAGGGTCCAGATCACACATGGTCGGCCTCAGTTCTCTCTAAGGATCCAGTCCACATCCTTAGACTGTAACAAACAGAACATTACTCATTTATACTGGACAAGCAGGGGGCAAAGTTACATCTACAGAAACTGTATCAATAACAGCATGCGATTCAGAGTGGTCTCATCTCCAAAGTGTCTTGAAAAGTGTTCAAATTGTAATAGGTCTTTGACCACTTAAGGCAGCTGTGCTGAATGATTTTAAGCAGATGCCATGCTGTGCTGAGAAAAATACTTTTTAAACTGCCTACACACTGTCAGAGCAAAAGCCTGCTCATGAGGTCTAGTTTGTGTTTAATTAGACCTCTAAATTTTCACCACTCTTTTCTGTAGTCACTGCCCTGCACATTTCATTAGTGTCAACTCCCTCATAAGCTAAGAACCTAGCCTGGCTCCACTCTGTGGAAAGGAGCACTCAAGTGTATTTATTACCCTGGTCACTTCCCCTTCCCAGAGATAAGTTTCAACAGGAAATTCAGAGTTTCAGAATTTCCCATCATGGCAGCTGGAGCAGGACCTGCCACTGTGAGATACAGGAAGCTGGACTAGATGAGCCTTTTAGCCTGATCCAGCATGGCTCTTCTTATGTTCTTATGTTCTTATGAAATCGTCTAAGTGTCATTCAGAAACTGCCCAGATCCACTTGTCTCCTGAGTGAACCATTTTAATTTTAATTTGCTCTTCATCCCTGTGAGTCCCAGTAAATCTAAACCCCATCAGTTAAGATTACCGCCTTGGAGTTCCTCCCATTCCCGGAGAACCATCATCTTACCCAGCAAAGAGATCTCAGATGCACTATACTGCAAGAGTGTAGTCTCAAATGATTTTGGGAGTGAACTATGATCATCATTGAGGGCATGAAGTCTTGAGGCACTCCTGACAGTAGACATGGCATGGCAGTCCCATGCCACCACAAGGCGAGAAGACTCTAGGACCAATCCTGAGACCAGCTCAAGTAACTCAGGAAAAGAGATTATTGAACAGCAGCGATACATCAACAGAATCCTTATTTCTGTCCTGATTATCCAGATTTAATTAGAAACACTCACAACCAGTAGACTGTAGGGTGGGGGTACTGGGTGAGGGTAACAGAATCACAGAAGACCATTGCAACTCTGCCTCCTTATCCCAAGGTTTTGCTGTAACAGGTAAAGTTGACAGAAGTTCTCGCCAGCTTCATCCAGCCAAGTCACACTAATACAGGCCAGATTGGTATGTTCATTAATGATGAAACTTAAGATAACTGCTGTTTTCCCATAACTGCCATCCACTGTAAAATTGTTATGGCTTCTCTCAGTTCCCCTTTACAATCCACTCCCTTATAATAACACGTCATTCCAAATACAGGTAACAACTCAGACAGATAACTGTGAGCATTAATAATGCCTCTGGTTTTCCTTGCAGTACTCAGGTAGACTGGCCTGAGCCTTAAGTGCAAGTGACTCCCCCTAAAGTGGTAACCCCACCATGACAGCGGCTTAGCTTGTATTTCCCTAGTGCTGAACAATGCTTGGCATTTTCTGCACTGCCCATTATCAGTTAACTCCAGGCCACTAAAGAGCAGGCACCACTACTAGGAATGTAGTTTGTCTGTTGGCATCAGGTCCCCAGCTCCACCAGAAACAGGAAGCTAGGCTGATCTCCCATTTCCTTAACCACTTTCTTCCTGCCGTTCTCTCCTATCTGGTTTTGTCTTCATTTCCAGCTGACAGACCAGAAAACAGAAAGATACATTAGTATTCATCTAAAATGTACACACAAGCTTTCCTGAAACAATCATGTATTCTGACCAGATGTTCCACAACATGGGAAGAAAAGAACTGCTTCCTTTTCAAGGTACTACAGGGAGGAACAATATTGTGTCGTCTTTGAAGAAATCACAGAATAGCAAAGTGAATAAGGAGCTTAAGAAAAGACTATGAGCAATGACCAAAGAAAAACAGCAAATACAAACACAAATATATGCACAAACATCTACAGTGGTACCTTGTATAAAGGAATTAATTCGTTCCAAACGAAATTCTGTTAAGCGATTTTTCCTTTGTAGAAATTTCAAGTGCATTGAAAATGGATTAATCCCTGATCGTGACCATTTTTCTGTTTTATGGATTTGCCCCATAGGCGATTGTGTTAAGCAATTTTTCCCTATCTCTGGATTTTTTTCCCTTTAAGCAGATTTTCTGTTAAACAAACCTCTTGTTATATGACGGTCCACTGTAAATGGCCCATTGCCCACAAGAGCCTAAGGACTCAACCCAAAATTTAAGAAAGGGGTGGGGTACGTATAGATTTATATCACTGATTCATCTACTGATATGTGAAGCTGAAGTAACAATACTAAACATTAGCTGCAATCCTGTTGCTTAAACTAGTAAGTACAACTAGAGTAGGCCTACTGAATCAATGCAAGATTATGGGGTTGACTCACCAAATTCCCACTGATTCAGTGCTCCAACTCTAGTTGCATTTTTCTACTCTAAGCAATAGGATTCCAAGCACTATGTCTGAATGACATTAAGTGATACACGGTTCCATCTCTTCAATGTCATCTCAACACAGTCAAGTACCTTGTTTATTTGCTTGTTTGTTTACTTTAATGTCTATACCACCCATCTGGCAATGAAGCCAGCAGAAAGAGAAAAACATATACAGAAAAAATTGTGTCAGACAAAGAGAGGTTGAAAAGGAAAGCCTGTATGAGGCTACGGCTGGTGTATGGAAGTCAAAACAGAGTTAATTTTTTTTCTTAAACCCTATATATAAATGTATTTCAAAGACAAGCTCTTGCTCATATCTCACTGTATTTTGGAGCTGGAAAATTAACAATAAGGCTTAAAATACTGTGTAATGTTTTGTGGTTTGAGATTCTTATTAAGGAAATCCCCAAGTGCTTATGTTACCAAAAGCATTAGTAATTTTATCCTTTCTTCCCCTGTGGTACTTTGGAAAGCATTGTTTCTTTTCCTTATGATAAAGGAATAAAAAGCTTAATTATATTGAAAACCCCTGTTCTTTTTGTTATGCAATTTTTTTTCAGTGACCATATTTATGCATTTTTCAGTATGACATTCTTTTAATTTTGCAGTACCTGTGTGCATGCTCCTGTGTAGCTAAATCATGTGAGGTAAAAACACAATACTAAAGAGTTATGTCTGTGTCTCAGGGCTCTGTCCCGGGACTGGTGCTTTTCAATCTGTTCATAAATGACCTGGAGACAGGGATAAACAGTGAAGTGGCCAAGTTTGCAGATGACACAAAACTTTTCCGGGTGTTAAAACCAGAGAAGATTGTGAAGAGCTCCAGAAGGATCTCTCCAAACTGGGGGAATGAGCTGTGAAATGGCAAATACATTTTAATGTAGCAAAATGAAAAGTAATGCATATTGGGGCAAAAAATCAAAACTTTATCTATCAACTCATGGGCTCTGAGTTATCCGTGACGGATCAGGAAAGAGATCTTGGTGTGTTGGTGGACAGCTCCATGAAGGTGTCTACACAATGTGTGGCAGCGGTGAAGAAGGCCAATTCCATGCTAGGGATTATCAAAAAGGGTATTGAAAATAAAACAGCCAACATTATAATGCCATTATACAAAATGATAGTAAGGCCGCACCTGGAGTATTGTGTACAATTCTGGTCGCCACATCTCAAAAAAGACATAGTGGAACTGGAAAAGGTGCAGAAGAGAGCGACTAAAATGATTACTGGGCTGGGGCACCTCCCTTATGAGGAAAGGCTCCCTTATGAGGAAAGGCTAAAAAGGTGCCTGAGGGGTATATGATTGAGACGTACAAAATTCACGAAATACCAGAACTAGGGGACATACACTCAAATTGAGGGCTGGGAGAGTAAAAACAGACAAAAGAAAATATTTTTTTCACCCAGTGTGTTGTTAGTCTGTGGAACTCCCTGCCACAGGATGTGGTGAAGGCATCTGGCCTGGATGCCTTCAAAAGGGGACTGGACAGATTCCTAGAGGAAAAGTTCATCATAGGTTATAAACCATGATGGAGATGTGTAATCTGCAGGCTTAAAACCAGGGATTCTTCAAGGACCAGATGCAGTGGAGTGGTATCAGGAGACAGATATCTAGTCTCGTGCGCTCCCATAGGCATTTGGTGGGGCCACTGTGAGATACAGGAAGCTGGACTAGATGGGCCTTTGGCCTGATCCAGCATGGCTCTTCTTATGTTCTTATGTTCTTAAGATTCTCAGTCATCCAGGTGACTTTATCTGGAAGCTGAGTCATGGTTACTGGACTTCTTTTTCTTGAGAGACAGAAATGTTTCACTGTTCATCCAAACAGTTCCTCAGAAGACTGATGAAGCTGTTTGGATGAGCAGCGAAATGTTTTTATCCCTCAAGAAAAAGAAGTCCATTAGCCATGACTCAACTTCCAGAATACTAAAGATTCAATACTTTAAGAAATTCCTCACAATTTGCTATAATTCCTAGTACTGTACCGGCAAAGTGAATCAGCACATAGTAGCATTTCAGGAATCCATTGAGTTCCAACCTAATCCACTTTAGAAAGCTGTCATTTGGTGAGATAAGGCATTGAGGACTGGTATCAGGGGGGAATGAAAGAAAAAATTAGACGAGTATCTTTCTTCAAAGCCAGGATTACACTTCAGTAGATTAAGGGACAGAGTACAGTAATTTAGGAGCATATTCCATTCCAGAAACATGCTTGTAAACCAGAACTCATTTATAGCAAAGCAAATTTCCCAATAAGAAAATAACAGAAACTCGGATGATTTGTTCTGGGGTCCCATAGACCACATATTGTACACACAAAATGCCAAAACTCACAGAAGAAGTTGGCTAGAAGTCCACATCCTCCACACCATGGTTTACGTACCTGGCTGTGGAATTTGCTCTACTTGGAACTAACAACTGGATTTTACGTTTTTACTGTGACAATAATAAAGTACAATTTGCAGCCATATACACACTTGATTAGCTTCCCCATAACTAGAAATGGTTTGAACAAGAAGAAAGGATGTTGAAAACGAGTTAAATAAAAATATAAATATAAAGAAAAATAAAACCCTAACATGCACTACCCTTTGAAAACATTCCTGGCTGCTACAAGGGAGAACTCGTCTTTTCTCTCCTCCCTCTGCTTTGGAGGCTGCCTGAGACACATTCCGGACAATCCCCCACAATTAAGAAAGTAATGGACTCTATGTAGATTTAAGAAGGCAGTCCATTCCTCCCAGCCAAAGTAATGGAACAGGCAATCAAATGAAGTCCAATTTCCTTCATAATCAAGTCATCTGCAGTTTCTCAGTAAGTTTTAAAACACCTGACAAATTCTGAGATGTTGGTGTTTTTTATTTCACTTATCAGGATTTTCTTTAAAAACAAAAGTTTGATGACCTGCGACTGACATTTGAAGCCATGGTTTACAACCGCTCATGTAGCAGTGCTACAGAATGTCTAAATCTAGGGGATTAAAATGTACTATTCCAGTACATGAGATATACCTATTTATTCCATTTATAGTTTTTGATGGGCTGTCCCGTAAAGTCGTAAGGCCTTACTTAAAGATTGTAAAACAAGTCTGTTTACTGTGTAGGGAACGGCTGAGCAACTTGTGACCCTTCAGGTACTGCTGAACTACAATTGCTATTAAACTCAAGCCATTCAGGGTGGTGGGAGGAATAATACCTCAACATCTAGATGACAACAGATTCTCCATTCTTGTATCAAGGAGAAACATTGTCCCTTTTAGATATTTTGGTCTTTAGACAAACCAATAATATGAATGAGTAACACACACTCACATACAATAAATCAACAAATGGGAAGTATTTAAGAAAGCTGCCTTGTAAATGTTGAAGTCAGTGAGGATCTCTGGAAGTTGAGTCATGGCTACTGGACTTCTTTTTCTTGAGAGACAGAAACGTTTCGCTGCTTATCCAAACAGCTTCATCAGATAAGCTCACCTGGATGACTGAGAATCCTCACACATAAGTCTGTGAGGAAGCCAGCCATGTACATTATTCATTCAACCCAAAGAAAGGGAACATATTCATATCCTTGCATGGAGGTCATGTTCTACAGTAAATGTTACAGCCTGGGGTGTACTAGAACAATACAATGCAAAAAAAAACCCCAAAAACTTTCTTTTATGCAAACAATTCGTATCCAGCAGCAACACTATATAGGAGTCAATCAGGAGGCAAGTTTTGAAAGGGAAAAAGTAGGCTTTCCCTACTTGACAGGAGGAAAGGAAAGATGGTTCTTGACAGATCCCTGTTGGCAGAGAAGATACAAATCCAGGCTTTCTCCCCCCCCCAATCCCCCAATGCTAAAACTATATAATATCTGCCACAATTTGTATGGATATGACAGACTGAGTTCTGCCATTTAAGGGAGCATTTGTAAGCCAAAACAGAGCCTGTGAAGATCCGTTCTTTACAAATAACTGAATTCATAGCCACAAGGAAAGAGAAGAGGAAAGAGGTAGGCTAAGAGTCTAACACAAGGAAAGAAGATTAAAAATAAATTGAAAGGAAGAATGACATACCACTCACCTTGCAAAGTCTAGAAATTTTAGATCAGCTTAAAATATAGATCCTGTATCAGTGCTGGTATAGAAAGATTCACTCTGCACTCTGTGGCTCAAGCATTGAAGTAATTGCCACAGAAGATCCAGCATCTTCCATGAAGCATGAAGGGAATGAGTATTTTACAGCCTATCACCAAGGTAGGTGAGTTTTATATAAAAAAAGGATCTTTTGAACAAGACAGCCTATGTGTAGAGGAAAAACCTGTCAAGGTTTTTAGTTTTGACAAAATGTCTGTAATATATATTTAACAGATTACAAAATGGATCCTGTGTAAAATGCTATGTCATAGGCTAGACAAGAATGTGTATTAGGTCTAGGTTACAGGTGTAAAGAATCATTAGTACTGGAAGGTCAGGATGATTAGACACAGGTGGTGTAGCTAAATCACCTCATCCCATGTAGTGTGTGATTGGCTTACATCATATTGCTTTGTGTATATAGGTATCAAGCAAACCAGTATAAATTGGGACTGCCTAAGGTGAGAGGCAGCTTTCCCCATTCACTGTTATGCTGTGTTTTGTATATTGATGTTGTATATTGCTTTGTCATGTGTACCTATGTAATATAAGTTTTCTACTAAGTTCTATTGCTTTGTTCATTTGTCTCTAGCTCCTTAATCACTAATGCATTTATTCTTCCACAATGCTGCTCATCTCTGCTAGCGGTTTATATATTTTCTTCAACATAACATATCCCCATCTGAATAATAGGGTTATATAGTATATGTATAACAAAACCTGAACATATTGACAGGGACTCGATGGCCCATGAGGTCTCTTCCAACTCTATAATTCTATGATTCTATGGATGATACAAAATGAAGTGAGAGGAGTCTAGCTTGAAGGTGGCCAACTCCTCACAGTTGTATTCTCCTCATCTTTTACCAAGGGCAGAATGAAATGGGTTGTCTAGGTCTGTATGAGAAAGCTGGATATTGTTGATTTGGAAGAACATTCAGAAGTGGGCATCTAAAATTATTATGGGCTGGAGAAACACCAGATAGTAAGCCAGGGAACAGACACGAGGCCGGGGATATCATAACCATCTGCTTAATAATCTGGGTGAATTACACTAGGGAGCCCAACTGTTACTCCTGCCCAAAAGAGAAGTGCCTCAAATCATCCAAACAAGCTTCAAATAAGTAACAGTAAGCCACAGATTAACTATGGATTCTTCCAGCATGCTGAGTATCTTCCAAAATCCACTAACACTGGCCATAGGGATTGGAGATTTATGGAGCTCTAATTCAAAATAGCTGTTTAATGAATCGTCAACATTAGCCTAGGTGTGGAATTACTGGTATCACTAAAGGATCTGTTGTAATTTTCATCACTCTGCTAGCTTGCCTCCCACTAGAAAACCAAATCAAAGTCTAAATAATGTATAGATATATTTCAATTCTTAAGTAATATTTTTCTAAAATGTTTCAGTCAAATAGATACATAACAAAAAACAACAAGGTAATAGGAATACATTACCCCAGTGACGTCCATAACTTTGATAGCTGCAAGCTGTCCTGTTTTAACATGACGGCCCTAGGAGAGAACACACAAATAAATAGTGAGACACTGATACCAAAAATTCAACAAACAGCTTCTAATTCAAGAAGTGTGATGAGTTCTGAGATGCCTTTTTATCTCAAAATACTGCTTACCATCTACAGTGAGAAGCATTCTTTCCTCAAGAAACCCTCTGCAAAATTAGCAGTCAGTGGCATCACTTCATTTTTCATTAGGAATGTATACTTCAACATGACATAAGACTAGACAGTGAGCAAAATCCTGTTGCTTCATGTAGCACATTGCAGTAGAGTGTGTCCATTTAATCAACAGGGATTTAGTGACTCACCTCCTCCATAAGTTCCACTGATTCAAATGGACCTACACTAACTGCAACCTACTATCCTCAAGAAAATCAGTCAAAAATAGGTCTGTTTGCACCAATTTAATTTGCAGAGGTGATCCACCAGATCCCAACTGAAAGAGAGCATCCAAGCTAAGTGTGATATATATTTGGCCTTCATGAGAATAAACATGTTTTAATTGGAAGTTGTGTGGAAGAAATCAAGAGGCAAAAATGACTGCATCACTGGCACACATTAATATGTAAGCAGGGACCTTCCTTGCCTGGGGATCAATATAAAACTACATGAAATGTTCAAAAACGTCTCAAATATCAATGTCTCAAATATCATCAATCAGGCTCTTTTACACCTTCTGCAATGTACAAAAGATTCTTAATAAGAACATAAGAACAGCCTTGCTGGAACAGGCCACAGCCCATCCAGTCCAGCATTCTGTCTCACACGGGGGGGGGCACTGTTTGTTTCAGGGTATTCCCAAGCAGATGTCTTCACCTGCTTAAGATTCTCTGCAAAGATTATATAATATAATAACTTGAATTGAATAAGACTATATAATATAATAACTTGAAAAAAAATTAAATGATTGCTCGCTTATTCTGGATTTTTATTTTCAGCTAGTCAAAAGCGGATTGACTTGGATGCTGAATGTGCAAGTGACTATTAATACACCTCAAAACCAACACTTTGAAGCTAACTAAGATCCGGGATGTGAAAGAACTAATAGATTATTGTCATTCCCCATAGAATGAAATGCAGTAACACAGAATAACTGTCACCTTTAGATAGGACGAGCCCTTATCATTTCAGCAAAGACGCAAATGAAAGAAAGCCACATTCCTGTACTGAAGAGAAAATGACTAATCATGTCAGAATTCAAATTACTGGATAAAAAGCCGTGGGAAAACTGAATAACTGATAAATTTATTAATATATTAATATATATTACATATTGCCATTGTAATTTTCCAGTTCACATTTAAGGCAGACATATTGTTTCTGTAGTACAAAGGGTCCTTTCTGGTCTTACAAGATCTTTCTCACATTTATTTAGATGGAAAGAGAGGCAAATATGCGAAAAGTGCAGTGATCCAAGAAACATGAAGAGCAACACTCTGAAATCATTTTAACTGTGATTTTTGCCTTCAGGTCGTTTGGATGTTCTATTTTAAATATGCAATTTCATGCATATATTTCTGTAGCTCAGTTATATTCTTTCTTTCTCCTATGTTACTCAAACAAACCCTTAAATATGCTTCAAATAATCTGCTTATAATGTCAACCTTAATCTAACAGTCAAAAATTAATGCCTGCATGGCAAAGCTCGGAAATAACTCATAATAAGGAACAAATTTAACCTATTTCACATAAGGATACTAAGATAGCTTGATCACCTGTAGCATCTTGAAAAATGACAAGGAGAATCTGGCAGCAATGATTTTGGGATGACTGACAGACAGAAGTACTCACAGAAAATGAATCAGAATAAAAATATTAAAAGAAATAAGAAAAAATAGCTCCAGCAATCTGGAAAGTCCAAGAAAATGAATTTTCAATGTGTTTTTAGATTCCTGGGTGACATATTAGAAAATTCATCAAAACCACCTCAGATGTAAGGCTCTAAATCTGACATGTTACAGCTTGATCAAGTCAGTCCCATAGCTCTATATCTGGTTTGAAATGTATGTATATACTCGAATATAAGTCTAGTTTTTCAGCCCTAATTTTGGGCTGAAAAAAGGGGCCCTCAACTTATATTCGGGTCACTACTTTTAGCCACTGAGGCAAGTACTTGGGTTGGTGGCTAAAAGTCATTTTAAACATCGCACTCCGCTTCTCCTGATCCCCCCCCCACTTCACGCAGGAGCGACACACAATGTTTAAAATGATTTTTAGCCACTGACCCAAACACTTGCCTCGGTGGCTAAAATTAATTTTAAACATCACACAATGCGCCCCCAGCTCACAAAGGAGGTGCTGCCAGGCCCTGCTGCATTTCCCACCATAGACTTATACTCAAGTCAATAAGTTTCCCTATTTTGGGGGGTTAAATTAGGGGCCTCGACTTATACTCGGGTTGACTTATACTCAAGTATATACGGTATATCCCATCCCATATTATATTGCACTCCTCATTCTGCTGTAATATTTCTGAAGAAGTGGACGTGTAGTCTTTTGTTTTGTTTTTCTTTAATTTTTTGCCTGAAACAATTCCAAACTAACTGGGTCCACAAACAGCGCAAATAACCCAGTATTGCAGAAACCATACAAGATCCAAGGCAACATATCCGCAGTAAGGGAGGATGCAGGTCTAACATCTGAGAAACCCAACTGAGAAAGCCAAGAAGGAACAAACCTAGCAACACTGCCAAAAATGGAAAATGATTCTAAATTGCAACAAGTTACCACTTTAATTTTTTCTATAGCCACTTTAATTTTTTTCTAAACTTTCCCTCTATCAACCTAAGATTCTTTTTTTTTTTGCACTTAACAGATCCATTTGTTCCAAGGATTATAAATATTACAATTCATGTAGAATATCATTTCCATGATTACTTAATAATACACATGCTATGCCGGCATTTTTAGCAGTTGGGGGATTACCAAGGAAATATATGGACAAAAGGGTAAATTTCACAAGGCAGGATTGGGGGTGACTAGATATTTTTAAAGAACACTGTTCATGCAATCTTATACCACTATGATTTGATTAAATCTTAATCAAAAGACAATGGACTTTATAATCGTATTAATTTAGAAAATGATCAGACCCCCTCCCCCAAATCACAGTATGCAATCCAGACAAGTCACTGGAAAACAAGAACCAGTACAGTACATTCAGCAAAGGAATCATCACATCTTTTTCATGTCCCTGAAGAGAAGACGTTGTTGAGGACTTTTCTGGCTTTTTCTAATCAGACTCAGGATGCAATAACTGACAGAATATCAGCACAGAGAAACATCTTCACTGACAAAGATTCAGCAACCAATCAGTGATGGTTTTTGGAGGATATAGATAGGTATGTGATGGCATAACAGCAGGAAAGGGAGAAGAACTAATTCTCTTTAAACAAGGGATACAGTATAGGCTGGCATATAAACATTCTTCCTTTAAAACTGCCAGCCTAGCTTGCTTTCAAGAGACTCAATGACTTGTGCAGAATGGCTTCAAAGAAGATATCTCAGCCCAGAGAAGTAGGGACACCGTGAATTCCCCCTCGAGGCATAATGCTAGATCAATTATAAAGAATATTCCAAAGCACCAGAAGGGTAACAGATCTTTTCACAGATGAAACAGGAAAGTTGAATCAGATTGTGGAACTTGACTGACTGATTGAGCATCAAGTTGAACAACCACTAGGAACACCCAATCTTCATTTTAATACCTGGCCTGGGGTTAAACAGAAATAACTGATTACAACCAGTTTAAAATGGAATATTTGCAGGCTGGGTCTCTATGCAAGGAGATCCAGCAGTCATGGACTTTAGATCTTACAATATGAATGTTGTGTTGCCCCCTTGTCTTGTTATATTTTTCCCACCACCTATTAGTTTTTGCCTCTTGCCGGGGCTTTGTATGCCACTGTTTGTCTAGTTTTGTATGTTGTTCTTAATTGATTTCTTTGTCCTTAGTTGTTGATTATTCGACTTTTGTGTGCACCGCCCACAATCCCTTCTGAGAAATTGGGCAGTTTGGAAATGTATAAATAAATAAATAAATAAATAAATAAATAAATAAATAAATAAATAAATAAATAAATAAATAAA
>JAHTLZ010000379.1:51647763-51665518 GCA_023846285.1 Phrynocephalus versicolor
GACATCCAATCATTTCTACTCCTGTTTTCTAATTATCCCTTTTTAATTTGATGACAAATCCAGCCTTCTTTTGAGGTGTAAGGGCAGGTTACATAAACTAAAAAATACAAAGAAAACACAGCCTTTAAATAACCAGCTTCACAACAAAATCAACATTGTAAAAAAAGCACTAGGTACACAGTAACCCTGGTTGTGTTTATTAATGGAAGAGAACATTTTTGAAAGAAAGAATAAATTATAAAGAATGAAGAGAGCACAGGAAATAAGTATCTATTTTTTCAGTTATTCCATCCACGATCATTCTAGGAAGCTCTTTTCAAAGATACTCAGTCTTGACATTAAAATACTGTTCCAGATGATCTTGAACCAATCAGAGATAACTCAGACATAACTCTAGTTGCATAAATGCAATCATTGTGCCTCAATTTTTCAACGAAAATTACAGTGGGCTGACAACTGGATCTCCATGGTGCATGAAGAGAAATTCTCACAGTGGTTGAAGTTAAAGTTGCCCCAAATGGCTTCTTTCTCCCCAGGTGAGAGGCTTCCCCATAATGCCAACTAAAATTTCCCTACTAGGGGAAAAGGCAGCCTGAAGGGTTGGGTGGAGAGAGAGAAAAGTGGGGAAGTGTTAACTGCTTCCCACAACATATGGTCGCTCCCAGCTTGAGGGTTCTGTGTGGCTGCCATGTAATTTTAAAATATAAAACATAAACAGCGGAGACCCTGCCTACCATAATGTGGTCTACTGAAGTTCATTCAGTCACAAATACAGTATAGAGGAGACCATGCTCTACTCAGACATCCAATCCACCCGAATCTCCCTATTGAGATTATAAAGGTTCCTAATGGAGGGTATTTCCAAATGACAATCCATTTGTTTGTCAAGAGTCGGGATGGGTTTGGGTTAGGGTTAGGGTCATGGACCGCATGGACAAAGTGTTCAAAAAACACAACCTACAAACAGTATTTAGACCCACCACAAAAAAGCAACAGATGCTATGGTCAGCAAATGACAAAAGGAACCCACTCGCCACTGCCGGAGTATACCGGAATACCTTGTAGTTGTGGTCAGGTATATTGGGACCACAAAGCACAGCATCCAGACCAGAATCAAAGAACATAAAAGACACTGCAGACTAAAACAACCTGAAAAATCCGAAGTAGCTGAACACACCCTGAAACAAACGGGACAAGAAATCCTCTTCCAGGACACAGAGGTCCTGGACAACACTACCAATCACTATAACCAGACTAACACAGGGAAGCCAATGAAATCCACCAGCATAAGCACAGTTTCAACAAAAAAAGAAGAAAGTCTAAAAATCATCAAAGCCTGGCTTCCAGTACTAAAAACTGCAAAGTGCAAAAAGTTCAAAGCTCGATGATTCCCCATCCAGCCACAAGCAAAAGTGATCAGTTCACACAACAGAACAGCTAACAACACCCATCAAGGATCGTTGCTACCCCCGTTTGCATTGAAACTTCTTAATTCCTTCATCACAATAAAATGACTAACACCTATTTTCCTGCATAGGACAAGTTCCCTCAACTTTAAAAACCCCAGTCTCACTCACTTTATAACCAAGAGCACAGAGAGAACTCCTAGTTCCCTGAGCTCCTTGCCCTCTGAAGATGCCAGCCACAAAGTCTGGCAAAATGTCAGGAAGAAAAAACTTCCAGAACATGGCTAAACAGCCCGAAAAACTCACAACATTCTAGCCTTTGAGAATACATTAGCTTAAAATATTTTTACCCAGACTTTCTCCTTAAAAAGGATGCAAGGCATCTTACATCATTAGACGACCTAATTATCTGAGGAATTACTACTGACACTAATATACAGAAATACCTGGAGGGAGGCAACATTTTGTACCTCTTGCTTTAATTGCAACATTTAGATATTGTACAGCCATGCATGATATGTTTCCACAACCTGTTGCCATCCTGATAGCGCTGGATTAAAATTCCCATCATTCTTGTGACCACTGGCCATGCTGGCTAGAATGATGGACAGTTATTTCCAAACACTGGAGGGGTGAGAGCAACAGGGGGAGGAAAAACCTGGAAGTTATCTAGAGTTTATTTACTATCCTTCAGGCTTCAGGAGATCATGGAAAGCACCATGTTTATACTTGAAGAAAACATCAATTGCCAACGGTGACACATAAACACACACATTGAGACACACAAAATAATGCAGGGCATGAGTAAAGTGGATAGAGGGACGCTCTTCTCCCTCTCACAAAATACCAGAACTAGGGGACATCCACTCAAATTGAGGGCTGAGAGAGTAAGAACAGAAAAAAGAAACTATTTTTTCACCCAGTGCATTGTTAATCTGTGGAACTCCCTGCCACAGGATGTGGTGATGGCATCTGGCTTGGATGCCTTCAAAAGGGGATTGGACAGATTCCTGGAGGAGAAGTCCATCACAGGTTACAAACCATGATGGAGATGTGTAATCTGCAGGCTTAAAACCAGGGTACTTCAAGGACCAGATGCAGGGGAGTGGTATCAGGAGACAGATACCTATTGGGGTCACTGTGTGATAAAGGAAGCTGGACTAGATGGGCCTTTGGCCTGATCCAGCATGGCTCTTCTTATGTTCTTATGTTCTTATATATATTTCCTAGAATATTTTGATTCTGAAGGACATGGAAACACACAGAATCACACCACAATAAAAGAGTAAAGTGCATCTTTAAATTATTTTCCCCCAAAACAGAAATTACCCCACATACATCACTCACCTGATTTATAGAATAGTTTAGCAAACAATCCCTTACTTTCAAATAATCAAGAGATGTAACTCAACTATTCATATGGCACCTTGGCTGTCCATGAAACTAAGAAGCTTACAATACAACACAGTATAACAGTATAACTGCTAAAGAGCCTATTTATTGAGAGATTAAGTTAACACACAATCAAAAAAGTAGAGCTTTCATGAGCTTTAGGGCACTCATTTTTAATGACAACCTAAATAATGGGATAGAGGGAATAATGAAAAATCAGTTCAAGACTCAAAGAATTTCATAAATATGCCATATCTCTTATTGCTTTTATGTGTGTAATCTTCTGTTGCTTTCTGTTTTTACCAAAAAGGAAAGGGGAAAAAAAGAAAAAGGTCTGCATATAACCAGAGAGATGGTGACCTTATAAAAGTATGGATGAAAATGTTAATAATAATGGGAACAGATTAATGACTGCATGTAGCCTTATCTGCAGCTAAGTCAAAATTTGTATCTTTTACTATGTACTAACCACCAGCTTTAGAGGAAAGGCAAATTGTGATTCTAATGCAGATGTCACATGTAAAACTAATTTAATTACCCTATTAAAGATTTTAAGGTGGAATAACACCATTGTACACCACACTGAAACAAGCCTTCCCTCCAAGAGATACAGAAGACCTGCTCTGTAAACCTGTAAGCAAAAGAGCAGGAGAAATGCCATTGGTTTGCTCAGTGTGGAAGCCGAGCCTGAACCAGTCAGTAACACAGCAGTTCTGTTTCAAGCCCCTGTTTCATTAATGCTTATATCAAAGCCTGCAGAAGCATCTTTTAGCATGAGGACTTTCCCAATTCCCCAGTCTGAAACAATAATTTATCTGAGCTTTGCTTCTTAACCCATTTTGCCCATTGCAACAACTCACGACTTGCAGAATAAATCTAGCTGGTTATCTCCGAACATCTTGCGACTCCCTACTTGTCAAGTACTAACAATTAAACATGCTAACCCAGCAGGAGCCACCTCGTTGGCATGTTTTTCATCCAGAAAAGCAGAGGAATAGGTCCAGCAGCAAGGCAGAAAAACAAACCCGACGTTGTTGCAGTAAAAAACAAGCTGAGACTCTGATCTGATCCTATCCTATTTCAGACACAGATCTCTACCAATCTCAAAGTACAGTAGGCCTCCCATTTCCACTGAAATAATTCAGCAGCTGCAAAACAAGCTACAGTCACAAACAGCAGCCGTAAAGCAAGCTACTGTCACAAAGCATTATATTGGGCTTTCAGCGTTCTCTCTTATCCACGGTTTTTGTTATCCACGGGAAGGCCTAGAACTGATCCCCAGTGGATACCAGGGTCCTACTGTAGTACAACCCCTTCTAAGGCAAGTCTGGTGTCTGACTAGAGATGGGCAAGTGTTTCTCAGGAATGACCAATCAAGTAAGCTCACCTCCACTTGAGCAATGGAGTCTTCAGCTTGTTAGATCTCCTCCTCTTGAATATCCCGATTTTAGGATATGGCAATTCTGAACACTGTTGTGTTCAGCTAAACTAGTCACCAAAGTTTTTACCAATATTTTCCTTCCTAAATTTCTTTTCCCATTTATACTTGGAATCCTACTGAATTTGAGAAATTTAGACCAGAAAAGCTCCATTTCCATAAAGACTCGACGCTCTTGTTCATCTTCTATGTTTTGGCTTTTCAAGTATTTTAAACTAACTATGCTTCTATGGCTGAATGTGTATAATTATTATTTTATGGAAATTCATATATTATTTCTACATTTCTGAGAACACTTTTATGGTTTCTGTGAAGATTCTCAGTCATCCAGGTGAGTTTATCTGGAAGTTGAGTCATGGCAACTAGATTTCTTTTTCTTGAGAGATAGAAACATTTCGTTGTTCATCCAAACAGCTTTGTCAGTCTGAAGAAAGCTAGTTGTGAGTCCTCCATTTTATAGTTTACTTTGACCTATTGGTTCTTTCACCAGAAGAACAATGAATCAGTCTGAGACCCAGACCCGACAGAAGAACCTGGTCATTCCCTACATGGCTGGAGTGTCTGAGAAGCTTAAAAGGATTTTTTTGGCAAACACTACATCCCTGTTTATTTCAAACCCACTAACGCACTAAGGCAGAGACTCGTCCACCCAAACTAGGACAGAAAGATTCAGAAATAGTTTTTACCCAATAGCAGTAACCATGCTAAATTCTGTTAAAAATTAAGTTGACGGGTAATATTAGTGTTGAATGTATTACACATATATTGTATGGGGGTTGTGCATGGCTGTTGTTGTTTTTTAAATTGAAGTTTTTATAGATTGGGTATGAATGTTGCCAGGTGAAAGAGTGTAGGGCTGTGTGTATATGTTTGGTTTTTATGTCAGTTTTAAATGAGTGTAAGTGATGTTCGGCATGTGAATGTTGGAGTATGTGTATAAATGGTTTGTTCTTAAATTGTAGATTTTACATCTTGGATTTTTATGCTGGGTGGAGTGAATGACTGACTGGATGGCACCTTTAATCTCGTTGTATTTATACAATGACAATAAATTGCATTCCAAATTCCAAATTCCATTCCAAACGACCCAATACCAAAACACAAAAGGAGCAATATAGTATAGTCGGTCCAATGCAGTGAGGAGTGTGCAGACCTCTACATTGGGGAAACTAATCAGCCATTAAACAGAAGGATAGTCCAACAAAGGTGGGTAACAGCTCAGGACCAGAATCAGCAGTACACCTCCACTTGAAGGACAAAGGGCACTTATTCAAAGATGAGGATGTGCACATATTAGACAGAGGAGACAGTTGGTTTGAGAGAAGGGTCATGGAAGCAATTCATGTGAGCATTGAAATCCCGTCACTCAACAGAGGTGGGGGCCTCAGGCACAGCCTATCTACCATTTATCAGGCTGTGATTTCAACAACACCTAGACAAATCAATTGTTCACTTTAAGGCTATTGATACTGTTTTCTACCTAATGAGTCTGTTCAGGCCATTGTTCATCTTATGAGCCTATTTCAGACCAGGGTGACAAGATGTCAATGTGAACTATAAAATGGAGGACTCACAATTAGCTTTCCTCAGATTGACAAAGATGTTTGGATGAGCTGTGAAAATTCAAGAAAAAGAAGCCCAGTTGCCATGACTCAACTTCCAAACTTTTATGGTTTATGCTTTGAATCACCTTGAAACTAGAGATGAGCATTAAGACAGTACATGAAGATTACAGAAAAGAGGTCAGTCATGTTAACAGTTCCTGAGTTCACAGATGGACCAGCTATAAAGGGACTGCTAGCATTCTGCCGAATTTAGAAAATTCTACCCATGTTACCCATGGTTGCTAATGAATCAGAATGTATTAGTCCAACCACTTTAAACCATTCTTTGTAATGAAACTAAGGCAAAATCATAAAAGTCATTAATATAAATTTTGCCAAACCACCAGATACTGCTCGTGTTCCTCTGTGACCAAAATCTTGGACATTGCTTTTAAAAGTAAATTGCTGAATTATTGAGTAGTGGTTATTTACAGGTTTTACAAAATAATTCTTTGTTTTCTTGTTGTTTCAAACTAACTAGAATATCTCAACTCTCGTTAAAAGAGAGAGAGAAAGCTAGCACTGACTAGGTTGTGAGTACTGTATCTTAAAAACTGGGCAATATGGTTGTGGTTAAGGTTAGGGTTTAATGTACATCTCTTCTTTTTCCTTTATGGGCCAACCTACAGATTTAATCTATGCCACTTCTCTTTGTCAGTAAGGTAAGCAAAACAGCATGGGAATATTTTTTTCTCAATGTACTAAAAAATACTGGGCACACATATACAAAAATCCCAGTTGCAAAATCCCAGCATTTAAGAACATAAGAACAGCCTTGCTGGAACAGGCCACAGCCCATCCAGTCCAGCATTCTGTCTCACACAGTGGTGTTGCTTCAGGGTACAGTAGCACCCCTGTATCCACAGGGGATTGGTCCCCCCCCCGCGGATAATGAAATCCGCGGATAAGAGCAAACACTCTTATCCGAGGGTGCCAGGAGTAAAGGCACAGAAAGAGTCTGCCAGCAGCCTAAGGAATCCCACCATGGCTCTGAGCAACCTCCACTGACCTTGCGGGCAGGCAGGCTGTCCAAGGCTCCCTGGGCTGCTGCCTCCTCCTTTGCCACTGC
The DNA here is from genome assembly GCA_023846285.1 of Phrynocephalus versicolor. Taxonomy (NCBI): domain Eukaryota; kingdom Metazoa; phylum Chordata; class Lepidosauria; order Squamata; family Agamidae; genus Phrynocephalus; species Phrynocephalus versicolor. The sequence continues at coordinate 51,654,673 of JAHTLZ010000379.1, forward strand.
CGAGCTTTTGTTCACCACCACCGCTGCCATTGTGGCCGAACTTCCAGGCGAGAAGGCGAGCGGGTGAGTGAGCAGGCAAACTTCCAGGCAGGCGGGCAGGTGGGTGAGCGGACAGGTGGGAAGACAGGTGGGTGAGTGGGGGGGAGGAGCGAGTGGGCAGGTGGGTGGGCAAGCGGGCAAATTTTCAGGTGGGCAGGCGAGCAGGTAGGCAAGCGAGCCAGTGGGCAAGTGGGAGGCTGGGCGAGCAGGCAGGCGAGTGGGCAGGCCGGTCGGTGGGCAAGTGGGCGAACTTCCAGGCGAGCGGGCGGGCAGGTGGGTGAGCCAAACGAGCGGATGGGCAGGAAGTCCCAAGCTGCACAACCTCTTCACTGCTGCCGCCACCGATCTTACAGGTGGCCGGGTGAGTGGGAGCTCTGGAATTGCGCAGTCTGCTCCTCCTATGCCCCCAATTTTGCGAGCCTGTACACCACCAATCATCATCCATGGATAACTGAATCCGCAGAATCAGCGGATATGGGGGTCCTACTGTATTACCAAGCAGATGTCTTCACCTGCTTATGATTCCCTGTAATTTGACATTGAGAGATATCCTGCCTCTCTCTCCAACCCGGACGTTATCCTTAGGCATCCATAATGATTGCCCCTGATACCCTTGTTCTCCATGAACTTGTCTAATCCTTTTTTAAAGCTGTCAAGGCTGGCAGATGTCACCACTTCTTATGGCAGGGAATTCCATAGACCAGTGATCCTCTGGGTGAAAAATTACTGATGTGCTGATCTGAGCAGGTGCTGCTTGTGTACCTGGTTGTATGTGACAGACATGCCATCAGACTCCCACAGTACCTTCTGCAGCTGGAGTTCTGTGCACATGTAAATATTAAACAGGCTACTTGCCTTAAGTATTAGGGTGAGTGAGTAAAATATTCTGTTTTAGTGCACGGGTTAATTATGTATTGTGTTGCAATGGTAATGTCAGTTAGTTGTGCCACAGTTATCATAGAAATAAATTAATTTTAAGTAGCTAGTTACTTGCTATGAGTATTTTCAAGCATTGCTATACAATGAGATTCAATCAAGATTCCATTCACATTTCACAGATTATTCTAGATTCTACCCTTTTTCCATCTTCGGTAGCTAGTGGGGTGCTGGTTCAGCGATAAGTAGACTGTGACCCTCACATTTCCATCTCTGGAAACAGCTTTTGTAAGATATCAGAAAAATAAGAGAAATACATATCAATTTCAATTTAAAAATATTATGCAATAATACAATGGATTACCATGAACTCTCAAGTGCAAAATGGAATCATTTGCATTCATTTCTTGGTCTGCTATTGTTGTATTTTATTCCTTTAAAATCCATATTTATATACAGTAGTTTGCTGTAAACAACCCTTCTAATAAAGGGCCAAGTAAATTGTCTGCATCTATTAAAAAAGAAATACAGCTGCTCTGCCATAATGCTCATCCGGTGGGATCAATAAAGATACACAACTCAAAATGCCTACCTGCTCTTAGCGTACTTTTGAATGCCTGTTTGGTCTGGTAGAATATGCAACTCAACTCTGACAGCTAAAGCAGGTAATATATCTATGATTTGATTTTTTTTAAAGTTTGTTCTAAATAAAATGCTGTGGGCTCGATCCAAAATGAGAAATCCTACATGTGGGGTAAATATTAATTCTTTGAAAGTTCTATGGCCTCTATCCAGATGGCTAAGAGTCCTTGGACAAAGTGACTTGAGGAGGTTAGAGTGGTTGGGATATAAATCTATAGTGAAGAAGAAGAAGAAGAAGAAGAAGAAGAAGAAGAAGAAGAAGAAGAAGAAGAAGAAGAAGAAGAAGAAGAAGAAGAAGAAGAAGAAGAAGAAGAAAGCTGAATGGTGGTAACACCATCAAGGCCATACCGGTCATCAGGTATACCTCTGGATTTATAAACTAGACTCAGGTGGAGCTAGATAGTCTGGATAGGAAAACAAGAACACTTGTGACCATTCACTATGCATTACAAACAAAGCTTCAATACAGGAAAACAACAATGCAAATACGAGCTGATAGCTGGCATAATAAAGCACTGCATGGGCAGTTCCTCGAAAAAATCAAAGGAAAAGTAGATGAGGAAAAGACTTGGTTATGGCTCACCAGTGGTACACTGAAAAAAGAGACAGAAGCCCTGATTTATGCAGCTCAAGAACAAGCTATCAGAACAAATGCAGTTAAGGCTAGAAGAGAAAAAACAGCTGAGTACCATACATGTAGACTCTGTAAAGAGGCAGATGAAACTTGAGTTGTTGCAAGAAAATTGCTCAGACTGATTACAAACAGCTTCATAATGTAGTGGTTCAAATGGTCCACTGGAATGTGTGTCAGAACTATCATCTGCCCGTAGCAAAGAACTGGTGGGATCATAAGCCTGAAAAAGTAATTGAAAGTGAGCATGCAAAATTACTTTGGGACTTCTGAATACAGACAGACAGGGCTTTGGAGCATAATACCCTAGATATTACAATTGTGGAGAAGAAAAAAGTGTGGATCATTGACATTGCTATACCAGGTGATAGTAGAGTCACCGAGAAGCAACTTGAAAAAATTACCCAATATCAGGATCTGAAAATTGAACTTCAGAGACTCTGGCATAAACCTGTACAGGTGGTCCCAGTGGTAATCAGCACACTGTGTGCGGTGCCTAAAGAACTAAGCAAGCATTTAGGAGAAATTTAAGTTAACAAAGTCACCATCAGTCAGCTGCAGAAAGCCGCCTTACTGGGATCTGCTTGCATAATTTGCCAATATATCACATTGTCCTAAACACTTGGGAAGCATTTGACTAGTGATTTGTAATACAAAAACCAGCGTAGTTATCTTGTCTGCTATGTGATAATTTGATGATGATGATGATGATGATATGTAGCTCTTATTTCCTGAAACTGTAGAAAATCTCTATGCCCTTTTTCAAATTGGCTTGACTTACTGGCAATGATGATGCATGGGGAAAGGGTGTGGAGCAATTTTGTACCTACACATTACATTGGCAGAGACAAAAGAAACCTCAGTGGCAAAGCAAAATACTGAAGCATTTTCGTCCTAGTCTTTCTTTTTCCTGTTAAGAAAAGAACCAGACATGAATAGCAGCTGAAAATCAGCAATACTGTGCCACAACTCTTCAGGGAATTAGACTGTGGAAGGCCTTAACTTGCAGAACTGGTACTACCTTACAAAAGTCATATTTTGTTGCAGAAAAAAATGACTGTAGAAGGCTAAAATATCTAGTTTTGACAGATCATAATCAAAACAATATATCATAGGGGCCAAGAGACTAAATCCTTTTAGTGACAGCCTTGCTAGGGGGCCTTGATCAGTCTCCCGTATGAATTGGCTTCCAGAATTTAGATGATGTTTCTTCTGACACTCTAGATAAACAAATTGTACTAGTTTCATTGGCAGACTTTACTTGGTCTCAACAGATCTCAGAAGCAACTGCAGTTGCAAAGTATGGTGGTACCTGGGTTTACGAATATAATCCATTCGGGAAGCATGCTTGTAAACCAAAATACTTGTATATCAAAGAAAATTTCCCCGTAGGGGCACACTCTGGATGTTGCAGATGGGCAGCACTGGGCCCTGGACGCACTGTGGAGGTCACTTCCTGTCCGTTGGAGGTCACTTCCAGTTCACCGGAAGTCACTTCTCATCAGTGGTGGGCCTGATGTGGGCCCACCGGAGGCCCATTCCAGGCAACTCTGGGCCCACGTCGCACCTCAGAGACAACCTCCAGTCAGGAGCAGAAGGAAGAGGAGGAGGAAAAGGTGAGCCAGGCCATGATTGCAAAACAAGCACCTCTGGTGCTCATTTTGCAAGACATTGCTCACAAAGTGAAGCAAAATTGTATTAAAATTTGTTCTTGTTTTGAGAAACAATCGCAAACCAAGGTACTCGTAAACCAAGGTACAGTACCACTGTGCCTAATTTCTTTATGGGTAGTAAGAACTATACCAATAATAAAGTGCAAAATGAAACACAACTGATGATTACAGAAGAATTAGAAAACTTTAATGTTGCCAATGCAGAGACAGGAATGCCTAAAAGATGTTCTCACTTGGTTTAACCATCAGTCCAAATGGAGAACATATACAAGAATAAATCAGAAGTCTGGCACTTGGAAGGTCAGCCATGAAGGACTCGGAGAAATGTTTACACATAGGGATGTGTCACTGTAGAGTGTAGAACAAAACCAAGATCCTCCATGCTGCAGTGTTCCTGATTGCTACGTATGGATGTGAAAGCTAACAATGAAAGAAGCGAAAAGAAAACTAAATTCATGTGATAGTGGACAAGAACTTTACAAGAGCCAGACGCAGGGGAGTAATATCAGGAGGCAGAGATTTAGTCTCGCACGCTCCCAGAGGCATTTGGTGGGGCCACTGTGAGATACAGGAAACTGGACTAGATGGGCCTTTGGCCTGATCCAACATGGCTCTTCTTATGTTCTTATTATCTATTACCAGAAATATTGAAAAACAAAATGATAGATCAAATAAATATGCTTTCTATATGCTAAAATGACTCAACTGAGGTTACTGTACCTCTGAAGTATCATGAGAAGATAAGAGCTACTGGAAAAGACAAGAGTACTAGAAAAAGTGGAAAGGAGCAAGAAATAAGAAATATTCACCATGAGTAGACTGCCCTTCCTGAGCTACAGACTACGTTTGTAAACCCTGAGAACTGCTATTGAGAATACAACCATTTAGATGTGCCAGAAGTAATTTGATGTAATATAGCAACAATAATGATTAATAAAGTAACTAGCAGTTGCAAAGTTACTATTTCGATGTAAACAATAACATCCATGTTTCATTTTTGTGCCACCTTTCTCCCAATTGCTAAAATCCTGTTGCTTAGTTTAGTAAGTCATACTAAGTTGGCCCAATGCATCAGTGGGGATTTGGTTAATTATCTCATAAGTTTCATTGATTCAAATGGGCCTACTTCAGTTGCAACTTACTGTAGTGTAAAAAGTAGCAACTACATTGGGCACAGTCCAATGCAACATACTACAGCAAACAATAGGATTTTAGCAAGTGACGCTCACATTATTTTCTATGACATAAAGATCACCATTTCTACTGAGTCATCCACAACAATATGTTCTTTATGGCTTCTCGTTACACTCATTTTCCTATAGGCAGAGAATTAACTTACATAGAGATTAGAAAGGCTAACATTAAAGTAAAACCCCAAATAATTTGTTCAGTGTTTGAGATCAGATGTCAATAGATTAACATGCCAAGGGGAAGTTTGTGATAAGGAAAATATAAAAGCTAATTTTAACTAATTCAGTTTTTCCTTCTATCCTCACTTTCAGGTTATGACGCAAACTAGGAACAATCGGCAATGGCTTGCAACCCCATAAAGAAGGAAAACACAAAATAACAGATGCAAGAATAAATTACCGTATTATGTCCCCAAGACATTTGGAGCATGTCTTTAAACAAGAGAAATTGATTGTACTTCCTTGCTCCTTCATGAAATGGGATTTAAAAAGTTATATAGTGCAGTAACCTTAAGGCTTAAACAAGCACAGTGGAAACCTGGATTTTAGTTCCAGAAACCATTTGAATCAATGGTTCAATTACATTCAGCAAACTGTGATTAATGACAAAAAACAAAAGGGAAAGAGACAAAAAAAAAGAATTCCCATTGCTAGCTCACAGTAGAAACAGTGTGATGACTTATAAGTCACGAAGAACAGGGATTTTTTTTTAAAAAAAGGTAAATTTGCATAAAACTGAAAATACGAATTTACATTTGTAAAGGCAACATGAGATATATTTTTTTAATAATCTGCCTAGACTTACAGTACATATTACCCAAGTGTGGAAGTCTGTGAGAGGCTAAGCTATGTGGCTGCTTGGCCTGTTGTCCCGTCCTCTCACTATGGATGGGAAATTTCAGCACCCCTAGAAGTCTTCGCTGTGATTTGCTATCTCTAAATCAGGTGGACCTATAGAGCCCTTCAAAAGACAGGACTGCGCTTTTTAAAAGAGCAACTAGGATCATCCTTTAGTCTGGAAAAAAGGCACCTGAAGGGGGATATGATTGAGATGTACAGTACAAAATTATGCAGGGCATGAGTCAAGTGGATATAGGGACACTCTTCTCCCTCACAAAATACCAGAACTAGGGGACATCCACTTAAATTGAGGGCTGGGAGATTGAGAACACATAAAAGAAAATAGAGAGGTACCCTGATTTAAGAGCAGCTCGACTTAAGAGCAGAAAACTGTTGGCATTTTATCTGCCGCCTTACAAATTTTAGATAAGGTCTGCTCGACTTACAAATATTTGTTTCCATTTTTTTATTTTTAACTTGTTTTTTCAATTTTTAGATAGGTACCCCGACTTTAGAGTAGTTCGACTTAAGAGCATGCAATTGGAACAGATTAAATTCGTAAATCGAGGTACCCCTGCACTTCCTTTACCCAGCGTGTCCTTAGTCCCTGGAACTCCCTGCCACATAATGTGGTAATGGCATCTAGCCTAGATGCCTTCAAAGGGGGATTGGACAGATTCCTGGAGGAAAAGTCCATCACAGGTTACAAACCATGAGGGAGAAACCAGGGTACTTCAAGGGCCAGATGCAGGGGAGTGGTATCAGGAGACGGATATCTAGTTTCATTCGCTCCCAAACGCATCTGGTGGGGCCGCTGTGAGATACAGGAAGCTGGACTAGATGGGCCTTTGGCCTGATCCAGCATGGCTCTTCTTATGTTCTTATGTTCTTATGTTCTTATATATTAAGTTGGAACACTAACCTATCTATCCCAGTAACCTTTTATGCCAAGACCGCAGCCAAAACTCATATCCAATACTGTTACCAACACTCTCTTAACTAAAGGTCTCAGGATTGTACTTGAGATCTTTCGTGCCCAAAGCACATGCTCTACCACTGACATGTAGCAGGAGCTAGGAACAAATCCCAAAACATTAGTAATCAGACTACAAATGGTATTTAAAATGCCCTTTCCCTGGAAGCTGTTCTAAGCAATTTCCCTGGAAGTTGTTCTAATTTATTTAGAACAGCTTCCATGATAGAGATGTGTAATCTTCAGGCTTAAAACCAGGGTACTTCAAGGGCCAGATGCAGGGGAGTGGTATTAGGAGACAGATATCTAGCCTCATGTGCTCCCAGAGGCGCTTGGAAGGACCACTGTGAGATACAGGAAGCTGGACTAGATGGGCCGTTGGCCTGACCCAGCATGGCTCTTCTTATGTTCTTATTTGCAAACCACGAGTTTGCAAGGGATCTGCACTGCCTCTGGTCTATCAATGCACCGAACCAGTGTTCGGCATTCAGGCAGAAGGATACTTACAAAGTATCAAGGACATGAAGGAGGGAGAAGAGGGATAAAACTGCCTACAGGATAAAAAGTCGAGCAATTTGGAAAAATCCATTTCTATCCCACTTCTCTTTTTGTTCAGAGCAACGAGCTACAGCCAAAGGGTTATTGGGAGGGCATGATACAACAGACATCAAGGTTTTTGAAGGCAATTTTTACAAGCTGCAAGATCTGGACATGTAATTGAATGAAATGTCAGAGATGTATTAGCTGCGGGCATTTCAAAGGGGCGGGGAGAGTTTGGGGAGAAAGACCTCATGTTATGTTGTTTTGTTTCCCTTTTCCAGCAATAAAAGGAGAGGCTTTGGTAAGATGGTGGCAAACCATTTTTTTGCCTTTACTCATTCATAAGGCCCATGGAGGCCTCAAAGATTTGTTTTTCCATTGAAGGATATCGGGATTTCTTCTCAAGGCACCACCAATATAACTGGTGGGGTGCATATTAATCATGTTTGTTGAATTTGTCCATGAAATGCCTTCCCAGCATTACTTTTAATTATAACATCTAAGTCCTTATGTCAATTATAATCGATTAAGTACAAAAGAAAAACACAGAGAACCTAATGAAAAGTGTGAGTCATTTATACTTTTGAACGGAATGAGTCATTTTCTATTACTGCTACTGGATGGAGAACAGTAATTTGATTCCTGATATTGGTTTGGTGTGATATGTAGATTGTTTTCAAACTTTCCTGCAGTTCTGAGTAACTGCTTCAGTGAAAAGGATTTTTATATTGTGCCTCTTCTATTCCACATGAAAGAATAACAGGAATCTGGGGGTACAGGGGAATTTATAAATCCTGAATAAGATTTGTAGCCTAAAATTATCACAATTTTTTCTTATTTTAGGATCTTTGACCGTTATAAACACATGACCTTTAGAAGACAGGATTTTGCCTCTGTTGGGAAGTAGAATGTTATTCACTTTTTCCAGATCCAAAAGCGGTAGTAAATAATGTTTCAACTAAAAAATGATAATATCCTGATTTTGTTTTTTAAAAAACTTCAGTTGCCAAAATCCTATTACTTAGTGTAGTAAACTATGCTAGAGTTATCCCTCTGAATTAATGGGGAATTAGTGAGACACCTTCTTAAGTCCCATTTATTCAAATGGGACTACTGTACTTTAAAAATGATTTGGTGTGGCACAGTAACTCAATTAGAGTAGACCCATTTGTATTGATTGAATTTATGACTGTGTTGACTCACCCAATCCAATGGGCCTACTTCAGTGCAGATTATAGACTGTTGGTATTAAATCAGCTCAGCCTGTTCACTAGTCTGTTAAATAAGGTGTCATTTTCTCTTAGCTAGGAAAGGGAGGTTCAGAACCTGGATATCTGTGGGGGATTTTTAAGCCTCCTTGAAGACAGGCGGCAATGTTTTTGTTTTTGTTTTGTAAAAGACAGTACTCTATGAGACCCAGCACTGGAGCATAAACAATATTTTATTAAATTGCTACATGGCTGGGAGACATCCACTCATACGGCAATGTTGACCAACAAGGGAAGGAAGAACATAAAATCCATTACATTATTGTCACACAAGAAGTTTTAACTCCTGGGGAATGGGGGGGGGGAGAGACAGTGAAGTCCTCTTGGAAAAGCAATATAGAGCTGTTTTTCTCCCCTACAATGGCTACACTGGAACCATTAGATTAAAGCCCAAATCCTGTAGGAATATCCAACTAGCCCAGAGGACTCATAAATATATAGTGCTCCTATATATTGTGTATACAGTATATATATTGAGTATAGTGTTCCTGCACACCGAACTTCCCTTTGTTGCTGGGGTAAGTCTGAAAACATGCTGGAACTCCATTCTTCCAAATGAGATTGAAGGTACACTCAAAACCCACTATAAGGCCTGCTTCTGATGGCATGAACCATACTCATTTCAATGCCAGTACAGATTCTCTGCAGACCTTCCTCATCAATCCGGGGAAGTTGATAAGAGTCAACAAGGGACTCCAGCATGCGTCCCCAAATCACCCCCTGTATTTACAGAAGCAAACATCTCAGTAGGACCCAGACGTTTCTTGAGAGCAAAGATTCAGATCTTACGGGGTTAGCACTGAGAACACATGTATCCAAGGAGATGAGTTACATGTTCATCTTCTCCTGAAAGTCCATGTTCTTGAGTAGTTTTACCCAAGTTAACTAACTACTGGCTGTCTTCACCAGGCTTTGGCTTCCTGTTAAAGCTGAGATCTGGCTTACGAAAATGAGATCCTTCTCACTTCCAGGACAGGATGTTCAGATCTTTTGCTTATTTCATATTTATTATGTACTGGTTCCACCTGTTAGCCTTCCTTCTCTTGTTTGTCTCTTGGCTTGGAGACCACTACTTTCTGTCTTCTGGCTCATACAGGATGGTTGTCCACAACTCAGCCTTGGCCATATATTTAGTTGGTCTATTTCAGGCCTGCCCAACAGGTAGACCGCGGGCCACTGGTAGCCCGTGAAGGGTTCAAAAGTAGCCCGCCGGCCATCAATAAAAAAAGTGAGGGGATAAGTTCTCCACTCCTTCCTCTCCCATTCCAAGGACCACCACTGCCCCAGCAAAGTTCTGGGTCTGTCAGCCCAATGTCTCAGCCGAGCGGGGCAGTTCAAGGGCCATGGCGCATTGAAATTGGTTCCCTCCAATTGGTTTTCAATGCATTCCTAGCGGAAACTGCTGCTCTACTTACAAAAGTTTTTACTTATGAGCATGTGTTCTGAACAGATAAAATTCGTAAGTAGAGGTTTTAGTGTAGTAGCCCTCAGGCAATTTGGGCCGGAAAAAGTAGACCTTGGCCTGTTCAAAGTTGGACAGCCCTGGTCTATTTTGTTTTTTTTGTAAGTCTCATCCAGAAAAAAATGTTTCCCCAAATTCCTTGTTTTGCTCAAGGAATTTGAGGAAACATGCTCATTATTCCTCTGATCTAATATCAGCAAAACCACTACCTTTTCTCTTCTGCAAGGCAATTATGGTAACATTTTTTTCCAATTCACTGGATTATTCACTCAGGGTGGCCACTCCGAGGGAGACCCCAAAGGTTTCTACCCGCAATCGGGCCTTTTCAGTGACCACCCCGACACTTTGGAATAAACTGCCCTAGGAGATCAGGCTGGTGGGAGTCTCTGCCAGCCTTCAGGAGAGCCTTAAAGACCTGGCTATTTATGGAAAGCTTTGGTGATCGCTGAGTGTACGATTGTGTGTTTGTTGGTTCTTCTGTTGGCCCTGCCCTTTCCTTGCTGGATTTTCTGTTGTTGTTTTATTGTTGTTACTGTTTATACAATTTGATTTGTTTTGTTTATTATGGCATTGTGTTTGGGACAAGTCGTTTTTGGTAACTTGTTGTACGCCACCCAGAGTTCTTGTGGGAAGGTCGGGCAGTTAACAAGTAAATAAATAAATAAATAAATAAATAAATAAATAAATAAATAAATAAATAAATAAATAAATA
>JAHTLZ010000379.1:51674206-51685393 GCA_023846285.1 Phrynocephalus versicolor
GACAGACAGACAGACAGACAGACAGACAGACAGACAGACAGACAGACAGACTATTAATACAATTCTACCCATTTCGTTGTTTCTTAAAATGGCCAATTTGAGTATACATCAGAAGATCTGTTTGTGGGTAAGGAATTTTCTGACTGATAGGCCACAGTCAGTAAGGATGGGATCCCACCATTCCTCTACTCTAGTATTAAGTACAGGAGCTCCTCAGAGTTGTGTGCTAAGCCCCTCCCTCTACTCCTTGTACACACATGACTGCGCCCCACTGTATAACACCAACACAATCATCAAATTTGCAAATGATACAACGGTGGTGGGGCTCATTAGTAAGAACGACGAGTCTGCTTATAGGAAAGAAGTACAAGGTTGACACAGTGGTGTAAAGAAAATAATCTTATACTTAACACCAAAAAAACTAAAGAACTTATAATTGATTTTAGGAGGAAGAAAGATGTGCATTTGCCATTGTACATAAATGGTAAGGAGGTGGAAAGGGTTGGTAGCTTTAAATATCTGGATGTTGTGGAGGCTGTATCTCCTGAGAATGCTCAGGAAGATGAATTTATCTCAGCATCTACTTCTGTCTTACTATCACAGCACCACTGACAGTGTCCCAACTTATAGCATGCTTTCATGGTATGGGAGCAGCTCTGTAGTAGACAAAAAAGCTCTACAGAGAATAATTAAAACTGCCCAGAATGTTATTGGGCTCCAGCTACCAACCCTGGATGACATCTTCACATCTCACTGTCTGAGGAAGTCACACAACATTCTGAGAGACTCTACTCATCCTGCTCATAATTTCTTCGAATTGTTGCCTTCTGGCAGAAGATACAGAACAATTAAAACTAGGACCACACGTCTTCTGAACAGTTTTTATCCCAGAGCTATAACTGCACTTAATAAGGAACTTAAGGACCACCAGCAAAGAGCACTTGGATAGTATTACCTAGCCTGTTGTGTAGATGCTTGTGTTTTTAGGGGGTGGGTGGGTGGGTGGGTGAGTGTTCGGGGATTTTTTTATGTGTGTGTGTTGAGGGGATTTTTTAATGTGTGAGAGAATGTTCGGGTGTGTGTGTGTGTGTGTGTGTGTTGAATCTGTTCTCTGGGTGTCTGAAATTTCATTGTTTGTATATACTGTGTATATACACACAATGACAATGAATTATTATTATTATTACTATGGCAGTTGCAACGAATGGCCAAGATATTTGCTAGCAACACAAAGGGAAAACTAGGAGACTATGGATAAAGCCAGGAAGAAACACAAAGCAAAGTTGTCCAAGTACGGGAGGCAGACAGTAGGGCAATAAAGCAGGTAAAGGTAAAGGTTCCCCCCTGCACATGCGTGCTAGTTGTGTCCGACTCTAGGGGCGGTGCTCATCTCCATATTCAAGCCGAAGAGCTAGTGTGCAAGGCCGTGGCCACGTGGCCTGCATGGCTGCAAGGAAATACTGTTTACCTTTCCGCTTTTTACGGTGGTACCTATTTATCTACTTGCATTTACATGCTTTCTAACTGCTTGGTTGGCAGGAGCTGGGGTTATCAGCAGGAGCTCGCTCCACTACATGGCACCCGGGATTCGAACCGCCGAGCTGCCAACATTGCAGCCACAGCTTCCAAACTCTGGAGTTCCTTGACAACTTATTAGGAGCTTGTCACATCATCAGATTTGCTCTCATGAAAGGCAGTTTGCCTACCACTACCAATCCTGCTGCTGGAAAAAGCTGCCACAGGAAAATGGTCAAATGCTCAAAATACACTGTTCAGCCTAAAGTACACATTAAAAATGGGAACGCATGGATGCTTCTCGATCCCTTTGGAGTCCTTTCTAAGAACAGCTACACAAAATTCAAAATGAAATGAAAATATCTTCCAGGGTTATTCAGTCCGTAAGTAAAAATATAACATGTTCTAAATTTTAAAAATTTATTTAGACTATTTCTATATTATATTTGGGGCAAAGCCTCTCCAAGCATCTGACACCGTTATCAGAGCAAGCAGTATCCTGGGAGGAGGAATGTTACCACGAACACAACAGAAAAGGAAAAGCAGTAAAGCTATGTTGCATTTGTACCACACATCTGAACAGCACCCCACAACCACCACCAAGCATGGCTGCTGTTATTGGAAGGAAACAGAGACAGAGATGCATCTCCAACCCAACATTTATTTTGGCCTTGAGTTCACAGACAAGTCCAAGTGGCTTGGTCGCCATTATCCATCAATTCACTGCACAGTCTGTAGCACACCAGAGGCATCTCTGAAATACGGTGACAGACGAGACTGGTCCAGAAGGCAGGAAGTTCTAAAACCACCTCTTGAAAAAGCCAGCGGAGCAGCTAAATGGTTTCCCTTAGCAACAAGACACGTAGACCAGACAGCTGCAGCCTCCATAGCTTACACAGCACATCGCAGGTAGCGGAAAACTTGGCTCCTTCATTTAGGAGCAAGTGTCCATTAAGAACATAAGAGAAGCCACATGGGATCAAACCAGAGTTAGGAACTCCATCATTCTGTTCATGCTGGGGTTGGCCAGTTGCCTATGGGAAACCTACAAGCAACAGGCAACAGCAACCACTCATTGGTATTCACCAGCCACTGATATACAGAGACATATTATGACTGGTAGTAGACAAGATCTATATTGAGTATAATTACTCACCTCAGAAAGGCTCTGTGAAGTGGTCTGATCCCACTTAAAGCCATCCAAGATGGCAGTGTCAATTAAGTCTACTAAGTCTACTAAGTGGCTGGTGCATGATGCCCACAGATGTGCCAGTGGTTTCATTATTAACTTGCTGGACCCTTCCACCTTTATTTACTTAAAATATTATTACCCCGACCTTTCTCCTTAAAAAGTACCCAATTCAGCTGTCTTTTGAAAAACAATATTTAAAGCAAAAAAAAAAAAATTAAGTAAACAAATATTAAAAGGGAACACCTACCACTCTCAGAAATGGTAAACATAAGCAATACTTTAAAAAAAACAGAGTCAAAGCAGTAATGTATAATAATCCATCTAAAATCCCACTTAGGCAACCAGTCACTGAGGGAAAGCCTGCCTATACAGAATGGAGCAAGTCTGACCTCCTGTGGAATGGAGTTCCAAAGTCTGGGAGCAGCAACAGAGAACGCTCTCTCTTGTGGTCATAGCAGACACACATGTGAAGGTGGCAGAACTAAGAGGAAGGCGTCTCCTGATGAACTTAGCACTTAAGCCAGCTCATACTGGGAGATATAATCTTTGAGACAATTTGGACCCAGGCCACTTAGGGCTTTGTAGGTTAAAAACAACACTTTGAATTGGGCCCGGAAAATGACCGGCAGTCAGTGGAGCTGTTGTAACAAGGGTGTGTAATGGGATCTCAGTAACCAGCCCCTGACAGCAATCTGGCTGCTGCATTTTGGACCTGTTAAGTTTCCTAATGCATCCCATCAATAGCCCCCCACACAGCATGTTCCAGCAAGCCAGCCAGGAAGTGGCATGGGTATATATCTCAGTAGCCAAGCAGATCTCTCAAGAAATTGACGTTCCTGGTGCACTAGTTTTAATAACTGTGAAAATGCATTCCTGGCCACTGCTCAGATCAGAGCATCTAGGTGCAAGGATGAATCCAGGAGCAACCCCAAGCTACATACTTCCATTTTGTTTGTTTTTTTGTTCAACATGTTTCCCATCACCAGGGCTGATGCACCCCACCACTGGTGCTAGGAGAGAACATGTGGGCCCTGGGGGAGGGAGCTACCCAAGCTACCTAACCCACTTCAAAAAGACCAGCTACTTGAAGGAGCAGCATACAGCAGAATGTGAAGAGCGGGCCCTTGGAATGCAAAAGAGATGTCCTTTACTCTTGGCTATTCCAGCAAAGCTAAAAATAGACTTGGCTGCTATGTTATGAAATTCAATGTTCCTGGTTTGAGAGGATGGGGCAAGTGCTGAACCCTTAGATAGTATCGACAGCACCACTACGTTTTAAAAATAGCAGCCAAGCTTCTTAAAAATAGACCACAGGCAAGAAGAAAAAGAACCACAGACTACGCCAACACTTCTGAAGTGTGTTGTGTGCACAATCACTTCCAGCCAAAGTCACCCTGTTCCTGCTGCACATCATCCTACAGTACTCATTTTCCATTTCCCCAGGGGAACAGGAGTGTAAGACAAAGTAATGTGGCTTGTAACAGATTATTGCATACTGTAATTAGTTATAACGCAAGTAGCAGTTGCGAAATGTTCTCACCACAGAGTTCTAACCTTTTTTTTTTTTTTTTTGCATGCAGGAAAACACACTGTCTTAGCTGAACATTGGGGTCAGGAATTTTCTCATCAACAGCAGCTGCTCTTGATCCCGATGCTCTCCAGAGGGCATAGAACAACAAAAAACTGGAGGGCTGGGCCGTAAAAAAAATAACCTTGCTTCTTCTTTAAGCTACAATTTCTACAAACTCAGCCAGCATAGCTGGGGATTCTGGGAGAAAGTCTACAAATGATTTTTCTAAGAGTTAGTGAAATATTCCAAGGATGCCAAATGAGCCCACAGACTCTTCTGTGTAGGAAAGGGGAGTTTAAATACGACCTTTTATGGCTAAAATTTTAAGTCACACTTCCCACCATGTCTCTGTGATAACAGTAGCAGCAGTGTCCCTGGAGATCAGAATCCACAACAGAACTATTGTCTGAATTTTTTAAAGCTTATTGTTATTGCATTTTAACACAGTAAAACCATAACATCCATTGACTCCAGGCCATCTACATTCTCTCAGCATTACCCTCGCTCATCTTCACTGGTAAGTTAATGTATATCTTCACACAAGTACTTCTAGAACAAGTACTGTACTCTGGGTCACACTTATAGTTGTAGAAACTGGCGAGACAAGCAAAAGAAACAAGGTGGGAGGTGTCAGCATCCAATGGTCCTAAAATGCTTTGATTACTGTATATACTCGAATATAAGCCTAGTTTTTCAGCCCTAATTTTGGGCTGAAAAAGGGGGCCCTCGACTTATATGCGGGTCAATACTTTTAGCCACTGAGGCAAGTGCTTGGGTCGGTGGCTAAAAGTCATTTTAAACATTGTGTGCCGCTTCTCATGACCCCCCATCTGCATCACGGGGGAGTGGTGCGTGATGTTTAAAATGAATTTTAGCCACCGACCCAAGCACTTGCACCAGTGGCTAAAAGTCATTTTAGACAACACACACCACTCCCCCAGCTCACAAAGGAGTTGCTGCCAGGCCCTGCTGCATTTCCCACCCTAGACTTATACTCGAGTCAATACGTTTCCTCAGTTTGGGGGGGGGTTAAATTAGGGGCCTCGAATTATACTTGGGTCGACTTATAATCAAGTATATAGGGTACTACATCCAGTAGAATCAACAGTGCATGCTCCTGTGTGCCACAGGCCCCTAGCTGTCTCTTGTTGGAACCATATCCTTGCAATGTCAATTCTTCTTCTTTAGATCTCCAACTGCAACTCATCCCACACAAAAAAACTGTTTTGCGTGCACAATGGTTTGAGCACATTAGAATAGAGCAAATCATACTGATCAAGCTGAGGGAACGAACTACAGGCATTACTGATAGGCAGTGCTGGCAATCTCAGGTTGTAGAAGGCTGGCAGCAACTACTGAGCAAAGGCATTTATATCACTGAACCATGCTGGTTTCGCCAGCTAGCTTTCTAAATGTAACAACTATATTGCGCAGCCAGTACCTGTCCTCTGTGCCCAACTTCACCACACCATGCTGTTCTGGCCAGGTTTATGGCTTCCACCTCCACTGTTGCCACTGCTTTTATGTTGCAAAGGAATATGGCTTTCCTCTAGACATCAAATCTTTTCATGGCTGGACAAAGTGGTCCAAAGATAAATTTAAATCTAAGCATCAAGTCAAATTTGAACAATCAAATTAGAGCTACGGAAGCAAGCGAGATTTCCCACAAGTACGCTAGCCTAGCCCAGAATTCCTATACTAAAGGCACACACAGATAATCAGGGGTGGGGAAAGGCTCATTTAGCATCAAGATCTGAACAGGAGAAACAGCAATTCTGGGTTTTCCAGTTAATTTTTTGTTTGTTTGCATCTTTGAAAAATTTCCATTCCTCGTTAACATAACAGAATAACACATTAAGAACACTTTGCTGCTGTATGGACATTATCTTGAAAGACAGCATTTTCACGTGCCCTAAAAGTTATGGTTTCATCCCAAAGTCTTTACTTACAAACAAAAAAGCCCAAAGCAATACCTCTTGCATTTTTGCATTATAGACCACTGTGAAAACATCGCTGATATTTCTTTTTTTCAATTGTTGCTTTTGCTTTGAATGTTTTATTTTGACCTGCATGTTGAACATGTGCAAGAGTCCACATTGGCCTAAGAGTCCAGAGCTACATGGACAGAATGCTGTGGTCTCAGACGAATCAAATTCCTGAAAGGCACTGTGGCAGAGCTCAATCAGAGCTTCCTGTTGATTAGATTTTTGAATAATTAGTCCTGGCTGGAAGAATTACATACCTCCTTGAACCAAGGCTTTCAACCTCACCCACCAGTGCTGTGATTCCAAGTTTGCCCATAGTTTATTAAATGAACTTGGGGGTTTTGCTTGCTTGTTTTCTACATTTATGTTCTCCTTTTCCACTACAATGTATCACCCAAGATACTTACAATTTTCATGAAATAAAAAGGGTAAAACCAAAATAAACTATAAAATCATTAAATCGAGTAATTCCAACCCTAGAGTAAAAAAAACAATAAAATCAGCTAAACATATTAAAACCATTAAATCACAAAGAATACTATTAAAAACAACTCAGCAAGACAAACTATTGCCTAATTCCTTTAAACTAGAATTTTAAAAATGACTATTTTGTCAGGAAATACCATGGACCTGAGGAATAGTGAGAAACATTTTACATTGTTTAAATGTATCTATTGGAGAGTAAGTACAAGGTTGCCTTTTTCTGCCTTTTCAATAATTCAACCTTTTAAAAAGAGTGATAGAAAATTATTAATTTATCACCAAATAATTAGATAAACATCTTATTAATTTAATGGAAACAAATCATTTCCTTTCAACTGTTACCATTTCTAAGCCATGTTTGGTTTCTCCAAAAAAGTAGATGTAATAATAAGCTAATAAGCTATTGAACCAAGGCAGACTCTGTAGATGCCTGAATTCTGAGTGATAGCCTCATAAACCAGTTAAAAAGAGTCAAGTTTTATAACACCCCAATGTCTGAGTCAGCTGCTAAGTTTGAGCCACCTGCCACTGGGAAGAATTGCCAAACAGACCCATCTACCTTCAGGCCTCAATAGATCTGTCTCAGAACCACCCCATATCAATCCCTCCATTCCCAACTGTCCATCTTTCTCAGACGATGTTGTGTGACTCTAGCTCTCAGGTCCATTATCAACCCTTAAATGCCAAATGCTCTTTGCCTGGGACTCCCAGAAGATCTCATGATTCGTCCATCAAAGTGGGCCTTTTGGGAGTTGTAGTACAAAAACCCTCTCCAGCCCAGGATTGGGAACATCCCACAGCAACTTCTAGGCCTGGGAGGTCCAGTGACATTGACAATGCTCTGTCACTATAAAGACTAAAAAGAGCAAAAGCAAAGCAAAGAATGCTGCTTATGTCATGCCCCATAGTGCTTAAAGCACTCTCTGGGCAGTTTACAAGTAACAATGCAAACTGTACATTCCTCCACGCCACAAGCATACATTTTAGCGACCTTGGAAGGATGGAAGGCTGAGTGAACCTTGAGCCTGCTACCTGGGATTGAACCCCAGGCCATGAGCACAGTTACAGCTGCAGTACCGCAGTTTAACCACTGCACCACCAGGCTCTTTGATGTGTAGACGTCCTTCAATGTGGGGAGAATAGCTTTCAGACTTCTGGCTGCCTATGGCCTGCCTTAGACCCATCTGCCTCCCATGGGCCTGAGCACCTTTAGGATCTGCCCACGTTCACTACAGTCACAATGGACTATTCCCATGACACTTTAGCTCAGTGTTGGCGAACCTATGGCATGGGTGCCAAAGGTGACACTCACAGCCCTTTCTGTGAGCACCCAACATCGCCCCTTCACAGCCACCTGTATTCAGGATAAATGGCTATATTGGCACTTGGTGAAAAATTAGTGGGTTTTGAATCTCAGCTTGGGCACTCGGTGTCTTAAAGGTTTGACATCATCACTGCTTTAGTTGAATCATTTTGGATCTGCTCTTAATTCATGAAGGGGTGAGGTGGTGGGGGGACTGGGAGAAAGACTTCATACTGGATTTTCATCAAAGCGTTCATCCTGAGCAAATCTTCCCTTGACCCGCCTTAAAGGTCACATTCTATACTTTAGGCTTGCCTTTGTGATATAGCTACCCTTAAAGCATTTTTCCCTTTCTCTAATGGCAAGTCAAAAGCATTCTGCCCATTTTTTGCTTTCCCCCCCAGCATGAGAGGCCTGCCAATAGGAGGCTGATAACGCAGCTGACACACTGGCTTTAATAATCGCTGACCTGTATATATCCAATGCTAATCAGTGACCCAGTTCCACTTCACAGGCCTGGATTACAGCTTCAGTTGATCTATTCAGTTTTCTTTTTTTCATTTATATCTAAGCACAGCAGCTATCAATGAAACGACTATTACAATAAGAGATTATGCAACGTCAGACCCACGGAAGAGCAGCATTCATAGAATTGGCTAGAAGTGATGAAATTTCAGGAGCCAAACTAGCTTTTTGGAAGCTGCTCCACAAATGAGAAAGAGAGATTACCTACATAAAATAAGACTATATAAAAGCATTGGAAAGACATCTTCCCCTCTAATCTTGAATTCAAGGAAATGAATGTTATAAAAGAGTGGCTCGTTTTGTATTAGCAGGACACACATAATTGATATACCCTTTGAAGTTTCCTTCTTTAAATCTTTTTCAACTCAGGCTCCTTTCTTTTATTCCTTGCTAGGCTATCATGTGGGTATATAGTGAATCTACACATTGCAGTAGTAAAAGAGTATCAAAATAAATAAATGTCTGTACACTATAGTGCTTTGAAGAATTCAGCTTCTCATGTAAGTTGCTTATAGAGCAATTCTTACTGAGTAAGAAAACTCCATGGTCATGGAGTCATGAAGCGTCGGTCATGACTGTAATGACACAACACAACACACACACACACACACACACACACACACACACAAGTACAAAGCCAAAACAATCCTGTAACATCCAGTATTATTGCCTCGGCTGAAGAGCTTAGACATACGAGAATGGCTTTCCGAAGAAATTAATGGGAAGAGAGATTTGAATCCTAGCCTTTATAATGTATGGCTCACATTCTTAGACATTATGCTGCTCACTGCAGATCCACATTACTCAGTATAGAATCCCACTTTATTCCATGCTTAGGAAAGCAGACAGCATTCAGCAAATCTGGGATTCCATCTAATTCTATGGCATCATGGCAGTGACGGCAAACCTTTCAAAGACCGAGTGCCCAAACTGTCAAAACTCACTAATTTTTCACAAAGTGTCAATGCAGCAATTTAGCCTGAATACAGGTGGCTGTGAAGGGGCGATGTTGAATGCCCACAGAAAGGGCTCCAAGTGCCACCTTCGGCGCCTGTGCCATAGGTTTGGCAACATTGTCAAAAGAAAATAGTTCTTGATGAGATGAATGGTCTGATCCTGCATATTAGTGTGGCTCCTCCATATACTTTTAGACGTCACTCCCAATCACCATTGGCTATGGGGATTGTAGATGAAGAACATTCATTCAGAAGCTTAGAATCTCGTACCTCTCTAACAGAAGAGAGGCTTATATCAGGGGTGTCCAAACATTTTTCAAGGAGGTCCAGATTTGGTGGGGTGAAAATGTGTGGGAGCCGACCATTCAGCTGCATTGGGCCCCCAGGCCGGACTTTGCACAAGCCTCTAGGACATGGATGGCGAATCTATGGCACGCATGGCAAAGGTGGCACACGGAGAGCTTTCGCCTGGCATGTGAGAGGCTCCCTGCCCCCCCACTTCCCCCTCCGCTGTACCAGTCATGAGGAATTTGCAGAGGGGGAAGTAGGGGGGGCAGGGAGCATCTCGCGTGCCAGGATGATCCTACGGCCACCGTCCCCATCGCCGCCCTCGCGCCCTGCCGACCCCGACCCAGCCTCCGCCTCCACCTCCGCCGCCATCCCCATCGCCACCCTTGCCACCCTGCCGCTGCTGCCAATGACCCTGAGCCTGCCGCCCCCGTTGCCCTGCTGCCTTCGCCCCCTGCCCCCCCCATCAATCCCCCCCCCCCCGGCACCATCTCCATCACCGAGTTTGGGCACTCGGTGTCAAAAAGGTTCACCATCCCTGCTCTAGGACATGCAAGGAGGTGGGGAGGACTCTGCAGCAACGGAACTGGGGGCAGGTGGGCTAGGCAAGCTGTAAAACTGCAAGCTGACGTCTCCATCCGGTATGGGGAGTGGCCACCCAGTGGGGATGCATGACAGGCTGAGCCGGCGGGGAGAAGAGGCCGCTTGAAATTTGAAATCGGGCCACATCTGGCCCCCGGGCCTGACTTTGGACATGCCTGGCTCATACTCTTACACCACTGACAAACTAGTCACTTGGGGGCTCTTGTTTAAGGCTCAAAGCAATGTATCCATTGTTTTACAAATTGAGTATAAAGAAGCAATACAAAACATGTCCTCCACATAAAGCAAAACATGAAGGATTAATGTTGTGAAAATACGCAAGTTTTTTTTCACTGCTCCAAAACACATCATTTCTACAGATAAACACCAGTATTCTCTTTAAGTCCTGTTCAGCAGACAGGAACACAGGGTTGGCCATATATGCACAAGCTCAGCTGGTTTGCAAGCTGCCTAGATGCCCTAAGCATATCCAATCTTGCCTGATTTTGGAAGCTAAGCAGGGTCGGCCCTGGTTAGTACTTGGATGGGAGACCACCAAGGAATACCAGGTGCTGTAGGCGCCTGGAGCAGGAACTGGCAAACCACTCCAGTATTTCTGCCAAGAAAACTCCATGGACATGGGGTCACGAAGAGTCGGTCACAACTGTAACGATGCAACACACACACACACACACACACACAGACAGACACACACACACACACAGACACACAGACACACAGACACACACACACACACACACACACACACACACACACACACACACACA
>JAHTLZ010000379.1:51685403-51698682 GCA_023846285.1 Phrynocephalus versicolor
CACACACACACACACACACACACACACACACACACACACACACACACTCTGTAAACAACAATCACCAGAAAAGCCAACCTCTGCTGGTGGAGCAGCGATGCTTGTTCAAGTGCCAGGTCTCATGCTCTTATATGCAAGCAGGACTTTCTATTCAGCAGCTCAAGTGCTGTACTATTTACAACATCATGTCATCCAACATCCCTACACACACACACACACACACACAGAGAGAGAGAGAGAGAGAGAGAGAGAGAGACAGAGACAGAGAGAGAGAGACAGAGAGAGAGAGAGAGAGAGAGAGAGAGAGAGAGATTATGGATTCAAATTACAAAAAGGAGACTTTCAGCAAAATCACTTCGTGTCAGTCAACTGCTCAACAGTGGAACGGATCATCTCAGATGGTGATGAAACCTCCTTTGTTGGAAGTTTCTACAGCTGTCAGGAATGCTTTTAGCTGTTTACTGCTTGCTTCAGCAGGTCTGGACTCGATGATACTTGGGCTCCTTTTCAACCCTACACCTCTACTGTTGATACATATATTTGCATGTGCATTGGGAGAGAACAGCTGATTGCAAACATGTAGCTCCAACCTGACCTGAAATCTTGCTTTGAAATGGGTGTCAAGTGCAATTGGACAGATCAGTATAACTGGCAACACCCAGAAGAATTAGATATTTACAAATGGTTTTCCTAACAATAACACATTTGCGTATGTTTGTGTGCATGTGCCTTTTCAAGAAATCTATACTGAACTGTTACATTCTTGACATGGCAGACCCAGATTCAATATTTTGCTTATCACAACGTTACTTGAAAAGGTTTGGACATGCCAAATCTAAGCCTCACAAATTTTACAAAGATATAACATATCAGAATCAGAAACCACCTTCTACACTAAAAAAAAAATCCATACAATTATTAATAGAATGACAAAGGGCATTCTGGTTGGCTAAATACAAAAAGTTAAATAGCATATCAATACAGTTCATATCCGTTTTGAATGCAAATGCCAGCACATGTATTAAGAAATAAAGAAAACCACCCCCTCCATCCATGGAAGTATAAAGATAGCCTAAATGCAATTTACTGAGCTCTTAACAGGCACACAAATGCATACAATACAACAATATCCAGTCAAGCTTACTTTTGTCTACTTTACATAAGAGGATACTGAATAATCATATACAGCATTTTTTAAAATGTTAAAGCAGATTTAAAATATATATACATAAACCTAATCAACACTGATCATTCTCTCACAAAAGAGTCCAATCACCCACCCAAAGAAGAATCTCAAATGTTGCTGAGAATGTATTGTTTTTCTAGGAGGTCTGCCTGGCAAAGCTCTCTCAGATAATGCCTTTGATTTATTGTGTCCCATTTTGAATGCAGGCAATTTCATTCCGAGAATTACTTATCATTCTGAACATTCCATTCTGCCAAAGATGACACCTTCTGACACAGGATTACATTTAACAGTGAAAACCTTTAAAACTACCTCTATTCTGTGTGCATCTTCTACAGGCGCACAGATTTATGTCTGAATGCTGCTTGATTTAAAAGGTTAGACAAAATGGATGAGTTTACAGGTCTGGCACACAGGGATAAATTTGGCCTATTAATTTAAATATACTTAATACCACAGATTGTGGCGCTTCCTAGTTCAAACTGTATGATGTGTAGTATTCTACCTTTCTTATTAACAAGCCTTTTGTGCTCCAGGTCTACTATGCTTCACCATGTAAGAGTATCTTCCTCTTCATATGTTCTTGAGTGTATCTTCCATTGATGAAATGTGTTCCACCATTCATCCTTAAGCATACATTTTTGTTATAGAAAAGAACTAATTCAAAGTTTAGTTTCATTTAACCAAAAGCAGTGGCAGAGTATTTGTGCCACTCCAGATGCTCCACAACATTCCTGACCCGGGTAGGCTGGCAGCGGTTGATGGAAGTTGGGATGCATCAACATCTGGATGGCCATAGGTCTCCCTGCCCTCAGTTAAAGGTCCCCATCCCACTTCTCATGTTACTTCTTGGCATTCCAAACCGCATTTGAAAAATCACAGAAATGTATACTTAAAACCGGATCAAAGATTGCAACATTATAAGGATTCTGCCATATTGGATCCAAATATGAATGCATCATCTAGTACAGCAGACAAGTATGCGTGCAAATGTATGGGTGATTTCAAGACAGCAATATAGTAATCACCTGGTGCTCACTATAGTCATTCCAGTTGAGTGTGTGTTGTGTCGTTACAGTCGTGACCGGCTCTTCGTGACCCCATGTCCATGGAGTTTTCTTGGCAGGAATACTGGAGTGGCTTGCCAGTTCCTACTCCAGGTGCCTACAGTTAATTATATTAACTATGGTTAGGCAGGATTTAATTTAAATCATAATTTGGATTTTAAAAATGTGGGGGGTTACAAATAAAATCAAAAATCAATTTGGTTAGATCATGATTTAAATAATTTTATTTTTAAAAACTAATTAGTTTTATCCACCCTAAATGCAGTGTTAATTACTATTATTTTCATATATGTCCAATGCATTTTCCTTTATGGGCTTGTTCAAGTGTTAGCATCATCAAGAGAGGCCTTTCTCTTGCTACCTTTATGCGTGGGTCAGGTGGGTATACTGGAAAGTGGTTTCTCTGTTGCTGCTCCCAGACTTTGGAACTTCCTTCTATAGGAGGCCAGGCTTGCCCCATCTTTGCTGTCCTTCCATAAGCAGGCAACTTGAGGCAGGCTTTCCCCAAGTGACTGGCTGCATGGGTGTGTTTTTTTTAAATGGATTGTTGTACCTTACCGGTTTGAATGGTATGTGTTTGTTCACTTTATTTGTTCATTGTATTTGAATGTTCACTGTTGTTAGCTTTAATATTGTCTTTTAATGATGTAAACCACCTTGGGTCCTTTTAAAGGGGAAAAGTGAGGTAAAATATTTTAGATGACTGGATAGATGGATTTGACGTACTGTATTTTAAAAATGCACACTATCCCGTAAGGAAAAATAAACAACATTTCACTGTTTCTGCTCATGCAATTCCTGAAGCATCATTTTATCTTTCCAATGAAGAAGCATCCTTTCTCTGAATCTTTTTTGTTTTATTTGTTATCTATCCCACCCTTACCCTGTTCTGCCAGGAAATTTTGCTGCTTAAGAGCACAAGGAAATATGATATAATCCTGACCCACATAGTGCAAGATAGCTTTTGCCTACTAAACAGATATCTGCTATCATCCCCAGTTGTCCCTTTCTCCCATTTTCTGCATTTATTTTTTAAAATAAAGTGTGTGATTTAAATGAACTGCAGTACTGGCAGCTGTATCAAGTCCCCTTTTATTTTCAAACGTACTGCTCTGCTATGGAAGTTTTTATGACACTAGCAGCAAATCTGTGTTTTGTGTTCCCACTGAGAGAGAATGAGAATGCTCTTCTGTCATATAGATTCATACATTAGTATTGAAGTGAAGTACGCTGGAGCTAGCTAATAAAAAGAAAGAAAAGGTGGCAGAGGACATTGAAATAAAAATGGAAAAACCTATGTTTGTTGCTGAAATGTTAACTCTTAGATCTAGGGTTGCCAAGTTAGCCATATGTCACATTTAGGGCTAAAACCTTAGATGTTTCCTTGTGGTGTCATGGAGAATAAACAGGCAAGGGTGAGGAGAAGGGACCAGCTCTTTCCAGGGCAGTTACTGTAACTGTGGAAATGGACATGATTTCTCATCCAAAATTCAGATGAAGCAAATAATGAAGTACCGGTAATTCCTGAGGCCAAAGCTGTGCGTGGATGTGGCTGGAGAGAACCCACACCCATCGCCAGATCCTTCCAATTGGTCAGTAGCAGGCAGCTAAGTATAAAAAGCCAGATTATGTTAAGCACTGACTAGACACCTCTTTCATCAATAGTGCCTAGTGAGTCAAAACTAATCCATGTGAACGTCCCCAATCCTCTCCTTTGGCCACACATTGCACCACAAGTCTGGTAAACAGCAAGATGTCCTCCTAGAAATTGGTCCACTATTACTGATCTCTTAAACAAGGATGCCCTGAAAGTCTACTGTGAAACAGCACTCGCCAGAACACAAGATGGCACCCAATTTATTTTATTTATTTATTATTTACACTTATATACCGCCCCATTCCCACAATATAACCCATAAATGCTCCAGCTGTCATGGACTCCTATAAAGGGCTTTCAGGATTGTGGTCTGGAAGCCTTCCAGCCATTCACAATCTTACGCACACAAGAAAGTGAATTCTGCCTTCTCAGAATATATTTGAGGCACAAGGTTGCTGTTCAAGCAGTTTTTATGATGAATGGCTAAAACAACAAAATGTGAAAAGGAAAATATGGCAACCATTACTACTTTCATTGTTGAAAAGACTGAACCTTAAATAGAGCAAGAACATTTTGCAATCTGCCTTTTATGTGAAATATCATTAAAAAAGCAAAACACCCTTTGTTAACTAAGACGGTTACTTCAAATCCATCCTCGTGCTGGGGTGAAGTTGCTTCTGGGTTGAAGTCGGTTGTTGTCACGTGATCTAAATCTGGTTCTGCCCCTGTTTCTTTGTACTCGCGGGCGTGATGAATGGAACCGAAATGACTGGAGGGAAAAGGAGGGGGGACAGAGTAGCAGAAATGGAGTAATAAGTCCGGCTGTTCGATACATCGATAGTTTGCTGTCAAAATCCAAGAAACAAACAAACGCCGTAATAACATAAGACATTATCTCACTGCGGAATAAGACAAACTGCACGTCCCCTCCTTGCGGAACGAGAAGCGAGTTGAGAAAATTCCCGAGCCCAAGGAGGGGAATCTCTCGCCCCGCTTGGGGCGCAGTTCGGGGGGCGTGGTCGGGACAAACTCGCTTCGTGACAACATAGATGTGAGGTTCCATTTCTACGTACCGGTCCAAAGCGGGACCACGAACAGCAACGAGAAGGATGTGATGTATCGGCCTAAAAGTCAATCTGCATGAAAGACTAGTGGCAAGTCAATAAAACATGAAGCAAGGTCTAATTCACTTTTATAACATGACCTACATTGCAAGAGGCTCCCCCATCCTTCTTTAGATAAGCAACTGGTGCTCCAAGGAGTTGATTCCACAATGACTGTCTGCTAAAAAAAACCTTCCTTGCCCTCCTGACATTCAACTTCTAATTATATAACACTGTTGTAGGGGAATAAGACACTATCTGCAGCTTGCATATTGTACAGGAAATGATGTGGTCGATCATGCAATAAGTAGGTGCAACCCATACTAGTGAAGTAGAGGAGTCTGCCCAGGCTTTGCTCTTGTGAAACACATTTGAGCACGAGCATCTTAACCCATGGTCTTCACACTACTCCTTTATTTAGGCCAACTGTCTTCAAACTGTGCTTCAAACAACCTTGAGATTCTTTGGATGCTGGTCAAGGTTCCCCCAGCAAGAGGACAAGACGCTTAGAGAGACATTATTTGATTAGTCATTGGTCTGAACAGAAGGCTCACTCAGATGGACTTTCCAACTGATTCAGCCAGGCTCCGCTTATACTCTGATGCTAAGCACAGCAAAAAAAGCTCTCAAACAACCTATCTGACTTTGCTGCTCCTCCTTTAATTATTCAATGCATTTCTACCCATCAGAACTCCCAAAATAATGTAGAATGAAATAGGTAAAAACATTCTCTAGAAACAGATTAAAAACATAAATCATGCCTTACACCCAAATCATTATTGAAGAGCATGTCTAAAGTAATTCCAAAGGCCAACTTCAAAACCAGTTTTACATACCAAAGGCTATATGGAACAATATCGTCTTGACTGGCCATTTAACAGAGGTGGAGCTAGACTGAATTCCTGGGGGTTCATGGTCAAGATGCTGCTCCACAGAAATCCTGTCTTGTTTACTCATCAATTTAGCCTCTTGATATGGTGAGACCTGCAACAGAGCTTCTGCTGAACGCCTGTAATTGTAGACAGATTACACGGGCTCTAAGTGCATTTTTTCCCCAGTCTGTAATGGATAGTAGCACAAGACGGCAGAACAGCCAATGGGCCACTTCTACTGGCAGCATATAACATGGTAGATCAGAATATACTAATACAGTGGTTCCCAACCTGGGGGTTGGGACCCCTTTGGGGGTCGAACGACCATTTTGCAGAGGTCACCATGAGCCAGTGAAGAAAAAGGCACAGACAGTTTGGGTCTGGAGGAGGAGGGGGAGGAGGAAGTGGGGGAAGAGTGAGTTATACCTTGATAGGTTGGAGGGGATGTCAGTCAATGGCACCGGACGCTGCGATTGGCTCAGGGTGTCTGTAAAGGGAAGTTATCTATGGCACCTGTGGCAGTGGCCTGCCCAAGGGGGCTTGTGGCCTCTTCCAAGCAAGGCAGGGTGTCACCACAACATGAGGAACTGTATTAAAGGGTCACGGCATTAGGACAGTTGGGAACCACTGTACTAATATATCTTTGGTGAATTTGCAACAGAACTAAAACACGTTTTGACTTCCAGTTGCTTATGAATGAACACACGCACACACACACACCAGAAAAGTAAACTACAAACATTAAGCAACCCCAGCCAAGGAGCCAGAAGGTACTTCTGACGGGTGGTAACTAGGGGAGTTTTGTATTGATGACCTCAGAATCCCTGAGTGGAATGGAACTGTTTACCAGATGTAGAGCTTTTAGATCAGGACTGAAATATGTATTCATCTGATATTAGGACAGAGAATTATTTGGAAGCTACCGGGTTTGAGCTTTTCTAACTTCACAAATCATATTGATTTACTGTATACTTGGGTTTTGCAAGTTAAAAAAGGCCTGCCCAAATCACGTCTCTGGAACATTACCAAGATTTCATCTCTAAACAGTGGCTGGAATCCTGCCGTGCCCATCAAAGATGATGTCATCGTCAATGGCAAATCAACAATGGTTCAACACAACACAACGTTTTATGCACCCTGATATCCCCAAAGGAGGCTTTTAGTCTAGTAATGTGCTTCTGCTGATGACATCACCACCGCTGTGTACGTGGACCTGCACAACAGGATTTCAGCCCACCTGTTATCTTAATATATATCATTTGGCATTCAATTAACACTTGTCCTTACACAGTCATGATTGAGGACTAAACAGCTAATGGAACAGAGCAGGAATGAACTACAATTCTGCACCTGGCTCCAGCCTGTGGACAAGCATGAGGAATTCCAAGCCCACTCCTCCAAAAATCCATATATCTGAAATGTAAGATCTGGAGACTTAATTCATATGGGAGCTGTTTGCTGGGGATTTAGTTCTGACCGCTGGATCAAAAGGTGGGAGGGATATTAGGAATCGGACCTAGGTAGCTAACATTTTTAATTCAGCGAAATCCCTGCAAATTGCATAGATCAAGGATGTTGCCGGGGGAGGGGGGGAGAATTAGCGGAAGGCACTGTCATCTCCAGTGCCCACTATATACATGGACAGCATAGCAAATGTGCAGTGTTTTGCAGCTTAGAAACATTAATAGTGAAGTTGATTGAGGAAATCTAGGAGCTGTAGTCTGAAAAACTAATTTTGCCAAGCTCTGGTCGGGGTACGCCTGCAAATGACATACATGAGAAAGTGTAGCTCATTTTGTGACCAGAAACTATAAAATATGCAACATTAGTTGGTGACTGGACTGTTTTCCTTGTTCCTTGGCCTTCAGAGAAATGTAACAGCACTGGCACCTTTAATTCTGTAACCATTTACCCGGCTTGTGTGTTGTGTTGTGTCGTTACAGTCATGACCGACTCTATGATTCCAACTCTATGATTCTATGACTCTTCATGACCCCATGTCCATGGAGCTTTCTTGGCAGGATAACCGGAGTGGCTTGCCAGTTCCTACTCCAGGTGCCTACAGCACCTGGTATTCCCTGGTGGTCTCCCATCCAAGTACTAACCAGGGCCGATCCTGCTTAGCTCCCCAAACCAGGTAAGATCGGATGTGCTCAGGGCATCTAGGCAGCTCTGCATAAGCCCCAACAAATTCAATGGGACTTATTTCTGGGGAGACATTACAGTATTGCACAGACAGACACGTGTTGAGTTCAATCATACACATAGCTCCTCTGTTTCAGAAAAAAACCTGGACAATTGACAACAGCTTGGAAGCAGAAATTTATATGCAGCGGGGAAAAGATGGGTTTTAAATAACCCATTAGATATAGTTCTTAGTCACACTGAATGGGTCCTAGATGAGTAGTCCTCCCGGAACCTTAAGCAAATGTAATTGGAGAAACTAATTTCCATTTTTTATTTCAGCAGCCTATCTTAGCCACACACTTACTCCCTTCATGGCCATGCAGCCTTGAGGCAGCTGTTTCCTCATTTAGGGTTGCTCAATATGCGGTATAACATTCATCTGCCAGGATGGGAGACGCAGGAAGCCAAGCAGGCTTGCATGGAAACCACTATGATATGTTTATGCAACAGCCAGATTCAGCGGTTCCCAAAGAAGGGATAAGCAACCTGTTTGGGCAAGAGTCCCACACCAGAAGCTGATCTATGCACGGGACTTGGCAGCAACGGCAGCTACTTTGCCTAAGCCAGCCTTCCCCAGGGGGACATCACCCAACTTGCTGGACCACGGAGTGCCATCATCCTCAGCCACGCCAATCAAGGACAATGGGAGTCATAATCCAACGCTTTTTGCAGAAAAATGCCAGCGTGCAATGAATGCACTGGGGCAGTGATGGCGAACCTTTTAGATTCCGAGTGCCCAAACTGTGATTCAGAACCCACTAATTTTTTCTCAAAGTGCCAATACAGCAATTTAACGTGAATACAGGTAGCTGGGAAGGGGCGATGTCGGGTTCCCACAGAAAGGGCTCCGAGTGCCACCTTTGGCACCCGTGCCATAGGTTCGCCAACACTGCACTAGGACTTGTATAATCCTAACTAGCAGAATGGAGATTTTTTTGAAATTTTTCAGGCTTGCCTGCCAGTAAGAAAGAAATTATTATTTTTTACAAACTGCGAACATTATTCAACCAGATCTGACCCCCATAAAAAGGATAGCTGCCCTAAAACCCAGAAGCCCCACTCGAAGGCTGGATTGCCAATTAAGATAATGTTCTCCTTCTTTGATCAGGAAAACATTCTACACATGAATCCTATGACACTCCCGGTTTGGGAGAAACTGCAAGAGACAGCTGTAGTGTTTGTCGATTATTTAAGGGAGGAATTGGAAGAAAGCAAAAATAAATTTAAAATGAGCCATACTAATAGTACAAGAAATCCTTTAAGCCTCTCCCCATTTGGCTGTTTAAGCTTTTCTCCCCTTGGACTGACATACAAAAGGTGTCCTCCTCTTTCTGGACACATCTGCCAATTACTGCACAGGATCTTGCAAAGGCTGTCTGCTCACCCTTTAATGAGAGGACCATTTGATTTAAGAACTCACAGCAGGGAAGCATAAGAAAAGTACAGAAAAGCTATCTTTTAATGGGCAGATTTTGCCCGAAGAAGCTTCTAAATTAAGAGCATTAAAAGTGAGAACTGAATATCTTGCATCTTATCCTTATCTCCTAAGAGAAAAAGATGACCCAGCTAACATTCTATCCAGATGACCATGGCACTCCGCTTGAGACCTCCTTTCGCCTCCCCTTCCATTTTCTCTTAGGTTTTTTCCCCCTGAGTGAGACAGTTTTGTGGCTACTACACAAGTTCACTCTCTCCTGAATCAATTCTTAATTGTTCCAAAAGCTTACTTTGGAAGTTACAATTAGGGATGGGCATTTCGTTTCGGAACCAGTAGGTTACGAAATGAACCACGCAAGCCCAGGTGGTCCTCGGAACCGGCTGATACATGCAGATCCAATTGCTTTACCTTTCTCTGTCTCACGCAGGGTTAAAATCCAACAAGGAAGCATGCTGCCACGTCATCTGTGCTAGATCAGTGATGCTGGCCAATGAGGAACTTTGCAGGGACAGGCATAATCCCGCCTCCCTCTCTGACTGGCCAACAGCACGAAGCAGTAATGATGACGTCACAGTGTGCTTCCTCATTGGATCTTAACCCTGTGTGAGACACAGAAAGGTAAACAGAGGAGGAGGAGGTGGAGGAGGAGCAGGAGGAGCAGGAATGTTTGTTGCTAAGCTCAATTGACCAAGAGTGGAAGAATTGTAGACTGAAACTAGAGATATTTTCAAGAAAGAGTGCAAAAAGCCTATTCTAAAAGAAAAGAAAAGCCTAGCTGGATAAGTGATGAAACCCTTAAGTGTCAATGCTACCCAGGAACTAAAAGCTAAAACTGGCAAAATACTAAATGAAACTTTTCAGTGGCTATCAGTTTAAAACAAATATTATTATTAAAATAATCAGTGATAAAAGATAAAAAGGAAAAACAAGATATCTCTTCCTTAAGATGCAAGAAATTAAAGGGAAATGTAAACCTAAATTCTCCTAAAAGAGAATTTTATCTGAACAGGGTAGAAGAGAAGGTGAATCAATACAGTGAAGAGTGCTTCTGTGGGCGACTTTTCATGACTCCACGTCCATGGAGTTTTCTTGGCAGGAATACTGGAATGGTTTGCCAGTTCCTACTCCAGGCACCTACAGCACCTGGTGTTCCTTGATGGTCTCCCATCCAAGTACTAACCAGGGCCGACCCTGCTTAGCTTCCGAAATCAGGCGAGATCAGATGTGCTTAGGCCTAGGGCATCCAGGCAGTTGTGGTATGGGGTAGGAGGCTTTATTTTCAAAAAAAAACAAAAAAAACCACCACCACCAATAATATAACCCTGGTGGTAAATCCTTCTGAATCCTTCTAAAGCTAAAGATTTCTCCCCATCCTGAGGCCCCCTCAACAGGCTATTCCCCCTCAGGAAAAAACCTCCAGGGGAATAGCAGAAATATTTTTTTACATAGTAACAGACCATGCTCTAATGGAAATGGAAATGGAAATGAAGGTTTAAAAAGATTATAAAGAGGCAAGAAGATGGAGAATGAATTCTAGTATAAAATTATAAAAAAAAAGAAATATTTTTTCCAAAACAATTACGAATTAAAAGATGGGAGGATGACACACAATGAGCATGTCAAGTCCTGGAAAACTATAATAATTCCATTGTGCTTTTATAGAACATTTAAAATACAGGTGTGGCTGGCATAAGTACCCACACACAAATTTCCCTTTGTATTGTAACTTACTCTATCAGACAACTAAATTTATGTTACTTACAATGAGTAACCCACAGGGGAGTGGTTTGTTTGTCCCTTAAACATTTTAATTCCATATAACTCTTCATCAGCAAAACAAAATGGGAACACTGGTCTCATAAATGTTTTCATGCTTTTCACTATATATCAAAATAGCTGGAAAAATGAATACACATACTTAATAATGAGCATCCCAAATGGATTTGTATGGCATTGACCACATTAGCCAGCCAGAGGTAATGATCAAAAGCTTTAATGATCCCAGAAAACCCAAATCTCTATTAAGGTCGCTATTCATCGTATTTTAACAAGGTCATAAATTTAAATTCCCAATAATGTATTTTTTCAAGGTCTGCTGGTTTAGGACAAAGATTGAGAAAAGCAAAAAATAATGACCACGTTGAAAAGACAGAAGGGCAGACGGGAAAACCAGGCTTTAAAGAACTCAGTGGCTGTGATTTCATGTATTTCTTAAAAGTGACTTAGGCTGCTTTTACACGACCCCTAAAATCCGCCGGCAACTTAAATGCAGATCCCCCCAATGTGGTTTTTCTTCTGCTTCTTGTGTTCCCACCTCCCACACTCTGATTCTACTGCTTCTGTCTGCGGTGAGGGGAGAGAGAGAAAAATGCAGGCTCACCTCCGCTTGCCCCTTAGGATTCCTGTCTGTTAAAGAGGGGGCAACAAAAACAAACAAAAAGCGGAGGAGGGCCAGGCATGCAATGCTTTAAAACAGCAACAAGGAACAGCAGCAAGGATTTTATCTTCTCCAGACCAGGTACTTGTAAAATGTGCTGGGGTGCGCTTAAGTGGGTGTGGTCGTACTTTTTTTTTTAAAGTCTGCTGCTGGTGGGAAAACAATTTTATGCTCCGCATCTGTGAGCATTTTGCAGCGGATTTTAGGGGTCATGTAAAAGCAGAACTTAGTTCTTATTCATGAAAGGGTAACGACAGCACAGACAAGATTTATGAAATTCACACTGCCTCAAGGCTTGGACGAAGGCTGCCAATTCCAATGTCTATGAAGTTTACCCTGTAGTGTTATGTCTCATGATTTTGTCTAACAATGGGAAAGTTTGGAAAACTTCCTTTTTTGTCTGCATTTTCCAGGATTCCTCTGTTCAGGGAGTGCACTATATGTATCTAACAGTGTATTTTAAATATTTCACACACACACACACACACACAAATCCCATGGTTATTTAAGACAGCAATATGGCTGTTGAAGAGGTATTAAACAGCTGTAACAATATAATGCAGACAGACTTGGAGTCCTCTCACTTTTCTCAGCAGCTACCTTTGCCTCATCTAGCTCCAGATGCTAGGTTTCCTAAAGCAAAACTGGAACCAAAATTAATACCATGAGAATGTCATGTATACTACAAGTATACTACAAGTATTTCGAAAGGCCTCACATTAGCATTGGCTACCCGTTGCCTCCCGGATTGGGTTGAAGGTACTGTTTTTGATTTACAAAACCCTCCATGGCTTGGGACCAGCTTATCTGACGGAGCGTATCATCCCAAGATTTTCTTTGGCCAGGCCCACTAGATCATCCCAGGTCCTCATGCTTAGAGTCGCTACCCTGCGGGAAGCTTATAAGAACTCTACCCGGAACCGTGCCTTTTCTGTGGTGGGTCCCATTTGGTGGAACCAGCTTCCTAGCGATATTAGAACCATGGGGTCCCTCTCAGCCTTTAGGAAGCGACTAAAAGCTTGGCTCTTCCAGGCTGCTTTTAGTGACTAATGGCGGTTTATCCCATTCTCTTTTCCCTTCTTTTTTGCCACCATCGTCTATCCCATGCTTTTCCATTAGATTTTAATGTCTTGATCAATTGGGTTTGTTTTATATTTGTTTTTATAGGTCTCATCTCCTTCACAGTGGGTTGACTAGGGATACGGGCCTTCTCTGTGGCTGCATTCAGACTTTGGAACTCCCTCCCATAGGAGGCCAGACTGGCTCCCTCTTTGCTGTCCTTCCTTTAAGTAGAACACTTTTCTCTTCAGGCAAGTTTCTCTTTAATGACTAGCTGCCTGAGTGGGGTCTTTAAATGGACGGTTGTGCATTACTGCTTTGGGATGGGATGTA
>JAHTLZ010000379.1:51698692-51710497 GCA_023846285.1 Phrynocephalus versicolor
GCTGTGATTAGGGATTTCTCTGTTTTCAATGCATTCCTATGGGAAATTTGTATAAAGGAAAATTTGCTTAACAGAATTTCATTTGGAACAAATTAATTCCTTTATACAAGGTACCACTGTAATCTGTCACCTGCTGCTCAAAATGGGCAATCCTTTTCTTTTTCAAACACAGTACAGAGAGAAAGAAACACATAACCAAAGAGTGGAATAGTTGGAGGGAACCTTATCTTCCCGCCTTCTCATGCCTTAGGGAACACTGCATAATCTAACCTCTTTCTCCCTCTTTTTCTCTCAGTATCACCTAAACACATTTTCTATCAGAGAACACATGGCATCTTTTCACGTTTAGTTTTCCAGGTCACTGGCATTCAGAATGAACAAAAGATCAAGCATGCACCTGATCCTCCTGGCACAATTCATACCTCCAACCACCCAAAATGGCATTATTCACAGCTGCCTTGCTGTTTTTCTATACTTAACTGATCCATGATTACATGAACCGAACAAAGAAAGATTTTGCCTGCAAAAGCCTAGGTTACAATAGGTCTCGAAACAGACAGTGGTTGTTAAACAGCTACAAACTATTTTGAAAGCAAAACCTTTCGTTCATCTACCACCTGAACACATCAGACAATTTTGCAAAATCAGCATCAGTCAGGATGATCTTCATGGCTCGTTCTGTGTCCCAGTGACTTAGAAGCCACTGAAACAAGGGGCTTCTTCCTTGAGATGTGGAACTGAATCTCTCAGGAGTCAGGACCCATTAAGGCATGACCTAAATCACTACTGATGAGCAAACGGCTGTCTGCTCAATTCATGATGAGGCTCAACACACCCAAGCTATTTTCCAGAGAACAGACAAGGAATTGTCTTTAAAACCCAGTTTCCAAATATGGGTCCATTGTGCTTCAGCATTATAAGCAGGAATACAATAGGAAACAAATGACAACAGGATGTGATCAGTTGGAGATTTGGACCCTAGTTTAGTCTGGTTTGGGGACAGGCTGGTTTGCTTTTTTTTTTTTTAAGGCAACCACATGACCTTCAACCAATCATGAACCAGCCTGATCCTTGACCATGCCACTGTTAGGGGCTACTTTATTTTTTACTATGGGTAGGATCCCACCATTGCCCAGGTAGCAGGACCAGATGCCACACTGCCTGCAACACTGTGGGACCCAAAATTTATACTTCTATAGGATAAATCTTACCTGAGCTAAAATTATCCAAGATCTCATTCAAGTCAAATATTTGATAAATATATTGCCCATGGGATCTTGATTTATTTCAGAAGAATTCTGAAATAGCTACTTAGAATACTTCTCTTAAAAGCATCCCATTTCACACTCACAGTTGTGAATGCTTACTCTTTTTTGTTAAATAAAATCTCCTCTTCCTCCTTTGCCTTAAAATCTTCCTATCTCATCTTGTACTTAAATGTTTATGGATTATCAGCTGTGCTGGCCAGGCTCTTTTTGCTATGGTATTACAGACTTGCATGCAGCATTTAATTGTAATGAAATGAGAATGAATCCAGTATTGTTTCTTCTGAAGCCTTAGGCATCATTTCCAATGTTCCAAGATTACTGGCTTCCTCATAATATAAGTCATCTCTTTTGGACTCGGTTTCAGCCATTTTGCCACCTTTGCTTAAATACTGTTTCCATTCTTTAAGTCATTAATTTGTCTGGGGTTTGTGGATACATATGTTTCTTTCAAGATTTAAACCGTCTATAGTTCAAGACAGAGAGAACACAATTGTTTAAATACCGATATATTATGGTCATTGTTACATGTCCTCTCACCTACCACTATATCTGTTCTTATGGTTAGTTATCACAGCGGAAATGGGAGGTTGCATAAAAGCCAATGTTATAGTAGAAATTTTGACTGGTTCTTAGGAAAATTGTTTCTTGTCCTCATTAAATCATGAAACTTACTGACAGACGATGTGCCAGTTATTTTCTCTCAAGATCACAAGACTATTTAAAAAACAAGGTAACAAGAATGATGAGTTAAATATACCACAACCAACTTACTAAAGCCCCACTAATCCAAAGGGCCTACTCTAGTGTGATTTACTATGGGAAGCAACAGGATTTTAGCCATGGTGATAACACATTCCATTATTCTTGCTAATGAGGCCGCACAAACCTTGGTCTATAAATTGTCATGAACAATACAGTAATACCTTGGTTTACGAGCATAAATCGTATCAGAAACATGCTTGTAAAACAAAACATTTTATATCAAAGCAATTTTCCACATAAGAACATAACAGAAACTCAGATGATTCATTCTGGTATCCCACAGACCACATACTGTATGCACAGACTGCTAAAACTCACAAAAGACATTGGCTCGAAGTCCATGTTCACACCATGGTTTATGTACCTGGCTGCGGAATCTGCTCTGCTTGGGACTAAAAACTGGATTTTACTCTATATTTTTAATAAAGTACAATTTGAAGCCCTATACACAATTGACTAGCTGCCCCATGACTAGAAATGGTTTGAAAAAATCAGAAGAATGTTGAAAACAATAAAAATATAAATATAAAGAAATATAAAACCCTAACCTGTACTCCCCTTTGAAAACATTCCTGGCTAGTGCAAGGGAGATCTCTATACATCTCTCCTCCCTCTGCTTTGGAGGTTGCCTGAGGTGGAATGTTCCAGACAATCACCCACAATCCAACAGGGGGAGGGAGGGGTAGAGAGTTATGATTGTTTCACTTGTGATCATGTGACTTGCTCCAGTGCTTATTTATCAAGACATTGCTTGTTGATCAAGGCAAAATGTAGAAGAAATGTTTGCTTCTCTTGCAAAATGCTCTTAAATCAAGTTACACTTTAACCAAGGTATTACTGTATTAACAAATAGAAGATTTTATTTCCCAGAATGTTACAATTAGATTACTATGACATGTATTCTGCTTGCCAAAGTTCTCCACACAGGTTGATTGCCATTAATTAAAGATCCACAGGAGATCTTATCACTGACCCAGAAGCTCATTTGCTCCATATCTATTATGGCGCATACAGGCACTGAATTGAGTGCTCATTTAAATAATACAAGCGAAACTAATGCAATGCTTTATTTTTCTGTGCAGAACTTATCCTTTCTCCCATCGTCCCACTGACGCTTCTTTTATTGCTTTTAGGCTCATCAATCGGTTCCTGTACGATGTTACTACTAATAGTAATAGGTATAGCTCACAGTCACCTGTGGCATTTTAGCACTTTTTGGTTAAGGCTGAGAGGTGCAGCAGCAGCACTTCCAGACACAATGATGGGATAGTCAGAGGTACACACAACCACATAAAGCAGACCAACAAACATTTACACACACACACACACACACACACACACACAGACACACACACAGAGAGAGAGAGAGAGAGAGAGAGAGAGAGAAGGGGGGGACATGGGCAGGACCCTGACTGCTTCATCTGGAAGAAAGTCATATGCTGCTTTCATCCGACCACTAAAATCCGCAGCAAACTTTGATCCGGTTCACACACCCCAGATCAGTCACGTGGTTGATGTCACGGATCGGATGTTCCCATGGTCGCATTTTGAAAATCTGCAACCGTTCTGATCCCACGACTGAGAACCGCAGCAAAGGCACCTTAACGGGGGCAAAAAAGTTTTGGTGTGAATTTTCCGTGTTCCCGCGGACTCGAGTAACGGCTTAAAATCTACATCGGAAAAGTAACAAGGATTTTACCACCTTGAAACCAGGTACTTGTAAAATGCACTGGGTCAAGCTTAAGTGGGCGTGGTCGCACTTTATTTTTTTAAAAGTTTGCCGCTTGTGGAAAAACAATGTTATGCTCCGCATCTGTGAGCACATTGCAGCGAATTTTAGTGGCCGTGTGAGAACCCACTATACAGGACAGAAGTATAGTGAGCACACTGAGTCTAATTGGGAGGGTTTAACGTTAACTCACAATTAACCTGAGGACACTGATTCTAATTTGGAGGATGGGGGAAAGGAGCTGCAGTGCCCTATTTGTCCTTGAGGAGAAGCCTTCGCTGTTTGCAGCCATCCAGAGCTTGTCTCAGTATAAAGCAATCTCAGAACACAGCTGCCACACTAGGTCAAAACAATAGTCCCACCCACCGATACTAACAGGTGTAACAGTTGGACAATTTTAGGACCCAGAGAAGGCCCAACTAATTTTAAAAGCCATGTTAAAGGTAGGCCCTACAGTCATAGCATGAATGCCTTCTTTCTGTCCAACATGGAGGTTTTAACACTTCAACTATTTCTTTAATAAAGAGGGAAATGAGCATGTGGGACGTAGGGTAGAAGGAGATATAATAAGAGGGCTTAGCTCAAAGCTAGGGGAGGAAGCCAAGCAAATGCAAAACAAAAGACCTTTAGCAACACTCTAATAGTGATAAATTAGATCTGACAGTGTGGAAGAGCACAGAAAAACACATTTTCAATGCCAAAGCACCAAGAGAGAAAGAGAAATGCAAATTCATTTAGTGGATGGGCAAGATCAAAGTTGGCAAAGGGTAGAAGTGTACTGTCAGTTCATACAGATGGCCAGGACTGAACAGATGCCAGATTGCAGAAAATGGTAACCGGGATTTGCTTGGACATCATGTTCCAAAAGTTTTTTCCATTTAGGATCTCGAAGAGGCGAAAGAGATTACATTTTGTTAATTGGCAAGACTTTTAGGTCAACCTGTAGCCCACATCTTGCATTAAAATGTTCATTTTTCACTGTGTCTTCCTGTCATACCATCAACATGTTAGGCTTTCTTTAATGGAGTCATGATATCCCCCCCTCCATTATGTTATTAATAACACAATAACTGTTTTGTATTATTAATGACATAACTACTTTGTGTTACTATATTTGCAGCATCAGTAGTGGTATAATAATTTGATAAAGTTAAAATCTAAAAGAAATGGATGGGATGGCAGTCTGGCAATGCGTGTCAAATGTTTTAAAACTATGCTTCTTTTGACAAACATAAAAACCTCACCTCTAACACTACCACCAGAAAAGAGTGACAACAAAGGAATGAAAGTTTAAAAGAAGATGAAATTAGATTAGGTGGAACTTTAAAGGGGGGGGGGTGCAAAAGGGCACAGCCCAAACCATTAATCTCACCCTGCACCATAACAGAGAGAGAAGGAAAGTGAGTACTGTACCGGAAAGTGTTACTACCGTGCCTACCCTATAAGCAACACACAAATTAAATGAAACAATATCGTGTAACGTACAACGTGTTTTTTCCTTCAGATTACTTCAAGCTTCCCTTTAAATCCTAATACCATCTCCGTTGAAGAGTACACCCCGTTTGGTAAGACTCACAACAACCACATATCAACCACCTGTACAGCTACCGAAACAGCTACATAAGTTAAGGTATGTCAAGAACAGTGAAGAGATCCTGTCCCAGGTTAGGCTGAACAGGACCATTCGAAACTGTGATCTGACATTTAAGAGACAAGGATTGAGTGGTTTCAGTACAGGAAGCCACATTGGACCTCAGTGACTCTGTTTAGCATGCTTCTCCCTCGCATAACAAGCAGTTTGTTTAACAGAAAATCCACTTAAAGGAAAAAATCCGCTTAAAGGAAAGAATTTCTGGAGATAGGGGGAAATCGCTTAACAGAATCACCTATGGGGTGAATCCGTACAACAGAAAAACGGTCACGATTAGGGATTAATCCGTTTTCAATGCATTCCTATGGGAAATTTGTATAAAGGAAAACTTGCTTTACAGAATTTCACTTGGAATGAATTAATTCCTTCATACAAGGTGCCACTGTAGTGGCAAGTGACATAACACTGCGCTGGTTTGCCAACCAAGTAGCACAGCACTTTATTGTAAAGAAAAAGGGAAAGGGGGAAAAGTCTTCCTGGTTATACCCTGTGTGGGGAGCAGAACCAAGTTAGGTATCTGCCGGAAGTAGGCATTGTTATGCTATGCATTTAAATGTTGTAAAGTCCTCACCCATAGTAAGAAGAGATGGGCATTTGTTGTTTTAGTGTTTCAAACCTTTGCCACCAACAGAGAACACATTTATTTATTTATTTATTTATTTATTTATTTATTTATTTATTTATTTATTTAGTGCTCCATCTAGCTGCACGGCTACTCTGGGCGGTTAACAGCAGAACTCTACCATGACTCTACCAACGGTCATTGTAAACAAAGCCCAGTCAACTGTAATGGATTGATTCGTAATCTCTAAAATGCTGAGAATGTAAGAAAATGTACCCCAGAATTCTTATAAAGCATACAAAACAACCACACACACACACACACACACACACACACACACACACACTGAATTACACTCCAAGATCATGCCACTTCCTGCTGGTTAAAAAACAGTGTGGGAGAAAAAACTATTAAAAAACAGCCATTCATTGTAAAAGAGGCATATGTTGTGTTTTCCCACAAAAAATCTGTGAAACATTTTCCAAGGCTACATCCCAATAACTGCCCGTCTGCTTTCCTACACAGATACTCAGGGTCCCACAGAATACAGGTACAGTGGTACCTCGCAAGATAAATGCCCCATAAGATGAATGAAATTTCTTGGTATAGGCATTTTTTGGAAGATGACAGTTTGCCTACCGGATGCCTTGCAAAAAATCCATCTTACAGGGCCAGGCGTTTGAATTTCACACACCCACAACCCGAGGAGGTTATGGGCGCACAAAATTCAAAAGCTTGGTCTTCCATCCTGGCTTTCCCAACTGTGTAGCACCCGATCCACACGTGCTACACGCAGGGCCGGTGCTAGGTTTTTTTGCGCCCTAGGCAAGGGGTGGCGGGTGGGGCAGGGTGGCAGGGTGGCGGCGGCGAATGGCGGGGGACGGCGACCGGTGCGGGGGAGTGGGCGGGCCATGGGTGCGGGGGGCAGCGGGCGGATGGTGACCGGCAGCAATGGCCAGACAGCGACGGGCGGCTGGTGGGCAGTGGGGGGACGGACGGCGGTGGCCAGCGGCGGGGGGGCGGCAGCGGGGGGCAGGCTGGCCCGCGCCCTCTCTCCATTTTGGTGTCCTAGGCAAATGCCTAGTTTGCCTTAATGTAAGCGTCGGCCCTGGCTACACGGTCGGGAAAGCCAGGGTCAAAGCTGCTGCTGCCACCTCTCATTTAAAGGGCTCTGCGCACAGAGCCCAAGGGACAGGGAGGCAGCAACTTGTGTGCTCGCAATCCGCTGCCTTTCCTTTGCCAGGCTCCATGCATGGAGCCCTTTAAGAGGTCCGCGGAGCCCTTGAAGGAGTACTGGCTGCCCCAGTCCTTGCCAGCCCCCCCTCCCCCAAGTTGGGGCAGCCAGCAAAAGGGGGGAAGCTATTCCCCTGCTCCAACACAGCAAAGAAGTGGAAGTTTTCCCCCTTTGCTGGGTTGGGGTGTAAACCCCCTCAATCTTGACTGCCAGGTGATTGAGAGGGTTTGGGACAGCATTCCCACAGGAATGCATTGGGAAGCCAATGTAATCCATTCCTCTGGAACAGACTAATTGGTTTTCAATGCATTTCTATGGGAAACCATGCCTCTTAAGATGATTTTTTCCTAAAACGAATTGACCCCTGGAACCAGTTATATTCATCTGAGGAGGCACCACTTTAATTCCTAATCTCAACGGATCACATCTCCTTCTTAATACAATCCCTATTAGCTCAGAACATTGACCAGAAAACCTCACATGTACAACTTCTACTAATAATTGTTTTTGTAAAAAAAACATATTTGAAGGGCCTTTTTCTAATTACCAGTGATTTATAACTGATAACTGAATGTTGCTACTGCTGTGTTGTCTTCTTGACTGCTGCTGATATTTATGTGAAACTGGTTTTTGCCTAAATTGACATAAAGTTAATTTTTTCTTAGTTGCTTGCCTAGATAAATAAATGCAAAACATAATTGAAGACAGGTCATACATTTCTAAGGAATTATTTTACTTTCTGTATTTAGTGTGATCTCTGATTGCATGGTATCAATATTTGGAGAGGGGGTTAAAGATCCAAACCCTCAAAATTATGTTATTAATGATTAGGCACCCAAAAATAATTCTGGGGGTGCACCAGAAATCTAAATTTGCACCATGGCTCCAGCCCCACATAAGTACTCTAATTCTACATAACCTCAGTAGCCATTTTAAAAATAGCTCTCATTTCATTTCAGACATCTTATTCTCTGTATTTCTGGAAGTACTCCATGGCCCACTTTATGCCTTTTCTACCATGACACTTTCTCCTTTCTTTTGCAATTTTTATTTAACTCAATGTCTAACCTGAAAAGTGACACTAAGTTTTCTGAGTCTTTGGTAAGTGTCTTTGGTTGTTTTTAATGCTCATTATTTTGTTGTTGGGCGGTACAAATACCTAAGAAAGAAAGAAAGATACGATGATGATATTTTTGACTTCTTGTGTCATTCTGATAGGTTGTATTTTATAATACCAAATGTTTTGAAGGCAGATCAATTCCCCTTAAAGCTTTATTTTCCCAGCCATCTGCCTTGCAAAATCCCTTGTGCTTGCTTCCCACTTTGTTGGGGGGTGGGTGGGTGGGGAAGAGACACAGGGGAAGAACGACTGGCCAGAAGAAAGTAAAGCAGGCACGAGGACACCCACAGAGCACTTGCCAGGTGTCAGACCATAATTCAGAAATCCAAGCATAGCAGCTAGCATGTCCTCGGTGCTCCGCCCGCCATATTTCATGCTTGGCATTCAGAACGTTCAGATCTGCCTGCCAACTTGAAGTCCCTGCCTCTTTCGTCTTTCTGTCTCTCACACATAAATTCTCTTCTACTCAGAAAAAAAAAAGGAAAAGAGATGGAGGGGTCATAGGTGATAAGAAACAAATAGAGGAACTTGGACAACTCACTATGAACAGCTAGACTGTCATGAGTTGTGGACATGGCCTAAAACAGGAAGTGTGGTCGGATGAGATTGTATAGTTCCCCTTCAGGAGTCTGCATTTTCAGTGAGGTCCACAAATTCCCAACCTTTGTTCTGGGAGACTAACAGCAACCCCCCTTTCTTTTGGGGCATGTTTGTAGCCCAAAAAGAACCAACCACAGAGAAGGCAGGCTTGTAGCCACAGTTGTACAGCAATTGCAACAGCGCTTTCAAGATGAGATGTTTAAGAAGTAATTTTACCGATTCCCCATATACACACCCCAAT
This sequence comes from Phrynocephalus versicolor, assembly GCA_023846285.1. NCBI lineage: Eukaryota > Metazoa > Chordata > Lepidosauria > Squamata > Agamidae > Phrynocephalus > Phrynocephalus versicolor. The sequence continues at coordinate 51,707,860 of JAHTLZ010000379.1, forward strand.
GAATTTCTATGGCCAGGCAGGATTTTGAACCCTGGTTGCCCGAGTTCTTGTCTGTCACTCTATCAACTGCATCATACTGGATATCAACAGCATGCTTGGGGACAGATCCCCAAATTTTGGGAAAGTACACAAACATATATTTTTTTCCCCTCCTCCGCCATCGTTATGCTCTTGCATATTTTTATTGACTAGCTATAGAGGTGCCATAAGGTTTTATTCTTTTAAGTTTACCGTTGTACTGTTTGTGTCTGTGTATCTATTGTAATTCTGTGTGGCTATCATAGTCTTTGTAAGCCGCTTAGAGTTCGCGAAGAAGATAAGCGGGGTATAAATACAAAAATAAAAATAAAATAAATATTTAGAGAAGGATGCCCTAAAATCTTGAGGGGCTGGAGTAGCACAACACGGACTGTGCATGTTCAGTGATGACAGAATACTGCCTGCGGCTGGATAGGAAGAAGGAGAATACTGGGAAAGGGCACGGCTTGTTGGCTAGCATCCTGAACTAGACTGTTCCACAGCACAACATTTTGCTTCAGGTGCCGTTTGAAAGTATTCACGTGCATGTTTGCCTAATGCAAAACAGATAAGAAACCAGGCAGCTACATGTCGGAGATATTGCAATCCAAGTAGGTGGCTTTCAGATAAGAGGTCTTAATAAGCTGTTGTCGTTTGGGGTCTGTTGTTACATATCTTGGCAGTTGTTACAAAACTGCTGGCACACAGCTGGCATTTGTTCCTGTAAAGAAGGTGTGCATAGCTCTTCAAGGCAGCTGCTGTTGGTATCCTTAATACACTAAGAAAGTGCCATAAAGGTAAAACACTATTTTTAAAAAATGCTTGTTTGATCCTCCACCAATAGCATTAACAACATAGGCTCCAACAAACACACAGTGATTCTCAACCTGTGGGTCCCCAGATGTTCCTGGACTGCAACTCCCAGAAGCCTCCACCACTCACTGTGCTAGAAGGGATTTCTGGGAGTTGCAGTTCAGGAACATCTGGGGACACACAGGTTGAGAACCATTGCACTAAAGCATCTTCCCGCCCGTACAACTAAAGGGAAAAGAACTTCATACCTGAGGCTCTTTAGTAGCTGCAGCTAGTTCGGTCTCCTGTGAAAGTGACCTGAAACTTGATTTAAAACTAAACCACACTGCATATAAAACCGCAAGTCTCTGAATACCCCACCCAGTTTAGCTGGTGGCCATGGTATCTGAGGATTCTGGGACTTGCAGTCTGTTAAGGAATGACACAGCTACCATATCTTGTAAAGCAGAAACAGAAGAACCGTGTAAGTCTCAGAGGACCTTCTCTCACAAAGAAGTCTCAAGTCAGCCATCAATCAATCCACTGGGACAACCATTGCAAAAGGAAAACTGGAGGTTGGTTTATAACAGATCATTAAAACTGTCCATGTAACGTAGGATATTCTCCCTGGTTGACACCAAATTTCTAGCATCCAGGAGAATGTTCTTTCACATTACCTCCTACCTGATATTTTAAACATGAAACACAAAGGAGCGAACACAACACATTTTTGATGCAAATCATGTTTTCCATGTAGGGTGGATTTGACTTAAATTAATTTCACCAACTTAAATTTTGTCTCTTGCACCCTTGGCTTTAGTCATCACTGGCAGCTATGCTTTCTGTTCCACTGACAGCAGATCTTACAGCAGGCTGTTACTTCATTCCCGTTTTGTCTCTGTTAGTGTTGCACTTAGGAGTGGTACAAAAAATGTTACTTCATGTCCGTCATGCAACTACTGAAATTTGTCTTGACCGTGCCCCCGGAATGGGTGCGAAGCATGACAATACCGTACCTGGTGCAGGGGTAGAGTTTTCCCTTGTCACTCTTTGTGCCCGCTTTCTGTTCCGAGACAAGGCACTGCGTAGTAACAAGTGTCACGCAACAAAATATTCATTTCTCTCAGAAAACTGTGTCCATTGTTTGCTTGTTTTTACTTTTCATTAGCAAAATATCAACAAAGATTTTTAAGACCACCCCCCCCAAAAAAAAGGAAAAAGGAAGCTAGACAAATTCAATGTTTGTCATGATACAAGACCGTGAGGTAACACTTGTCATGAGACAAGTTATCATGACCGTGGGAACACTGAAACAGGGTCAAAACCGTGTGATCACGACCAATGCTGTCATGGTACAAAACTAATTGCAGAACAAGGAAGGATGTGAAATAACCACCTAAGTTGTTATTTGGAACGCTCATCTCTTCATGTGTATGTTTAACCAGAAGCCTTTTAGTTTCTCCCGCAAGCATAACTTTCATCAGCAAATTGCCACCACTAAAGAAATTAGAGTAGCCACATCCTACTGCATATCAGTCAAGTGACTCAATGTACAAATTCAAAATGCCTGCACAGACTTCTCAACCTATGACAATTTGGCACCAAAAGTTATGCTGATGGAATTACATTGGAAAATGTGAATAAGCAGTAAGATTCCAGCTACTATGTTTAAAACTTACAGCCATTCAGGTCAACTGTTTATCTGTTGCAACTAAACTGTATTGGATGCCAATCTGCAATACTAATTTTCTTCTTCATATTGCAGTGTATGCAACTCCTTTGTCTACAAGATGCACCTCATTCGAGAAAAGCAAAGCCATTAAGCTAT
>JAHTLZ010000379.1:51710507-51722681 GCA_023846285.1 Phrynocephalus versicolor
CTAAGACACCATTAAGATCAGACTGAGAAAGAAAAGGTCAGGAGCCAGGCAGATACACATCTCTCATTTTCTTTTATCTTTGTTGCTAGAACCTGGAGGCAGTTTTAAAGGACAGAAGGGCAACAGCAACTTTCCCGCCAAGAGATCACAAAGCACAAATGTTAATGTGACATATTGCTGTGCAGGCGGGTGTGCGTTGGCTTCTTTGCCCCTTTTTCTGGCATCCAGAACTCTGCTGTATCTTCCACACAAATCAAGCAGCACAAGATGTACCAGTTGCTCTGGTAACAAGCAATCCCCACCTCCCGCCCTTCTCTCAAGGAAGTATTATTTTGAACAGTGCTCCCCAGGAAAGATTCCGCTGTCTATGAACTCAGCGGCTCTGCAGCATATGTCCAACGTATTTGTTTCTAACAGGCATATTTGGTCTTTTAAAGATCTGTCAGAGAGATGGAACACATCCTTAAGTACAGATTACTGACAACCTGGAACAGGGGCACAGAGCCTGAAAAGGACATTCTACGTATTATACACAAAAGCAAACCTGGCTTTTTCACTAAGTGTACCCTCCTTTATGTCACTCATAGACAACATTCAATTTTAAAACAAAGAAGCAAAAATCGAGTTTTTTTTTTTAAAAAAAAGTGAATTAGGAATTAGGATTTGGTTTTAATTGTTAAAATGTTTTTGTTTTTGTTTTTGTTTTCTAAATTCAGGTATAACACAATGATGCATAAATCACCAGTGTTCTACAGTTCAGAGAACTCATTATGAAACAGAGATTATAAATTCTAATTCTGTATGATGTAGCAACCCATTCATACTATTGTTGCTGTGTAAATTTACTCAGGCAAGAAGTCAGGAAGAGCTGCAACCAGCTGATCCCAAGTCCAATTTTATTGATATGCAATAAGGAATCAGCCAGGGTCTTCTCTTAATGGCAGAGAAAGACCCCAAACATACAGTGTAATAATAATAAAATAATAATAAACTTTATTTCTATGCCACCTTTCTCCCTGAAGGGGAGAAGAGTTTTATACAACAACAAAGAGTCATAAAGTCATACAACCTCATTGGATAATGTTTGCTTACTATTTGGATCCTACATCTAATTGGCTGAAAATGTGAGGGAAGCAAACTCACTGGTTCTCCTATAAAGATGGGGCATTTCCCCTGATCTGCCTTCCAGGATATGCTATGGCTCCCCTGTTGTGCTTTATGTTCTGACTAGGGAAGCATTTGGCCCTGGGGCTACATTCCCAATAGGGGCATCTGGTGAGAGAGGAAGAGTGAAATGTGGGTACTTGACCAATTTCAAAGGCTAAGCAAGAAAAAAATAAAAAATAGGTAAAGAAAAGGTGATCAGGCCTTTTGTTCTATGATCAGGCCAGAAAGAGGTTACTTCTGGTCATATCCAGCTATCACTATCACTATATCGGTGAAGATTCTCAGTCATCCAGGTGAGTTTATCTGAAAGTTGAGTCATGGCTATTGGACTTCTTTTTCTTGAGAGATAGAAACGTTTCTCTGCTCATCCAAGCAGCTCCGTCAGTCTGAATAAAGCTAGCTGTGAGTCCTCCATCATATAGTCCGCTTTGACCTCTTGTCACCCTGATCTGAAATAGGCTCATAACATGGACAATGGCCTGAATAGGTTTGTTAGGTAGGCAATAGTATCCATAGCCTTAAGGTGAACAATGGCCTAAGGTGCTGAAACCCATAAAGTATGGGTCCTAAGCTATGGCTTTGGTGGTGAAGGCTTTTTTGACTTGTCTGGGTATTGTTGAAGGCACACCCTGATAAGTAGCAGATAAACTGTGCCTGAGGCCCCATCTCTGTTGAGAGAGGGGTTTTCAGTGTTCACATGAATGGTTTCTCTGACTCCTCTCTCAAACCACCTCTCTTCTCTGTCTAATATGTGTACATCCTCATCTTTGAATGAGTGCCCATTGTCCTTCAAGTGGAGGTATACTGCTGATTTTGGTCCTGAGCTGTTATCCCTCCTATGTTGGGCCATCCTTCCGTTTAATGGCTGTTTAGTTTCTACAATGTAGAGGTCTGCACACTCCTCACTCACATAGATTAATCTTTATCTCCCAAAATACTCAATCTAATACTCAACCTAGAAAATGTCATTAGAAAAGTTCTCAGTTCTCAGACAGGGCTACGATCTCCACACATACACAATGAATACCAGAGAGAAACAGAGATCAGAAACAACACAATAACATCTCTCTTTGCCAGAAGTTTTTCTGATCATCCAGTTTCTTCTTCCTGCCAAACGATACCAGCCAGAACCCTACTGGCTTTGGCATAAGGTTTGAACAACTTGTCCTAGTTAATTGAGAAGATGCCAAGGTGCATCTCAGTCATGTCATGTTCATGGTCATACGGCTGATTGCACAACTCAGGTGTGTGTGTGTGTGGGGGGGGGAGATAGCTCATCAATTTAGCCACAGCAAATCATTCAGCCTTGTGTGAACACCATCAGGACTTCAGCCATAATGTGGCATAATATTAGGAGCCTCATTTAAGTCATCAGGATTGTTTCAACCGTCTTCAAGTGGTGTGGATTCTTTTTAAAATATCATAGTCAAAAACAGAAGGGTGCTGATTTATGTGGGTTAATTTTTTTTCTCTCTCTCTCCCTCTCTCATTCTCTCTCTCTCTCTCTCTCTCTCTCTCTCTCTCTCTCTCTCTGATTCGTTGATCTCCCTGATACACATTGGGAATGCTGTAGACAGGAAAGCTTTTGACAAAGTACCCCATGATATTCTGTAAATATTTTTAAATAAATAAATGCAGGTTAAATATTATGAGTTTGCTGTTAAGACCACAGTCATCCTATTTTAGAATAGCTAAAATCCAGTCAGAGAGGGTCATATTAGGAGTGAGAATTACATCAATGGTAGTGGCAGACTGTTTCTGGCCAAAAGCTTGTTTTTGTGCTTTCAGGGTACATGTCACTTTTAAACGAATTAAAGACTTCCTTTTGCAACATCAGAATATGGATGACGCAAACACAATGTGAAAAACTGCTGTCGATGACATAATTCCCATTGCACAGCAATAGGATTTGAGCCATTGTTTTAGTTTAATAAAATAATTTCAGTGTCCGTCCACTGATAATGACTATCTTAATAGAATAACGTAAGAAAATCCTCCATGTATTAGCAACTGACCTGCTGAACTACAGATTTGTTCATGTTTCAAGTGTTTTCAACAAAACAATGAACTCTGGCAACTAAATTAATAATTCACGATCGCTCATTCTCTCATACGACCAGAAAGGTAATCTGGAAGTCTTGCAAAATAAAACACTACTAAAAAAATGCAACAGGAGTATGGCCTCCTGATGATAAAATCTATACTGCACCTCTGAGTTATGAAAAGTACATTATGTAAAAAGGTTGCAACAAGCAAGAGGGCAGCTGCTGCTGCCGGGAGAAGGAAGGCAAGGGGTATGTGACATCCACCCATACCACTAATTGAAGCCTACAAAACAATGTCTTGCCTAAGTGACCAGATTCACATTCAACACAGGTCAAGACGCGTTGGGAGGTTCTTATCTCACATGCCCGTCACTGCACCAAATGCAGTTCTCTGCAGACAATAGACAACCTAGGTTTCAGGTCAAAGGAACTTGTCTCTGAAGGGCATTAACCTCCATAATATCTACTAAAATGTCAATTATGTTTCCCATAAAAATGTAATTCTAAAGATGGGAGTGGTGGTTGTGGGGTGGAGTAATTTACCTAAAGTAGAATGAAAAATTACTCATTGCTTTCAATTCAAGCACATTTTATCAAGCACTGGAACCTGACCCACCCTTGAAAATTCACCGCTGTGCATTTTGAAAGGCTGAGGTTTAATATAAAAGGCCACACTCGATTCTTTTCAACAACCATTTCCCAGGAAACAACCATGTCATGCTTTCGTTTAATTGTTTCTTCCCACTCAGCTAAAGCGTATGTTATTAATTAAACTATTCACTATCATCGCTCTTTCAGATAGAGAGATAATAAAACAGCTGATTATTCAAACAATTAAGGCCATCTTTGCTTGTCATACTCCCCAGGGTCCTATTAATAAGTGCCAACATTTTCCAATGTCTATTACCAACTGAGAACTACCTTTCCTGAAGCATAGGAACCACTGGATAATCTATCCTTCTTGCACCAACTTGGGGCAGGGGTGTGGGGGAACAGCACGTTTAAAGACCCGGTTCACACCTTCACAGAGATGTTGATGGCTTTGTTTGCATGAGATCATTGGCAACCAACTTCACGAACAGACATGACTGAGAAGCATTATACACAAGGTGATATAGCATGGTGTGACATCAGCTTATTTGCTCCTGTATCTGCACAGATGCAAAGATGAGCAGTGTTGCCTGTGGGATTCTGGCAAGTGTCATCCCCCCCCAAAAAAAACCCCAAATCTTCCACCTTCCCATGTCATCACCTAAAGTTGCAACCAGTAAGCGATGAAAAGGGATACTCAAACTCTCACTTTATCAGTCTAGTGCAGCAGTATGATTATTATACGTAGAGAAGGCTCTACAGCAGTGGTTCTCAACCTGTGGGTCCTCAGATATTCCTGGACTGCAAATCACTGTGCTGGAAGGGATTTCTGGGAGTTGCAGTCCAGGAACATCTGGGGACCCACAGGTTGAGAACCACTGATCTACAGCTCAGAAAGGTACATTCTAAAAGACACTCATTGCATTTACAAATGATTCCTCAGTAGCCAAGTTGCCATTCGTATCAGCAATGAAAGATGGACACAAAGGTTAGAGATGGAGAGTGGTTTGGCCTGGCTCATTTACAGCTGTTTAGTGCTTGCTACACCCTCTCCAGTTGGTGCCCACTCAGAAGCATTGTCTGGAGGAAATGGGGCAGGGAAGAGGGATGCTGACTCTAACTAGGCACTCACTAGAGAAAGCAGGGCACTGAACCATCAAACAACTGTTACAGTAGTAAATGAACCAGGACAAACCACAGAACTAGCAGTTGGTGCTCATTTCTAATCATTGCCCACATCGTACAAGTAATGTGTTGTATGGTGTGTTATTAACAGGATGGCTTGATAGGTGAATGAATTAGGAAACATAAAAGTTGCACTGTGTTACCAGCAAGCCAGAAGAATACATACAGTAAAATCATCTCTGATTCCCTTTAGTCTCCAATTCTTCTTCTTCAAGTACCATGTCCTCGTAGAACATTGGTGATCAGTAGCTTGAACTGGTTTCTATCTAAAGCTATTCTAAACAGAGCAGATGTGCTCACTGTGGACCATTGGCTTAAGTTCTTAAGACAGAATGTTCATCTACGTGCCTGGCCACACTTCCCAACTATTTTTCCTTGAAGGATAACTTGCGCCAGATGGTATTTCTTATTGTGTATTATGTGTCCAAAATATTGCAATTTTCTTCTCTTTACAGTATTGAGGATTTCTAACTTTTTATTCATGCGCTGTAATACAGCCATTAGTCTGTAATTCTGATATTGCATCTTGGAAATATTCATAAAAGGACAAAAGGCAAAATGAAAGAATACTTTCATTGACACTGTAGCAAGTGTTGATAACATGTGTCCCTTCAAATTTGTTGGCTTGCAGCATCTCTCATGGTACCTCACGATTGACTGTGCGGGCTTAGGATAGCGGTCAGGTTGATAATATCTGAAGGGCCTTCAGTTGACCACTCCTGCTACAGAAGAAAAGCTATGAATTTCGATAGCTTGTTGAAATGGAAAATGGGCAGGCTTCTTAACTTGATCTCCTTTATTTGATTACATGTAATTAAATGCTACATCTATCTGCATATTGTTTTTTCTCCTACAGACTAAGTATTTCAGCTGGTTTTTTTGTGTGTGTGTATGTCTATTTAATTTTTTAAAATCTTTAAATTATTTGCATGTAGAGAAGAAGAATCAATGAAGAAGAAATTAAACCTTTTCTGATTCCTTAACATCTTGCTAACAACAGATATGCGGTTACCTCATGTGTGAAAAACAAAAAAGAAGCAAACATTGTGGCGAACTTTCGGCACTCCAGATGTTTTGGACCACAGCTCCCACCGTCCTTTGTCATTGCCAATACAGGCTTGGAGTTCTGGGAGTTGTGGTCCAAAACACTCGAAGTGCCAAAGGTTCGCCACCACTGCTCTATTGGAAGGGTGTTATATAATTGGAGATGGTACCACCAACAAACCCTCCTCACATGTGATAGGTCTGTACTTGTGCCATTCTACACAGTGTTTGCAAGTACTGAGGTCATCATTTGAAATGGAAGATCAGCAGGCTTCTTAACTTTATCTCCTTTATGATTTTCGATTATAATTTCTGTTGAGAAATGGATGCTTATAAAGTGCTAGGATTGATACAGTTATCTTTATGTTATCATCAAGTTGTAGCGGTAGCTATCCAGATTAGGGGAGAAAAACAGTTTTGGTATTTGTCAGAGAGCAAGTTGCAAGACCTCATCACATCATGATACATATTTTGCTCTATTGAAAGCTTGAAAGTACTGTTGCTGCATTGTAGACCCTTTAAAGCACCCAGAAAAGCAATCTTCTCCTTTATTCCACCCCCACCCCAACATGCCTCACATTGCTCTCAGCGAACAAGCATTGAACAGAATTTTGCTGATTTAACTTCCCAAATAGCAAAAAATCAAAAGACCTCCTACGTTATCAGTTTGGCATATCTGGAAAAAGGCTTGTGCATGCCCAGCCTTTCAGAAAACCTATTTAAAGCACAACAGGTTTCTGAAATAACTGAAGCAGTAGTTGCAAAGGAAAGGGGCAATCTCATAATAATGAGTCTGTTGGTGATCGGAGGAAGAGCACGATATCTCAAAACGAGCAGGTACCTCCTACGAAGAACCACCACAAAAATGAGAAGGATGGAATTCCTCCACAAGTCTGACCTTTCTACAGCTGCTCAGGCTTTTCACTGAGAGGCCTATAGTACTGTTTGACAAGATGTGTTCTAAAGGACTAGAAGGCATTTTAAAGAAGAAACAAAGAAAAGCAAACACACACACACACACACACACACAGAGAGAGAGAGAGAGAGAGAGAGAGAGAGAGAGAGAGATCTCCTCCCACTTCCCACAGAGAAGAAGCAAAAATTACTGCCTATAGGAGATAAAGCTACAACTAATGTACTTGCTAGCCTAAAATCGCTACAGCATTATCAACGGGGTGTGTGTGTGTCAAACATGGTTCAATCTATCCAGAATTTTTTATTTTTATTTTTTAAATGGGAACCGGCTGAAGTGGCTGTGGCTGTTTTAAACATGCCTGCCCTTGCTTGGAACTGAAACATTTTTATATAGCCAAGAGTTCTCCATCAGGTTGTTCTACTCCCAAATTTGTCATATTAACTTGGCAAATGCAAATAAAATAGAGATGCATGCAGAACCTGTTTGTTGTGAATGAAAAAAACCAACCTGCTTGATTTACTCAAATGACATAAGCGGCAACCAATGTCTGTTTTCATTCAAGTAAACATTATCCCGATTAAGCTGTGCTGCAAGGAAAAATGAGAAGTCATTCATCTGATCTGGAACGACCAACCTGTGGCGAAACCAAGAGAGATTTTTCTACTATTCGTACAAAAATCCATCTCTTTCCCGGCTGCATCCGCTGCTAAAATTGTGTAGAGCAGGCCTGCCCAAAGTCCGGCCCGAGGGGCAAATCCAGCCCGTCAGGCCATTCTGAGTGGCCCGCGGCTGGCTGGCCCACCCCTCCCTCCCCCTCCTTCGCCCCATGTGTTTTTTTTTAAAAAAAAAATCTGCCAACACTGACACCGCTGGGAAGCTTGGGCGGACGGGCAGACTGCCACCACTGGCACCGCAGGAGAGTGTGTCGGGGTGGGCAGGCCAGCGGGCCTCTGCCACCGCCAAGGAGCTTTGGGGTGGGCTGGCAGGCGAGCCGTCGCCACCGCTGGGGAGCTTGGAGGGTACAAGGTCGCACAGATTGCCTCTTCCAAGGGGTGACCTGTGGCTACGGCTCCCTGTGCTTCCTTTGGTCCCCACCTTCCTTCTTTCCTCCCTCCCTTGGTCCCCACCTCCCTCCCTCCCTCCCTTGTTCCCTGCCTTCCTTCCTTTCTCTCTTGGTTTCCACCTCCCTCCCTCCCTCCCTCCCTTGGTCCCCGCCTTCCTTCCTGCAGGTGGGGTTGCAAGGGGTCAGTGGGTGGGGCTTATGGGTCAGTGGGTGGGGCTTGCAGTGGGGTGGCAGGGTCGGGGATCAACCGGCCCCTGACACATTCTCAGCCACCAAATCTGGCCCTCCTTACAAAAAGTTTGGTGTTCAAAACTGCATAGAATTGAGTGCTAGAAGGTAAATGTGCAAAAAGTTATTTTGTTTCAACAGCACACTGAGGTTTATGAGCCTATACTTAAGGGTCATGAGTATGAATTTTAGTCTGATTATACTGTATGCCTCAGTAATCAGGCAAGTATTTTGATCTCCAGAGTGGACTGGATTTGAGCAACCTAATTGTTGTTTTTGGTGAGAGATTGTTTGATTTGGAAATTTTGCTGCAAATTCTCTTCTTGAAAGACTGTCCTCTGAACCTGCCTGGTAAAACTAGGCCAGGGTTGCCCAAACTTTTTGTAAGGAGGGTCAGATTTGATGGCTGAGAATGTGTCAGGGGCCGGTTGCTCCCCGACCCTACCACCCCACTGTAAGCCCCACCCACTGACCCCTTGCAACTCCACCCGCAGGAAGGAAGGCGGGGACCAAGGGAGGGAGGGAGGAAGGTGGAAACCAAGAGAGGAAGGGAGGAAGGGAGGTGGGGACCAAGGGAGAGAGGAAAGAAGGAAGGTGGGGACCAAGGGAGGGAGGAAAGAAGGAAAGTGGGGACCAAAGGAAGCACAGGGAGCCGTGGCCACAGGTCGCCCCTTGGAAGACGCGATCTGTATGACCTTGCACCCCCAAGCTCCCCAGTGGTGGCAATGACTCACCCGCCAGCCCACCCCAAAGCTCCTTGGCAGTGGCAGAGGCCCGCTGGCCTGTCCACCCCGACACATTCCCCTGTGGTGCCAGTGGCCCGTCCGCCCAGCTGCCCAAGCTTCCCAGTGGTGCCGGTGGCGCGGCCCGCCCGATCACTGCCACGCGCCTGTGCCCAACCTCACAATGTTCCCGGCTATGCCGGTGGCAGCAGCCCACCTGCGGTCACCCTGCGCACGCGTGCTGAGCTTCACAAGGTTCCTAGTGGTGCCGGTGCTGGCGGCCCGCCTGCGCGCCACCCCTGCGCATGCGCCCAGCCTCACATGGTTGCCAGCGGTGCCGGTGGCAGCAGCCGGCGCAATGGCTGGCCGGCCGGCCGGCCCAGCCCCACAAGTTTCCCGACAGTGCTGGTGGTGGTGGCCCACCCCCTCGCCCGCCCATCCAGCTCCATAAGCTTCTGTTCACCGGCCGGCCGGCCTGCCCAGCCCTTCAAGCTTCCCGGCAGTGTCAGTGTTGGCGGAATATTTTTTTTAAACAAATGGGGCGAAGGAGGGGGAGAGAGGGGCGGGCCAGCCAGCCACGGGCCACTCAGAATGGCCTGACAGGCCAGATTTGGCCCCTAGGCCGGACTTTGGGCAGGCCTGAACTAGGCTATAGGAAGCAAATTTATGTGTGCCTCTATATGTCTGTAGAAAGGTGTCTCCTTGGGTTTGTTAAATGAAATAAAACATCCAAGACCACCTCTGGATTTTAAGAGGAATCAAATTCCTTCAGACATCTACCCTGTTCATCAATCCCCCAACAAAATGTTGGGGAGACCCTGCAGGTCTAAAGCAATTAGGAAAAAAAAACAGGGGCCAGATTTCCTTTCCTGAATTTATAAAATCTCCTCAGGGCTGGTGAATGAAACAAGGCACAAGACTTCTTCAGGTTCTGCCTCAGGTGGAGAAACTACACTCTTATGTCTGAGGAAGTGGACTTGTTCATGAAAGCTCACATTAAAATATAGCAGTTAGTCTTTAAAATGGTACAATGTTTTCGTCTTTTTGTCTTTCTCTTTTGGTTTTGCCTGAGACATACAAAAAGAGCAGCCTTGCTCACTTCATATTGTCAGTTTTTCATATTAAAAAGAAGGGATCCATGTAGGCTCCATTTGCTTAGATCACAAGTGAACAGCAGTTTAAGCGTCCAGGTTGCAAATGGTCAAATATAACCTCAAACCATCCCTCTAAAAGGGTTATTTTAGTTTTCAAAGGCTGGAAACTGGCCGCCTTGAGTCCTATTAAGGAGAAAGGTGAGGTAAAAACATTTTAAATAAATCTTCTTTTTCTTGGCATCTGTGACACTTGGAGCGGGGTCTGCTATTGTGGTTTCCTGTCCTCCACTTTGCATGGTCACAGGCTTATTCTGGCTGAACTTGGAACAGCTTTAAGTTGCTGTCAAGGATGTCTATCCAGCACAGTTTGGGTCATCTCCTTGGTTGGGATCGGCTGACCTCCTCCAGAGTTTCCTCGTCCACTCACAAAAATATTTTTAAATAAAAAAATAAAATAAATGCTGAAGTGAGGACAGAAAGAAATTTTGAGGAATGAAAAGGGGCACTAACTATAGGAGGTTTCTCTACTAACCTCTCTCCCTACATCCTACTTCTGTTGTGGCTATTCTGGCTTTTATTGCATTTTGTTCCCCAAAAATGTCCTTGGCGAACATCACGACAACATGCTACAGTGGTCGGAACAGATACACTTTGAACAAAGTTGTGCGGTCACAACCAAGGATAGGAAGTACATTGGCATGCACATATGCATGAGGATACATATACACCACCACCACCCCAAAAACCCACAAATTTTGTCTCTACTCTCAAGAAAAACAAGACAAAATTAGTATTTTTATGTTTAAAGCTTTGATAGCAGCCACACCATTAAAAAGTTCAGCAGACAGTAAATAGCAAAATTGCAATAAAGGAGGGGAAATCAACATAAGGTTTGAGAGATAAGACTTCCCATTCTGCTTTTCTGTTGAAACATTAAGCCTTCAAAAGGATGCGGTAGTCACATTTTCCAGCAGTACTTATTAGAAATATGCACATGTTTAGAACTAGGTCAACCTCTGCAGTTATTTCACAAGCAGAGAGAACTGTTTAGACATCATTCTAATGCTCTTAGCCTCAACAAACCAGGGCACCGCAGTTTTAAAATTAAATAATATAAGGAAAAAATAGCTACTCAGTGAAAATATATTCTGTCTCAAGATAGAGGGAGATTCTGCAGAAACATAACTTTACCAAGGGTTTAACACGACTTTGGAAATTCACACTTTTGGAGAAGTCCACATGTTTCCATTCAACTGTGGTTCACTTGCATTTTTTTATTATCCTCCTTGAAAGGAATAGCCTACAGCGATAGGACAAATGTAGAAATCAGAACTCAGAATAAATATTTTCTGACAGATCAGCATCCTATTCTACTTTCCTCTATTCTATTTGGTGAGCAGAGAAGGGGGAGAAGAGGAATTTTGCAGCATCTTCAAGAGATGCACAGAGGAAAAGATCACCTTTACACAGACTGCCTTAAAAGAGTGGAGAAACCCCCAGGGTTATGAAAGATACTGCATGGATTACTCATTATGAACATGTTGTGATTTGTTTCATCATAAAATAATGATGCCACAGTTTTGGAAAATGTGTTCAGCCTTTTGACTTTAAATGCTACATCCTCCCCTCCCCCCCCAAAAAAAAGAAAATAGAGATCATGGAACTAGTTCAGCCATAAAAACACTGTATTATGCAAAGAATATCTTCACTTTTTCCCCAAAATACACAAAAATTATATATATATATATATACAGTGGTACCTCGTATAACGGAAGGTTTGTATAGCGAAAAATCCGTACAACGGAAAAAAAATCCGCCCCCCTCCTCCCCGCCCACCACCTGCGGCTGCGCGGGAAGAGGAGGGGGACGGATTTTTTTTCCTGGATTTTTAGCTAAACAAACCCTCCCGTCGTTCTGCTGGCCTTGCCGGCCCTGGCCAGAAGAAGCCGCCGGGCTCCTTTCCCGGTGGCGGAAGCAGCAGCAGCAGCAACAGCGTGGGGCGCAGGTGAGGGGGGGGGATTCCCAGCGCATCCCGCCGAAGCCCCCCCCCCAGTCCACCACCCGCGCACCCCACTCCCTCCCCGCACCCCGCAGCCACCACCCGCCCGTCCCCCCCAAA
>JAHTLZ010000379.1:51731377-51748155 GCA_023846285.1 Phrynocephalus versicolor
TATTATTATTATTATTATTATTATTATTATTATTATTATTATTATTATTATTATTATTATTATTATTATTATTAATCGTTCCTTCCTCCCCACAACTATAAAATAGAAGCTCCATGGGTGTAGCCACCTGACTATGTAACCCAGCAAGAGCACAGTACAACTAGCAACAACAAAGCACTGGACCACCACCAAGAGGTTTCATGTTCTACCAGCAAACTCACCCATTTGCACAGAAATACAACCCACATGCAAGATGAAAGATGCCTGTCTTTATATGACTACTGCTCATAGGGATGGGAAAGAAATTCACAAATCTTTTATGAATTTATCTATCTTATGGTTTCCAAAAGTATCTGGAAATGGCCTGCACATCTTTCCATCTCCTGTGGCTGGAAAGGAAGTACAGAGAGCAGATTCTGACCCTCACTCCCTTCTTTTTTGAGGGACACATCTCAAATTCTGATATGCTAGGAGAGATTAGCACGGTTATCTCTTCTAAATCGCAAAACCTGTCTCTTAGGATTGGGGAGGGGTGCGTAGAAAGAATGGACTCCAGTTAAAGGAGAAAAATTCATACAGAAATGCAATTTTTTTAAAAAAATGTATTGAAAGTGAATAGCAAAATATGCAAGAATTTCTCCATAACAAAACAACAAAATCTCACCAACCAATATGAAAATGATGAGAAGAAAATGGAGGTGAGAATCTCACAAATGTAATATGAAGCTAAAATTAAAAGATGTGGTTCGTAATGCATGTCAATTGGGCCACATTGTGATGGAACAACTACACAGTGCTACCTTGCAAGATGAATGCCCTGTAAGATAAATTCTTCCTAAAACAAACGAAATTTCCGGGCATAGGCATTTTTCACAAGAATATGGTTTGCCTACAGGATCTATTGCGAAAAATCAGTCCTAGGGGGCAGGCTTTTGAATACTGCGCGCCCACAACCCGAGGGGGTTATAGGCGCACAAAATTCAAAAGCCTGTTATTCCATCCTGGCTTTCTAGACCGTGCAGCACATGATCCATCAGGTACTACACAGTCGAGAAAGACAGGATAAAAGTTACTACCACCACTACCCATTTAAAGGGTTCTGTGCACGGAGCCTAAGGCGAAGTGGAGGCAATGCCTTGTGTGCCTGCAAGCTGCAGATTTCCTTTCGCCAGCCTCTCCGTTCATGGAGGTTGGTGAAAGGAAAGCAGTGCCATGCAAGCACACAAGGCGCTGCCTCCGCTTCGCTTTGGGCTCCGTACACAGGGCCCTTTAAAGGGATCCGTTCACAGAGGCTGGCGAAAGGAAGGCAGCACCTTGTGTGCTTGGAAGCTGCTGACTTCCTTTCGCCAGGCTCCATGCACGGAGCCTTTGAAGGAGGGGTGGCTGCCCCAATGCAGGAAGGGGACAAGCGGGTGAGTCACTCCTCACCCGCTCCCCCTCCTGGTTTAGGGCAGCCAGCAAAAGGGTGGAAAGCTTCCCCCCTTTGCTGGGTTGGGGGTAAACTCCCTCAAACAACCGGCAGTGGAAGGGATTGCGACAGCATTCTCATAGGAATGCATTGAGAACCAATGTAATCCTCTAGAACAGATTAATTGGTTTTCAATCCATTCCTATGGGAAATTGTGCCTCTTAAGACAAATTTTTCATAAAACAAATGGAACCCTGGAACTCATTAAACTGATCTTAGGAGGCACCACTGCATATTCTACATGCAGAATGGAATACCTTTTATCATGGAAAAACTATTGCATTACTTCCATATTTGCAGCACCTGATTCAATAAACAGACATGAAATGCACTGATGTTTGTTGTTATTAGGTCTATTCCCTGAGCAGGAGTCCTAGTCAGCATTCCATCTAAACTCAGGACTACATAGCCTTTGGGATATATTTTTAAAAAGCTATGAAATCATATGAACTTGCTGTAATCCCAACTTTTTCCTGTCCAGGTTGAGATCAGAATGAATGTAATCAAAGTTGTTGGGCAAAAAACATAGCAAATGCTAGTGTACCCGTGTTAAATGCACAGACATACAGAGAAGCAGTAATCGATGACTCAGGGTGTGTTGCACTCTTAGGCTGCTACTGTAATGAATCCAATGAGAAGGGCATACTATTGAGACTATCTGATGGTAATTTTGTCATCTCTCTCTTGAACTAAAAACAAGTACAGTACATGAACATTTATCAGTACCAGTCAGTACTTATATCCTTGTTCAAACTCTACACTGGGAGCACTATCCAAATTACAACATGGCAACAATTACTCTCTTGAAAACAACAAAATTAAAAGCAAGATACAGGACAGAAAAAAAGAAAGATAAAGAAGGTAAGGCCAGCAGTAGATAAATAAGTAACTTATACTCACTCATGTACTCCTGCTAAATTTAGAAGGAGATAATTCTTACAGTAATTTAAAATTTCTTATTTAACAAAAATCAACTCATTTGAAATGATCAGGCAGCTGTACTATAATGCTTCCAATCCAGACGAATAGATAGAGAAACCATTATCTTCCTAAGACTCTTCTCCTGTTGTTACTAGCAACCATATCATTTGCCATTCCACTAATACAGAATTAATAAATTAAAATGACCTTTGAGGCTTGAATTGTCAAATATGCAAGCCGAGATTCAAACAGACATTCTTTTATGCAAAATTATGCGGGGGCAAAATGCACAAGGTCAGGTCATATTCCTGCAGGCTTCTTCACGCCAATTTTGGCTGTTTTGGGTGTCAAGAGGTTATGCTGTGACATCTTATAAGCTTTGTGGATGATCTCCTCAGGTCAGCTGTGTGCTTTTTTCCCCTCCATGCAGGCAGCTTTTTAAGGTGGCTCAATGCACACATACCAGAAGCAGATTGCTAATCTAGCACTGCAAACAGCCTTGAGAAGTGGGTTGTTCTCTGCTGTAAATCAGAATATTGTGGGGTCAGAAGGGCTTCAGGTCACCCTCTTCTAGCCCTTCTTCACAAAAACATAGGACGCTGACTTGCAGTAGACAAAGCCAGACTAATGACCCATCTAACGCAGCTCTCTGTGGTATTATACTGGGTTATTTTTCTAGCCTTAATTGATTGCTGGTATTACCTGATGGTCACCTATCCAAGTACTAATTGGGCCCAATGAAGTGATGAAAACATGAAGAGTTAAGAATTTAAACTGGTTTAGGACCACCAGGGCAAACATGAATTATGCTAAGAGATTAGCATGGGCTCTACCGTAGACTATTGTGGTGTACTGGACAGAATGACTAATTAGTACAGTGGTGCCTCTAATTATGAGTTAAATCTGTTCCGAATGCATGCTCTTAAGTCAAACAACTCTTAAGTAGAGCAGCCCTATCTAAAAATTCAAACAAACAAACAAACAAACAAACAAACAAATAAAATTGTAAGTAGAGCAGACCACATCTAAAATGTGTAAGGCAGCAGTTAAAATGTCAACGGTTTTTCACTCTTACGTATAATTGTTCTTAAGTCGAGTTGCTCGTAAGTAGAGGTACCGCTGTACTTGGAGGCCTGGATTCAAATACTCATTCAGCTATGGAAACTCACTGGAGGAGTGGAACTTGCAAAATCACTTCTTAACTACCTATCTTACTTAGAAAGTTCTGTTACGGTCACTATAAATTAGATCTGACTTAAAGGCTCATAACAACGCTATAGTACAGTGTTGGCAAACCTATGGCACGGGCGCCAAAGGTGGCACTCAGAGCCCTTTCTGTAGGCACCGGACATCACCCCTTCACAGCCACCTGTATTCAGGTTAAATTGCTGTATTGGCACTTTGTGAATAATTAGTGGGTTTTGAATTGCAGTTTGGGCACTCGGTCTCTAAAAGGTTCACCATCACTGCTATAGCAAATGACCTTCCCCATCACCAATACCAAAGAGGAGGAAAAGAGTGCATGTCTATCATTAGAACAAAATTTCCGATTTGGGTAATGCTTTTGTTGGGTGCTAAAATTTGACAAAGAATTTGAGTTTCAAGTCTTTCACAACTATTTGTCTGGTAAAGATGGTAAAAATTACTGGCTTAAGGAATGGAAAACCACTTCTAAGTACAGTATCTCTATTGGAAAACTCTGAAAAGGACTGCCATATTGACTTGATGGCACGTTATCATGGTTAGCTGGATAGCTCAGTGGATTGAGTATTCGGGTGAGGAGCCAGCAGTTGGTAGTTTGATTTCCTACTGTGCCTTCTGTGTGAGCACAAACATAGAATCATAGAATCATAGAGTTGGAAGAGACCTCAAGGGCCATATAGTCCAAGCCCCTGCCATGCAGGAACCCCCATCACAGTATTTCCAACAGATGGCCATCCAACCTCTGCTTAAAAACCTCCAAAGAAGGAGACTCCACCACCCTCTGTGGCAGCATATTCCACTGCCGAACAGCTCTAACCATCATGAAATTCACAGACAGCCTGTGCAGCTTTAAACAAGCTGCACAATCCCAGGATCCCCCCAAGAAGAAGGGAATGGCAAACCACTTCTTAGGATTGCAAAACCCTGAAAAGAGTTGCCATAAGCAAATACTGACTTGACAGCACATTAGTATTTTATAAGGCAGATGTAAAGTTCAGAGCTTTTGAAACCAGACTTCATCAAGGACAATGTGACCTTTTTCAGATTCCATATGAGGCCAACATAGCATCTTTGCAGATAAAGCCCTAGCCTGAAGTCCTGTACTTACGTCCACCGTCGTATAGCAAGGCATACAAGAATTCTCTAGGCTCAGGGAAGAAAATTGTGCCGAAATGGATGATGGAAGGGGATAGGGGATAGGGGAAAATATGCTTCTTCTATGTCTGGAAGGCCAAAGGTTGTGTATGCCACTTCTACATTCCCAGTCTGAAACTGGTCTCAACACTCCTTGTTTCAGCAAAGACTAGAAATTTTCTACTAAGGCCACATTTGTCTTAACAGATTTATCAGCAGATCTCACTACCACAAATTCCAAGAAAAGCAACACCAAACATTAGAGAGGCTTGTTTCAGCAAGAGTAGATTCTGAAGAAACATTTGGACAGCTAAATATTGTGTTATGTTGGCAACATTAAAGGCCCTTTCCAACCCAATTGCAGTATTCTATGATTCCACAAACATTGCATTTTTTGCAGTCAAACAATAAACTCCACTCATCACCTAGGCCAAGAAAAATATATGACAGCAGGTAGAAAAGCACACATACGCAAATATTAATATAAGTCACATGCATTTTTCCTGTAGAATACTGTAGTCTTCTAAAATGCTATTTTACTAGAAAGACCCCAGAACAAGGGCTACTGTGAACAATGGCTCTGCCCTCTCCAATCAAGAGAGAAAGTGGAACTAAAGAACAGGCACCTGAGATGATGATGCAGGATTTCATTAAGAGACTTGAAAAAAAAAAAACCAATTTGTTCACTTACTGGCTCATTAAATAATAATTCAGAGATGCCCTCTGTATACAGGGAAGCAACTCCATCCTGAACTAAATGAACTCTGTGACAAATGGGGCAGGTGTTTATTCAGGTGGGATGTTGTTATTACTGAACTGAAGAGGAACAGCGTGAAATACTGCCTGGCTGAAAAAACGGATTCTGTAACTCTGCAGCCATTATAATACATTAATAAGCTTGATGTTTTGCAAATACCCATTCACAAATGGACGGAATCCAACAGAACGGTCTTCCGTTCTTTCAGATTTGTGCTTCTTCTCCACTATGCAGTACACCAAATCTTCTCCCTCTCTATTACTTTGGGCTTTCTGTCCTGACAATCTGCTTTGGCTTCAAGTAAGTTTATGTCAATGTCCTCCTTCAGTGAGACTTCCTAAATCAGAAGTTTTTAAACTGGTTGTCCCCTTAGGTTTCTAAAAACCATCATTAACAAGCCATCTGGTACAATATCCAGCTGCAGAAAAAAATGTTGAGTACATTCCAGCCTCAATTTAGCTCTGTTCAACCACTCAGAAAAAGCATTAATTATAACATATATGGAGGAAGGAAAGGCTGGTTCCTCTTCCTCCAACCTACAAAGAGGAGGGGGGATGCATGGGGATTCTCCTCTCCTAGGAGAGGGTCTCCTCTTTTTAGCTGCCACTCTCCCTGTTCACACATTGGATTTACCATTTTCTGAAGTCTTTCGCATGAGGAAACAGCAAACCATAATAGGCCTGGGTAACAGCCCATGCACAGTGATCCTTTCCTACCTTCATTCCCCCCCCCCAATGAAAATATGCCCCAGAAGTCCATAGAAAACTCTGGGGTTCCATGACAGATTTTCCTCAATTGGAATGGAAAGAGCTCCCTGAAGACAGTAAGACTGCAAATAATGACGGTGTTGATGAGCAGGAACCCTTGTGTCCAGAAGATGGTCTGCAGCCCAGCGTCCACAAACATTCATAGCAACTCATAGACCTTGCAGGGGAAAAACTACTCGCTACCTTGTAATATTCGTGCATTCTACCTGCAAATCCAGCTGCAAATCTATTCATGGATAGCTATTGTGACGCTGTCTACCTGTATCGTTTGCACATGAATGCACACAAACAAAGAAGCAACCAAGGGGATCAGGGGGACAAATAAGGACATCTTTGTGAACGCATATGGATTTCACATCAAGTTAGTGAACCCAGCTCAGCAATGATTATCTTGATAAGCTTTTCCAAATTAAGCACATGAAAACTCAATTCCGTTGCATTTCTCTGAACCTCAAAAGTACTCCCACCCATTCCCCTGTTCATAAAGGATTTGAAATTCTTTTCCTTCCTTCCTTCCTTCCTTCCTTTCTGCCAAAACATGCACCATCTCATCAGCAATTCAATAAGCACTTGTGTTGTTTTTTTAGATGGCAAAAGGCTGAGATTGGCAAGAACCTAACAAGGCAAAATATATTACTAGTGAATTATGTCCAGTTCAGTCTGTCAGAACATGTGAAGTCCTAGCCTAAGACATTTAACAATTACAGCACACTCTCGCACACCCATACGAGAAACTGTCAATTAACAGTCAACAGCCCGCTGCAAAAAGAGACGAGCTAACCCGAAACCAATTGCCGTTCAGTCCATCAAAGGTGGGAAAATACACCTAGTTCCTTTTTATTGCTTCCTCACTCCCCTCCCCCGAACCTCCCGATACACCAGGCTGGTTGTTTCTGCTTCCCAAAAGAACACCCAAGCTTCTTTGCATTCACGTGTAACAATAGCCTTCCAATTTTGGATGCATGTAAGGAAAACCAAGTCCTTTTACAGAACAGTTGCCACTTATAAATTAATGCCAACCTGACAAGTTTGTAAGCCATTTGCATGCGAAGGAGAGCTGTAACCCAGTAGAAAGGTTAGCAGAAGTCTGTTACTGTCATTTCTGCCATAGATAATTTTCTTCACTGTTCTTTATGAGCCACGGCACTCTGAAGGCAGGCAAGAAAGACTACTGTTTCTGGGAAAAACCAATGAGACATGTCCAAACATTCCCAAGGTGCTACCTCCGCACCAGCTAAAAGGGACTAGCAGCAGGATGGGAAACATATCCAGAGGGCATAGACTACTAGCAAACTCTTCCAGGCTCTAAAAACGTTCTAAAGATCTCCATGCTGGTACTGAGAAACCCAAATACAGGACAGTATGTGATTCACAGACCATGGAGAAGAACCTTAATTCATAGAATCAAAGAAGGATGAAGTTGGAAGGACGAAGTGAGTCCAATCCCCAGCTCACAATAGCAACATACATCAATGGATACCTGTCAGGCGGTTGTCTGAATTCCTCTTGGATGCCTCCAGTGTTGGAAGTCTCTCCACCTCCCAATGTAATTGGTTCCATTTTCGTACAGATTAAGACTTTTTTTCTCATATTCAGGCAAAATCTGGCTTCCTATAGCTTCAGCCCATTGTTACATATCTGGCAGCCTTGGCTGATCTAGAACAGATCCTGCCCCTCTGTATAGGAGCCTTTCAAGTACTTGAAGAGGGCTTTCATATCTCCCCTCGCTCTCCTTTCCTCAAGGCTAAACAAGCCCAGTTCTTTCACTCTTTCCTCATTGTGCTTGGTTTCCAGCCCACTGATCATTCTTTTTACCCTCCTCTGAATTTATTCCATTTTTAGCATCTTCCTTGAACTGAGGAGTCTAGAACAGGACACGGTACTCAAGATGAGGCCTAACCTGTGCTGAATACAGGGGAACTAGCATTCCACAGGATTTAAAGACTACAGTCATACCTTGTATAAAGGAATTAATTCGTTCCAAATGCAATTCTGTTAAGCAAATTTTCCTTTATACAAATTTCCCATAGGAATGCATTGAATACAAAGTAATCCTTAATCGCGACCATTTTTATGTTGTACAGATTCACCCCATAGGTGATTCTGTTAAGCAAATTTCCCCTATCTCCAGAATTTTTTATGTTGTACAGATTTTATGTTATACAAACCGTTAGTTATATGAGGGTCCACTGTATATTTCTATGAATGCAGCTTAAAACAGAATTTGCCTTTTTTGCAGCCACAATACATTTAATTCAACAACTACGGCATATCTTCTCCTTAATGACCTTATGGTAGTATACTTGAGATACTCCAGTCTGTTGTCACAATGACCCCATAAGGTAGATATGTGTTGGGCTGAAAAGTGTGTAAGCATACCAATGAAATAAAATCCCTGGTCTCCAAACTTTTGAACCCACATAAGTCAGGTTACTCAATGCTAGGCAAAACTAAACATTAAGGGGCATGCGTTTTTAATCCAATTAACCCAAAGGACAGAAGGCATATTGCCTACAATCAATCTATCTATGTTATATAGTGGTACTGCCTCAGAAATATGTGCTTTGCAAATACAGACTTGCAAATTAGTCTGTGTTTACTATCCAGTGACCAGAAGACAAAGCAAAGAGCCATGTATGCAATTAAGAAATACTGTATAGTAAGCAGACCTGAAAGTTGAGTCAAGGCAACTTGACTTTTTTTCTTGAAAGATTGAAACATTTCACTGCTCAACCAAACAGCTTCATCAGTCTGGTTTGGATGAGCAGCAAAACATTTCAATCTCTCAAGAAAAAGAAGTCCAGTTGCCATTACTCAGCTTCCTGATAAATCCACCTGGATGACTAAGAATCTTCACAGACATAGTAAACAGACAGCTTTCACTACCTGACAAAGCACATCTTCTAAATGTGTCAAGCATATCATCCAATTCCACAGTTGCATTGTTGGCAAACTATTGGCACTCCAAAAGGAATATTCTTCTCATTTAACACAACAGTATGCAGTGGTATCTCTACTTACGAGCCGCTTGACTTGAGAGCAATTTGACTTAAGAGCGAAAAACCATTGCCATTTTAACTGCTGCCTAATAAATTTTAGATGCAGTCTGCTCTACTTACTTTTTTCTATTTATTTATTTATTTATTTATTTATTTATTTATTTGATAGGGCTGCTCGATTTAAAGGGTTGTTCAACTTAAGACCATGCATTTGGAATGGATTAAACTCATAAGTAGAGGTACCATTGCATTTAGTTCTGGGGGAAGCAACAGCTGTGTCATAAAATTGCAACTATGCAATCAAGACTTGGCGCAAATTTCAAGACTTTAAAATAAATCCCCTCTGCTTACTATGGTCAAAACTAGTAGTTTCCCATAAGTTTCAGCACTGAAAGTGTATCTAGCATTCTTTCTTGATAGATACCATACTGAATTCTGAGTATTCAGAAAGGGTGATAATGCAGGACAAAACATTAAGGAAAACAAATTAGGAAAATTACACTCAGACCCAGCCTTCTTCTGTAATGGCACCATCACTGAGAAATAAGCTTCCATCAGAAATTAGACAGACAAACTAGCTACATGTCTTTAGAAAATTAATAAAAATTATTTAAAGAGAGTTTTGGCAACATCATATGGTCATCTTGAGCTTTATATTCTATTGCAGTTATTACTTTATTATTTTACTGGATATTTTGTTTTATTCTGTGATGGTTTATATGATTTAGTTCTCCTAGACCACTGGGTGGCAATCCTTGGTTGCCTTCCTGTTTTTGCTTCAGTTGTTTGTGGTATTATCTATGCATTTTTCTATTATTTTACTTTGTATGTTTTGCTTAATTAATTATGTAAACTGCCCCAAATGCTATTTTACTAAATTGAGATGGTCTAGATCAGTGGTTCTCCACCTGTGGGTCCCCAGATGTTCCTGGACTGCAATTCCCAGAAATACTGGCCAGCTCAACTAATGATGAAGACTTCTGGGAGCTGCAGTCCAGGAACATCTGGGAACCCACAGGTTGATAACCACTGGTCTAGGTGTTCAATAAATATATAAATAGATAAATAAATGAAGTTTAAGTTGCCATATTGTCACTACAAAGCAGTGTCTTTACATACATTTAATATACTGCCTGCTCTTACAAAGTCCTAGGCATTTTCCCACCTTCACTTGTATTATAGTACCACACCTTCGGTACATCTGGAACCATTAAGTAAAATGGAAGAGCAGGGAAACGGCCTGTGTTCAAAATTTTATCCATGCAGCTTTCCACAAATGGCAATTCACCCACGGCTAAAGGGACCAGAGACTTCTGAAAAATACTATATTCTAGGTCAGTCCAGGCTTTTGAGAGATTGTATCGTATTTCCAAATAACATCTCTTTTTGTCTAATGGTTACACTTGTCCGGGTATTAGACAAGAGACATTATTTTAACACTCCCAGCCACATTGAACTAGGAGCAATGAAGCAATCAAAGAATGCTTTAAAATTTTCATCTTGACAATTCCTCACTACTTCTTGCCACTAATGAATCAGATACAGTACCAGGAAAGCCTCCTGGGGCATCTAAAATGCCATTTTTTTAGTATGCTGCTTAGGTTATAAGTTGCATAATGAAGCAGAAAGCACATGCACTGAGTGCAATACACAGGTGTCCGGACTAGCAATTCCCAGCTTTTATTTACTGTATCTCAGTTGGAATATTTTCCCCTTTCTCCTGCACTTTATACAATCACCTAACAATGCTAAGCATTCCCAAAGACACACTCAAAGTTCATGACGCATTACGTGGAACAGTAAATAAGAATTATTTTTCTTTTCAATATACTATAATTTTTCTGTCTCCACAACCAAAAGGAAATAGCCAGGCAAGAAACATCTTATTAGCATTTGTCAATTATCTGGCAAAGAATTACAGTATTTCTAAAAAGGTAACAAGTGCTCTATTTGGCAAACCCTGGAAGCGTTCATTTACACATTTCATCTCTGTGGTTTCATGTCAGCAGTGCAAACTGATTTCCTTAGTGATAACATCATATATTACAACTGATAAAAGCATTCTGCGTATTGGCTCTTCTCAAGTCCTATATTGTAAGCAGGCTATTTATAGCTGTGTTGAAATGGAAGTAGAACCCAAGCAATACTGTGTGTCTCTGTTTGAACGGGAACAAAAAGCTCTCCCAACTCCTACCTACGCTATTAATGAAGCAGACAAGATTCTCTGAAGACTTGCCACTTGATCTCTGTGATACTGATTGGGATCCAGTAATAAGTCACAACTAGAGTCAATGGAACTTGACTCTAGTTGTAAGTTCAACAAATCTCCATGGAGTCAATGGATCTAATTTACCTGCAACTTACTACGGGATACCACTGTTTTATTTAAATGTTATTAGCTTCACTGATATTCCACTTTTCCTCCAATGAGTCCAAGATGCTGTACGTGTTTTTTCACCACCATAGCTTAAAGCACATCAGGCTAAGTAAGAGACAGAGAATCCCTAGATTTCGATCAATCACTGAGTTTCACAGAACACATTGATAGCTGTGTTCATCTATAAATAAAGTCTAAAATCCAAATTCCATATTAAGGTGATATATTTGTTAGGCCAATTTTTAAAACAAAAGATACAAAATAATGTGCAAGCTTTTAGGGTTAAGAATCCCTACATCTGGGTTGCTGTTACAAAAGGCGTGTGGAGGGAAGGCCAAAGAGAAGGCCAAGGAGTTTTTAAAAACCTGGATTTCATAGCTTTATTAAAACCTGTTCTATCAAGAAGGTGCCAGCATTAAAGCATTGCAATAAAAACAATAACAAGCCCTGTGGCACCTTTAAGATTAAGAAGTTTATTTGGTCTAAGCTTTCGTGGACTGCAAGCCCCTTCTTGCAGCTGAAGAAGTAAAGCAAAGCAAAGCGTTCTGCTTATATACTGCCCCATACTACTTCAAGTAGTCTCTGGGCGGTGTACAGTTTTTTAATTATGCAGACTACACATTGCCTCCCCCCTCCCCCCTCCCAGCAAGCTGGGTACTCAATTTACAGACAGAAGAATGGAAGGCTGAGTCAACCATGAGCCGGCTACCTGGGATTGAACTCCAGGTCATGAGCACAGCGCACAAAAAGTGTGTGTGTGTTATGTCGTTACAGTCGTGACCGACTCTTCGTGACTGCATGTCCATGGAGTTTTCTTGGCAGGAATACTGGAGTGGCTTGCCAGTTCCTACTCCAGGTGTCTACAGCACCTGGTATTCCCTGGTGGTCTCCCATCCAAGTACTAACCAGGGCCAACCCGGCTTAGCTTCTGAAATCAGGCGAGATCAGAAGTGCTTAGGGCATCTAGGCAGCTATACACAAAAAGTATTGGCAAATAAAACCTCGTCTAAAGATAGCTTCACATATCCCAGTTCAACAACAAAGACTGCATGATGGTGAGAAATATAGACCTATAGTGCACACAGAGAGACATATATCTCACTCTCTCATGACTTGGTGAGGTTTAATGTACAAACTGCTCCCATGAAGAAATAATGTGTTGATAATGGCCAATATGGAAGGTTAACGAGTAGCCGTAAATCTGCAATTGATAGTTCATTAACCTGCAAATCACTCCTTGATGAATAGGCATGAGTGGGACAACCCTCAGTTACAGATTGTAGCAAATTGTGGCATTTAGTAAAAAAAAAAGTGGATGAGCCTGTAGGATTTTTTTTAAAAGGGGGGTATTCTTGGGACAGAGCACACAATCCAGAATTATAGCTCACCACAACAGCCATGGGTTTTATACAAAATGCACTATTCTAAGTGGTTAAATAGCTGCCTAGATGCAGCATATCCGATCTAACCTGATTTCGGAAGCTAAGCAGGGTCGTCCCTGGGTAGTACTTGGATGGGCGACCACCAGGGAATACCAGGGGCTGTAGGCGCCTGGAGTAGGAACTGGCAAACCACTCCAGTATTCCTGCCAAGAAAACTCCATGGACATGGAGTCACAAAGAGTCGGTCACAACTATAACCACACACACACACACACACACACACACACACACACAAGTGGCTAAATAAAAAAGCCAGGTCAACCTATAAAAGTTTAACAATCAAATCACAGGTATTGTCTACAGCAACAATTATTTTCCCATGAAAGGGAAAGAAATTGATTTGATGTCATGTTGCTATTATTGTCCTCACCCCCAAAAAGAGGTTGAAAAGGAGTTTATCTTTCCCTTTTTTGTGTACACTAATTTATATAGGCAGATGTAATTGATGCTCATGATGCTCAGAATTAAAAAGACCTAAGTGGAAAATACTGTGGTCAGGTGAGTTGTGTACCTGCTGGGTCTGCTCTCCAGATATTGCTAACGCTAACTTTGGATGAACACTTCCATGGTCCACAATCTCCCTCATTATGGCTGTTCATCTTTTAAGCATCCTTGAAACAGACAACCTTTCAGCCAGAGGACATTTTCACAAAAGGATCCATCCCTTTCACAGGCTTTCAACTAGAGCACTGTTCTCTACACAAGAGGATACATTGTCAGCCTATAAATGGTTCACAACACATGTACTGCAACTTGATGTGTCCAGTGGAGCCTAATCAGATAACAATTACAAGTCTGCTTCCTCCTAGATCAGCCTTCTGTCTCAAAAGAAATGTGTCCCAGTCATTGGATAACATCTGCAAGAATATGGGCTCATTCTTCAATAGTTTGAATGTTCTTATAGGCTAATGCATACAGTATTTCTCTGTACACGGAAGGGAAAAGAGTCAGGGAGTAAGTAAAAATAAGATAAAACCATTCCACCAACACAGAAAATGTGCCAGCAAACCATTTTAACAACGTGCTTCAGAACTCAAAATGTGATCAAAAAGCAATTGTTTTGGTTCACTCAAGGCCATTCACACTTGCTCCTCCCCCCCCCAAAAAAAAGAAAACACCCCAAAAACCCAAACACCTGCCTCTTTGTTTAAGGAAAGCTTTATCCAATAAGCAGCCCACCCCAACGGAAAGACTATAATTTCATATGCTTGCTTCCAACCATGCCACTCCTAAATCAACTGCTAAATTGGAGTATGCTTCCTCATCCTCATTTAAGCACGCAAGTAGTCCTGATCAAGTCAGAGCTGTTGGGGATTCTTAGCGAATTCCCATAGCTTCACAATGCTACTTATACCATATGGTCAAAAATAAAGAAGGCATCTACAATTCTGAAACACATATACACAAGAATATGTAATATGTTAACTGAAAACATGAAGCTAGGAGAGGCTGTTGTGACAAATATTGGTCACTTCACATAGATAGGAAGCATTTTCTAGACCAAGGTTTGTACCAATTTTTATTGCCTTCAAAAAAAAAAAAACCCTTCCCCAGCCTAAATGTTCTTCAGAGATTTTGCACTACATTGTTCGCCAACCCTTATAAAAGCCAATAGTCAGACAGGAAGGGAGTTCTAGTGTAAATCTCCCAGGCTGGAGCAGTTTGCCTTACACTCCCCATTCACTGGTGGCCACTCTTCAGGAACCGGAGTCTTTCTCAGAGCTTGGAGATGTTAAGGGCCATACCCAAACTTTCTAATTACAAAACAGGTGTTCCCACACAGAACTGCATATGGCTATAACACTTCAAACCTCTCCTACCTTCCTGAAATGCAAATTACATATCAGCACAATTCATACGTGACTGCATTTCTCACCAAGTGACTACAGCTGAGGATTTTCAGAAGCAGCTCATTTGTCTGCTCCTGAAAAAAAACAATTAGGGGTCCTGCAGCATATTTCCTTAGTGCACACTTTTGGGGATTGATATTTATTTATTTATTATCTATCTATCTATCTATCTATCTATCTATCTATCTATCTATCTATCTATCTATCTATCTGTCTGTCTGTTTGTTTGTTTGTTTGTTTGTTTGTTTGCATTTATAAACCGGCCAACTTTCCCAAAGGAACTCTGGGCGGTGAACAACATAAAAGATAAATAGGCAGTAGAATAAACCAAAAAATAACAAACAAAAACAGTTATATCCCATTTTATTAGAAGTATGATGAGAAGATTTTACTCCACAGATCTGATAAACTGAACTGCCCTCAGCTAAGGCTGGGAATTAACTCCTCAGGAAAGCACCATATTCTGGGGTGATGCAAGGTACCCCCCCACCCTCAGTCTCCCTCCCAGGCAATGAAGCTCATGACACATCCACTTTCCTTTACCACATTGCAGAACTTCAGGTCCTAAAAGAAAGATCTAATCCAGGCCTGCCCAAAGTCCAGCCCGGGGGCCAAATCCGACCCGCCAGGCCATTCTGAGTGGCCCGCGACTGGCTGGCCCACCCCTCCCTCCCCCTCCTTCACCCCATGTTTTTTTTAAAAGAAAGTGGGTGGGGCTTGCAGTGGGGTGGCAGGGTTGGGGAGCAACCGACCCCTGACAGATTCTCAGCCACCAAATCTGGCCCTCCTTACAAAAAGTTTGGGCACCCCTGATCTAATCTATTATAGGAGCCTTGTGGCGCAGTGTTCAAATGCCTGTACTGCAGCTAAAACTGTGCTCACAACCTGGGGTTCAATCCCAGGTAGCAGGCTCATGGTTGACTCAGCCTTCCATTCTTCCCAGGTCAGTAAAATGAGTACCCAGCCTGCTGGGGTGGAGGGGCAATGTGTAGGCTGCACATTGTAATTAAAAAACTGTAAACCGTCCAGAGGCTACTTGAAGTGGTATGGGGCGGTATTTATAAACAAACACTTTGCTTTGCTCTTTGATTATTAAATGGTTAAAGAAGGATAATGAGTACACACCTTCCTGTGTATGTAAGTATATAGGACTTAGACATCTACTTTTCTCACAAGACCAAAAGCAGTCAGTTAAGGCCATTGCTGCACGCCATTTCTGAAAGGGGGTGACCCATGAGAAGCGTATTAACAGAGGAAGCAGGGCAGTTTACCAACTCTCTTTTCCGATCAATTCAAGAAGGCTTTCCATATAAGAAAGTGACACATGCCTAAGCAAAGATCCTTGATGGATTACTGTAATGAGCTTTACTTGGAGCTGCCTCTGGAAAGTGTCAGGAAGCTTCAGTAGGTCTAAAACATGACAGCCTGATTCCTCACTGGTGCTGGTCACAGGGATCACATAACCTCCCCACCCCACTGGCAGCCGATCAGTTTCCCTGACAAAATTGGAAGTGCTAGGTCTAACCTATAAAACTCTAAATGGCTTGGGTCCGGGCCATCTCAGGGACTGTCTCCCATTATGAGCCTGCTCAGGTGTTAAGAACACCACGAGAGGACTTTCTCTTGGTCCCAACACGTTCACCTTTCTCTTCAAGTAAGCTTTCTTTCAATTAACTGGCTTCCTGGCTGGAGTTTTTAAATAAACTGCTGTACTATAACACCTTGGCCTACAAGTGTTCTGCAAGACGAGCAAACATTGCTTCTAAATTTTGCCTTGGTCAACAAGCAATGTCTTGCAATACAAGCACTGGAGCAGGTCACATGATCACAAGTGAGCCAATGGTGGCTCTCTCTCCCCCC
>JAHTLZ010000379.1:51748165-51775162 GCA_023846285.1 Phrynocephalus versicolor
GCTGCACTGTGGGGGATTGTCTCAAAGATTCCATCTCAGGCAGTCTCCAAAGCAGATGGAGGAGATAGGAATGGGGGGTTCCCCTGCACCAGCCAGGAACGTTTTCAAAGGAGAGTGCGGGTTAGGGTTTTATTTTTCTTTATATTTATATTTTTATTAAATTTGTTTTCAACATCCTTTTTTATTTTTCGAACCATTTCTAGTCATGGGGCAGCTAGGCAAGTGTTTATAGGGCTACAATTGCATTTTATTATTGTCACATTAAAAACACAGAGTAAAATCCAAAGCAGAGCAGATTCTGAAACCAGCTACCTAAACTATGGTGTGAACGTGGACTTCTAGCCAATTTCTTTTGTGAGATCTGGCATTTTGTGTGCACTGCATGTGGTCTATGGGTCCCCAGAATGAATCACCTGCATTTCCGTTATTTCTTATGGGGAAATTTGCTTTGCTGTACTAGTGCTTTACAATCATGTTTCTCGAACGAATTATGCTCGTAAATCAAAGTATTACTGTATGCTTTTGTTTATCATGTTTTAGAGCAGTATTTGTTTGATCCTTTCATGTATTTGTAAATTTATTGTTTTTGACTTTAAATATTGTCTTTCAATAAAAGGAGCTGCCTCTGTATACTCATTGCTTTTAGATTTAAAGATTCTCTTTTAATGTTGTAAACTGACTTGGGTTCTTCTGACAAGGGCAAAGTCATAATATATGGGGGGGGAAACTGAACCAAGTGCTGCATTCTCTCATATCGTCTGCATGTAGAAAATGTCAGCTTTTTAATTTCTTGTACAGGTACTTCACTGATTGCCTTCCTCCTCTCACTTTTCCCTGAAATAGCTGGTTCACAATAAATACCTTAATACCAGATTATGAGGTGGTAATCGCCTAAGGTCCCATTGAGTAACAGTCCTAAAAAGGGAAAATATGGCGAAGCAACCATACTTTTGATATTTTTATTGCAGGAAATCATGCAATTCATCACTGATGCAACTGACCCACAACTTGAATAGAGATTTATTTATTTATTTATTTATTTATTTATTTATTTATTTATTTATTTATTTATTTATTTATTTATTATGGAACTTCTATACCGCCCATCTTCCCGAAGGAACTCTGGGCGGTTCACAATAAGCTGAATCAAATTCAGTCAACCAGACAACAAACAGCTAAATACTACAATAGACAAACAATGTTAAAAACATACAACCCTGGCATGAATTGCAAATAGGAGGATATACTGGTAGATGGTGGACAAAAAAAAAAAAAAACCTAAACTAGGTCACCAAAGGCCTCACGGAAGAGCAAGGTCTTTAACGTGCTCCGGAATGGTGGCAGGGACTGTGCAAGGCGCACTTCGCAGGGGAGGTGGTTCCACAGGGTGGGGCCTGCCACAGAGAAAGCCCGGTTCTGAGTCGAGGTTTTCCGGGCCTCACCGGGCGTGGCCACCCGGAGCGAGTGCACCCGCGACATCCTCGTTGGACGGGCCAAAGTTGAACGCTGGGTGATTCGCTCTGCCAGGTAGCCAGGTCCTAGGCCATGGAGGGTTTTATAAACTAAAACCAGGACCTTGAATCTAATCAGGGACGCAACGGGTAGCCAATGCAAGCGAGCCAGAACCAGGATGATGTGGTCATAACAACGCATACCCGCCACCAGCCTGGCCGCCGCATTTTGCACCCGCTGCAATCGCCGGAGGAGATTCAAGGGCAACTCCATGTAGAGTGCGTTGCAAAGATGAGTAGGAATGAAGGTTAAACAAATGTTACTGCTAAACTTGTATCCTGCAAAATGATTACATCAATTTTTAAGATCTGCAACAAATATCAAGTATGATTCTGTGTCTCCAGAGCTTAAATATCTACGTGTGAAGGTGAAATATCCCCTTATCATATTTCATAAGCCTTCTTACTAAAACAGTAATGCTTACCATTGGGTTTTGATAAGCTTTACCTTGATATTCCTCTGCTACGTAACAAAAGCAGGGGAAACCTTTAATCAGGATGTTGAAGTTTCTTCAGTACAGCATTATGTATATCACCCTGTCAGGGCAAACAACTTTTTTCAGACTTTTATAAATTGGATCGAAAAAGGGAGATGGAAGATTGGCAAGGAAATTGCTGCAGAGAAACAGGAAATGTAACAAGTGTGGAGGGAGATAGAAGGGTATAGAGGAAGAATATGAGTAAATGAAATTAAAGATACATACATTTGGCATGCTTCCGGCTCAGCTGCTTATTGTTCAGAAACCCTGCCTCATTCCCAGAATTATTTTTAAGCCTCTGTTGTTTAACTTTTAAAACTGTGCTATTCATCATATAAAACACTCACGCATTATACCAGAGAAACTGTAACACCTCACAAATGTGCATGTCAGTCTTGCAAGGCAACCATGCTGCATATTTAGTCAGTTTATACTTGGTCTTTTCCCAAGTCTAGGACTCAAAGAAGCATACAATGTATTTTAAAAGCAAAGAGAACTAAAATTGCCTTCAATTATAATACTATTAAACAGACTGTCACATCAAAACAACTGAATTAAAAGCAACTTTAAAATACAAAACAGAACAAAATACAAACTGGAGCACCTGTCATTAGAAGCCTGTTCTTTAGCAAGTGATCAATTTGCCTACAACTTCTCCAAACCAACAAGAAGTCTTTGCCTGCTTAGCCTCCCTGGCAAGGAGGTTCCACAGCTTGGAAGCAACCACAAACAAGACCCTCTCTCATACTCTCTGTCACTAAATGTGATACAGTGGTCCCCTGCCATTTCGCAGTTCATATACCAATATATCGTGGGACTGCAGTATATGAAATGCAAGCCCCCCTGGGATAAGCTGCCTGGGCATGTTTGAGGTATCATGCACTTACCCCAGGCCTGGTGCTGCCCCAAACGGGCCTCCAATGAGCTTCCTGGGCCTGTTGGAGGCCTCAGGTTTCCGGTGAACCAGAAGACACTTCTGGAAAACCGGATGTGACTTCGGGATCACGGGAAACCACTTCTGGGGCCTCCAACAGGCCCGGGAAGCCCATCGGAGGACTGTTCAGGGCAGCGCCAGGCTTCAGGTAAGTGTAGGAGGCCCCAGAGAGCCCCCCCCCAGTCCCGACCTGACCCAGCATCCACATATCACAGATTTTCAATTATCGTGGGTCGGATAGGGTCCCTAACCCCCACGATAGGCGGGTGATTACTGTAGTAGAAAGACCAAATCAAGGGCCTCCCCTTGAAGGCTGTAAAATTTGTTTGCTTTTTGTCCCAGTTTTGGCTGAACGCTGAAGTGAGCACCATTCACAGAAATCTGTCTTCTAGTAGAAAACACAACGAATTCTCCAACTGAAACAATATTTGGGTATTCAAGGGACAAATATGTAAATGTTAAGAGGGATGTTTGAGGAGAAGTCGAAAAGATTAAGGAGTATTTTCAGAGGAAGTGAGGGGCCAGTCTGCAATAGAGACCAAATAAAAATAAGTGATAAAAATCAGGACACTCTAACTTGCACAAATATAGTTGCCTTTCTTTGCTTTTCCCATGCTGCTAATCTCCACACACGTGAAATAAATTTTCAGTCGAAGGATGCGACTAGAAAGGTAAAAGTTATACCTTTCTTACACATTCAGTGCAGCAAATCGACTTGTAAAAAAGGTTCCGACAGTGCCACTGGAAGCTTTTTTTAAAAGCAAACCTGCTTTGTTGGGAGATGGTACTGAAGAGAGGAAGAAGCTGAGGAGGTGGGGGAAGACATGGGGGGGCTGTGAAAGAAGGGAGGTGTGACCCCTTCAGAGAAGAAACTGCACACAAAGGAAAAAGCAAAGGAGAACAGATGAGACAGTCAGAAAAGAAGAGACAGGTGGGTATGCAACAGAACGTTTCTAAGAGATGGAAAGGGAAAAGATCACAGGCGATGATGATATACATGGGAAACAAGAACTCAAGGTCATAGAGCCTTGAAGATAAGAAGAATGGCTCTGGATACAGAAGGGAACTTATGAAATTAATAACAAAACAAATGTAGCATGTCCGTAAGTATGTGTCCACGGCAGGGAAAGTTGCATTTGTTGACATGCATTTCTCTCCTGCAGGAGACCTGCTTGACATGTCTGTTCTTTCATTAGATTTCTTAGGGTTTCTTGAAATTATTATTGGTGTTTTTGAGGTATGAACTGAAAGAGGTTCCACGCCCTTCTGCATTAAAAGTAGGAATGTGTACTGATCCTTGACAAAATCCAAAGCCTGAGCTTCAGACACTTCAGATGGGCTCCAGTTCTCTCCATGGTGAAACAGGCTTCTAGACAGTGACTAGCAAGATGCTGGACTTGTCACTAACCTTCATGTCACCTATGGGATTCAGAAAACAGCAGAGTTGTCTGGATTAGTATTTTGGGTTTTTCCTAAATGCCCAGGGAGGGGAAAGAGAAGTAATGTGTTTGATGTACTAACATCCAAATTCTCATTTTGAGGCACAGAGGTCTCTAATCACTGTCATTACAGAGCACAATGAACAACAACTATAGTCATCTCAAAGGTGCTATGACACTTCATGATCTAGAGCCAAACTCATTATTTGTGCATCCTGATCTTCCTCCCAGGAGCCCTGAGTTTATTTCACAGGACTATCCACTTCTCTTCTCACAAGATGGTTAAATTTTTAGAGGTCTCCAACATGTTAATCTCTAACATCCCTAAACTATTCTAAATGCAGAAACAGACATGTAATGTTTTCCTGGGCTGCCTCTACCGGGACTGGACAATCTGCAGTATTTCAGATATGGATGGATTCCAATTCCCTAGTCACTTGAGTCAAAAATGTATGGCATGTCACAATTCTTCTAACCTAATCCCTACAGTGAAAAAAAACCGATTTGGGTCCTGATCTCTCTACATTGTAGATGACCACACTTAATGATAAAATTTATCTGTATCACAGAGGGGCCTAAGGGACTCAGAACATCAACACAGAAATGAAGTCATCACTACATAACAACCTCCATCTGTTTCAGCTGTCAAAGTGCTTCCTAGAAAGACCCTCAAAAAGTAGACTGGTAGAAGTCCTTTGCTTTCCACAAGGCAGTATTACCAACATCATCTCTTTTTTTTGGGGGGGGGGGGACAAGAAGTACAGCCAAGAAATCAGAAGACTAAGATTAGGGAGGGGAACAATGAAGGAATCACAAAAGATAATCAAAAGTAAGGATGTATCTGTCACAAAAGACCAAGACTAACAATCTTGCATTTCCAGTCAACATATATGGAGGTGTGAAAACTGGACAGTAAAGAAAGCCTACAGTGGAAAAAAATGATTTGTTTGAAATGCAGTGCTGGACGAGTGAGATCCTTGTCTGCCAGAAAGACAAAAAAAGTGGGTTCTAGATAAAATAAAGGTCTCAACTATTTCTCTAGGCAATCATGTTGAAGCTGAAACTGTTCTACTTTGGGTACATTTTGATAAGAATCTTCACAGACATGATGATAAGGCAGGGTTTTCTGGAAAAATCAATACAGTAGGACCCTAGTATCCACGAGGTTCAAGGCTTTCCCATGGATAACAAAAACTGTGTATAAGAAAGAACACCAGCCCACCCCAAGCTGCCGTTTTGTGACAGTAGCTTGCTTTGCAGATTCTGAATTATTTATTTAATTTTTTTCATCTGTCAACCGTGGATAACTGACTCAGTGGTTAATGAATCAGTGGATACTGATTCATTCCCAGCATTACTACTGTAGGCAGCAGAAAAATAGGAAGACCAAATGGCCTGACTCCATAAAGGCAAGCACAAGCTTGAGTTTACACGAGCTAAGCAGAGCAATTGAGGACAGGACATTTTGGAGATGACTCATTCATAGGGTCACCATGAGTCAGAGGCAAGTTGATGGCACATAACAAGTATAACATACGGTAGTTGGAATCTATACCAGTTATTTTTCAAAACCTCATAAAAGCACAAACTATCTTTAGTAAACAGAGATTATGGTTTAGTAGAATATACATCAGGCAGAAATATTTAAAAATTATGAAAGTATGCTTCTTTACTTTGTAAGTAAAAAAAATACTTGTTTTTTTTAATGACACTGTAACTTAAATTTCTTCAAGGTTGGGTGGGGAGAAGCAGCATGGAACTCTCTTATGGCCAAAATCTTCCCTGAAGGCTCCTCACATGATCATCACAGTGGTCTTTACCGCCAGCACACTGTTCTTGCAAATTTAATGGAAATTGTATACCCCATGACTTTGAAGGGAGCCCTCTGGCATTTATTTTAGCTTGGGCTTTGCGCTTCTTGTCACAAAGGTCCTTGTGGCAGCTATTAAGACCTTATAACATCAGTAAGACTTCCAAGGCAATCCTACTGTGAAAGAAGAACTCTAAATTACATTAATCAAGAGAAGCAGTTTGAAGGGAGTAATTAACCAAGTAAAATAAATACCTAAATCCAAAACTATTTATTTATTTATTTATTACTCTTATACCCCGCCCATCTTCCCAAAGGGAACTCTGGGGGCCTTACAATAAAAATAGAAATACAAAAAAGCAGATAACAAACAAGTTAAAACAAAAAAGAAGCAGGGAGCAAGATGGCAGGCCAAAAAAAAAAAAACCTAACTGAAAAGGTTGCCAAACGCCTCCCTGAAGAGGTAAGTCTTCAGGGCTTTTTTAAAGGCAGGCAGGGAATCAGTCAGGCGCAGCTCACTGGGTAGATGGTTCCAGAGCGAACGCCCCACCACAGAGAAGGCGCAGTCACACGTACACGCTTTCCGTGCCTCTCTGGGTGTGGCCACCCTTAGTGAGCGCGCCTGCGCCAATCTCGTGGGACTGGTCCCAGTTGACCTTTGAGAGATACACTCCGCCAGATACTCTGGTCCCAGGCCGTGGAGGGCTTTGAAAGTCAAAACCAGGACCATGAACCTAATCCGGGGGACAACGGGAAGCCAGTGCAAGCGAGCCAGAACTGGGGTGATGCACTCGAATCTTTGAGCACCCACCACCAGCCTGGCCGCCGCATTCTGCACCTGCTGTAACCTCCGGACCAGGGTCAAGGGCAACCCCACGTAGAGGGCATTGCAGTCGTCGATCCTCTTGGTAATACATGCCAGGTCGGCTCGCTCATCCACAATCGCGTTGTGGATGAGGGAGGTTTTATTATGAACCGACCTGGCATTAACCAGGAGGCAGGACAGGTCAGAGGCGCTGGCGGGATGTCACCCAGGTACATGGCAGTGAGTGAAGGGATCAGAACGGGGGACAGGCAGTAGATGCCTGGCCCAAGTTCTTCTTACCCGACTGATCCCTCCGCCCGGAGCGTACCTCCCGTGGCCAGACACCACCGAGATACAGGTCCCTGCCAACATGGCGACCTTAAAAAAAAAAACTACACATCAGCCAGAATGGAACAAGAGATGCATAGCTTCTTGACACAAAGACACCAGACCACCAAAATCACTAAGTGAACCATTCAACTTACCAGGGAGATTTGCCAGAAAGCACCTTTCTATACAGTGGGATGTGGGTTCATTTAAAAGGAAGTATCTCACTCAATAACACTTTTACAGTACATGTAAGTCACTTGTCCCCTCCTTATCTGCAAACAATTATGCTACCTCACATTGCATTACACAAGTCATAGTTCGAATTTTGCCTTGGGGTGATCCTTTTTTAAAGGACAAAAAAATCCTGCCATAGTGGTTTTGCACCAACAGAGGAAAATGCATATGTGTTGCATAGTTATACAGTGCCTCCCTGCCCTTTTGCAGTTCATTTACTGTGGTCCCACTATATCACGGGACCACAGTATATGAAAAAAGCCCCCCTGGGGTAAGGGACAAAGGTCTGTTTCAGGCCTCCTATATTTACCCCAGGACTGGGGCTGCCCCAAACGGGCCTGCAAGGGCCTTCCCAGGCCTTCTGGAGGCCCCAAAAGGGCCTCCCTGCAAACTGGAAGTGACTTCCGAGTCACTGAAAATCATTTCTGAGGCCTCCAAGGGCCTTTCTAGGCTTGTCGGAGGCCTCATAAATGATTTTTGGAGACCCAGAAGTCACTTCCAGATCTTGGGGGGGGGGGGCTTTTGGGGCCTCTAGAAGGCATGAGAAGGCCCTTGAAGGCCTGTCCGGGGCAGTGCCAGGCTGGGTGTAAGTACAAGAGCACCCAATTAGCCCCCCCAGGCCCAACCCGACATGCATTCACATATTGCGGATTTTCAATTATTGCGGGTCGGGTCCCTAACCCCCACAATAGGTGGGGAGGGTACTGTAGTGGTTTGACTCCACTTTAACTACCATGAATCCACCCAATGGAACCTTAAAATCTGTAATCTGATGAGATAGTTTAGAATCCTCAGATGAGGTTCAGGGGGAGGTGTAGCATTTAGTAGCAGAAAATTATAAGCACTGAACTACAGATCTCAGGATTCTTTAGGATGAAGGGAGCCGTGACAATTAGAGTATTATCAAACTGAGTATAGCAACTGCATCTTAATACTGAAATGAATGCATATTAATTACTGTGGAAAAGCTAAAGAAAGAAAAAAACAGCACATTAGTTCTGACCTTTAGCATTACCATTTAAACATGAGTCAAAAGTAAATGAGAACCGGAAGAAAAAAGGAAATTGTGGGCAAGCTGAGACAGTGAGAATAAAGGAAAGTTAGATTAGTTAATCCTAAAATAGAAAAAAAAGTGGGGCGGGAGACAAACAGTATATCACAATAAAAAAACGAAGAGAAGAAAAATGAGTTTTTTAGTAAGTTCAAATGAAAAAAACCAATGGACATTTTAAACAAAAATGCTGCTGCACAAAGAAAAAGCACAAAGACAAATAGCACATAAGAGGGGAGGCTTTAAAAGGTTATTGATAGAAGAAGGAAGTAAATGATCTAAGCAAAGAGAGAAACAAAAAGATCAATAAAGAAGGAATTATCAAAAAACAGAGTTTAAGTTGGTTTAGGTTTATCCTGACCAGATCATTTTTGCCAAACATAGCTACCCAGTACAGATGAAGCAGGAAACACAAGCAATTTGAAAGCTTAATCCAGCATGTTGAGAAGAAAAGTATGAAGGGGCAGCGTGACAATTGGGTAGACAGCCAAATACTGTGTGCCTATCTTGCTTATTAGGAAACCTTGTTAAGACTGTGTAATACTTCACACAAGGTCATCAACTGAACCTCTCGAGGAAGGTAGTTTTTGTCATTATCATACCGAGGTGAAAACAAAAAACCAGTGCTTATATTCTACGGTTCTTTCAACAATGCTTTTACACAGCTGGATTGCTCCAAAGAAGAGACAGCTGGCTGTCTGAGGCACATTTTGCCTTCCAATAATCTGACCCCCAAACCAGTGTTTAGGACTTTAGAGGTTAATAACCAGCATTAGAAATGGTTGTGTGAAAACAGGGGAAACGGCTGTGGTCTAAATACACTTGAGTGTGATATAGGCTCCAAAAGTAGAAGGGCAGCCAACAATGCCCAGCTGTCCCTTTTGACCCATCCAAATTTCTGACTAATTTTCAAGGTCACGCTCCACAGAAAAAGTAGACTTCAGCACAGAACAAAAGAACCCTTTGACCACCAACACCTTCATCCCAAGATAATAAAAAAAAAAAAGAATCTTCCTGCGGTCATTAAGGAAGGGCATTTTTGCCATATTTGAAAGGACTGGCAGCAACACTGGAAGCCTCCTCATTTTTTAAAAAAAGAACTACTAAAAGACACAAGAGAGCATTTTAATTTTAAAAGACTGAAGAGAACTCCAGGAACATTCCTATGCTGCATTTGAGGAAAAATATACTATCCCCTTCTAATTTTGGTTTAGGAGAGACAGTTTTGCCAGCCAACTAATAGGTTGGAACTGTTTTTTTGCTAAACATTCCTAAGGTTAGGCCTTCTCAAGGAAGAATAAAAAGGAAAACTGCTCTATCAGATTTAAGCACTGTACTATATTTTGTTTTCGACAGGGAACACACACACACACACACACATAGCAAACTTGAGAATTATTCTTTGGCACAGATGCTGCAAGGAAAAGGGACATCAAATATCAGCGGGAGGTGCAGGGTAAAAATGGTTTCATATTTCACACTTGGCTGCCATCACACTTGACCTTTCCAAGAGGCCACCTTGGTGGGAGAGCTAACATAAATCATCACTTCTTTAGAATGGGATGAATCATACCTGAAACAAAGTGCTATGCTACTAGACAAGAATATGATTTTATTATTATTATTAATCGCCACCACCCTCCAGGAGGTGACAACACTGTGCATGCTGTGCTTGTGTTTTCCGAAAGGGAAGAGTTTCACCAGTATTTCAGAAAAAAAAAAACATTTTCACAGAAATGCTGAATGAAGAAAGAGAGACATTTTGCACCTCTACAACATTGGCAACTCGTCTTCCTCCAGGGTTTCTCTCACATTAATGTTTTCCCAGGCAGGAAAGGTCATTCCTATATTTGTACACAATCATAAAAATATATTTGATGGATAAAACTGTTTCTGATTTTTTTTTAATCCAGTGATGCCTCCTTCCGAGCTATTTCAGCACAGAGACCCGGGCAAAAAGGGGAGCAGTGGTGGCCATGCATGGAGCCTGGTGAAAGGAAGGCAGCGGCTTGCAAGCACACAAGGTGCTGCCTCCCCTTTGCCAAGGACTCTGTGCACAGGGCCATTTAAATAGGAACGGTGGTGTTGGCTTCGATCCTAGCTTTCCCGACCATGTGGCACCCGTGGATCCGGTGCTACATAGTCAAGAAAGCCAGGATGGAAGATCAGGCTTTGGAATTATGTGCTCATAAGTCCCTCAGGTTGTGGGGACGCACAATTCAAAGGATTGTCCCCCCAAAAAAGATTTTTCGCAAGACAAACTGTCGTCTTGTGAAAAATGCCTATACCTGGAAATTTCATTCGTCTTACGAAGAATTCGTCTTACAGGACATTCGTCTTACGAGGTACCACTGTATATTTAGTTTTTTTAAATCATCTCTTTTTTTGTCATCCTATAAGACCATGTCTTTTTGTAGGCAAATTACTAGGTTAAAATACAACTTGGTGTAATAAATTAAACAGGAATTGCAGTAGCCAGCAGCCAAGCATTATAAATACACAAAATTAAGCCTTCAGAACAGTTGCCTATCACAGCTGACAACGGTGACCCTAACAAGGCTTCCAAGTTAAATGAGATACAGTATTTAAGGAGTGGGTGAGTATAAAAGGAACAAAAGGAGTCTTGAGTGCATCTTTCATTTACCACAGAGGAATAACGTGAAATTCACACAACATAGAATGAGGGGGGAAATGAGATTCAGCCAGTCTAGCCAATACAACTTGTGAACTGACTATTCACTTTGGAACTGGGATGGGAAATCTCCAGCCCAAGCATTAACTTTGGTCTGTGGGCATTATCCATCAGCCTGCAGGTTTCTGCTCTGCGGGATAAGTAAGTCTATAAATCCTGGGTAGCTGTTTCATAGAAATGAGCTATCGTGTACAGCCTGGTCAGCTGTTCCAAGGAACTGGACTTGACTTGGCAGCCAAGGAGGCTGTAAACCTTGGCGTACCTTTGAGTAAACAGAACTAGATGTCAGCTCTGTTTTGCAGCCTAGGAAGCTGCTACACTGGGGCTTATCCTAGAATAAATATCCTAGAGTGAATATCCTGATGGCAATTTTAGTGCATTGTATTTAAAAGTTTTTATTGTTTTTTCTTGTTTATTCACATTTTGAAGTTTTAATTGTTTATTTTAACTGTAAGTTGCCCAGAGACCTTTGGGTAGTGGGCGGCATATAAGTTGTAAAAATAAATAAATAAATAAATAAATAAATAAATAAATAAATAAATAAATAAATAAACAAACAAACAAACAAACAAACAAACATTCCTTGTACTTCACACAGTTAGTAGGGACAATGTTGGAATCAATAGAATTTCATCTGCCCAAGCACACTGCTTTGATTCTGCTCCATGCCCTTAGCCCCACACACTGCTGGCACAGAAGCATTGGAACTCCTCCCAGAAGTAAAAATCAGATCCAGAATATGTTCTAACTTATTCTTCCTTGCAGGGTGGATTTCATTTAAATTGTGATTTAACTCACTAGTCAGTAAGACTCGATTTAAATCATGTTTTTTCTACATAAAGG
Organism: Phrynocephalus versicolor; assembly: GCA_023846285.1. NCBI lineage: Eukaryota > Metazoa > Chordata > Lepidosauria > Squamata > Agamidae > Phrynocephalus > Phrynocephalus versicolor. The sequence continues at coordinate 51,760,294 of JAHTLZ010000379.1, forward strand.
CTCGTTTTTGCTGGAGTTGTTTTAATCTTAATTTTTACAACCATATGAAGGTTTCATTTTTAGAATGATAACTGTTCAGATTAGTTTTACAGTTATATCAGAAAATTATTAATTTGGTGGTTACATACCATTAGAAATACATAGATAGATAATTATGAAATTATTACAAGGTCAACTATCCAGTTTGCTAGGATAATCGTTCATATTTGTACTGTTCTGTTGTACTTTATTGGAAGGAGAAAAATAATAATTACCTTAATAATAATAGTTTAAATAGTTTTATTTAACCAAAACAATAATATTACAGGTTTTTCTCCTCAAGTGAGAGAGTGAGAATAATATGATAACCCTCAGGCCACTATACACATAAAGATCTCAAGATGTGGAGTATTGTGCTCAAAAGGCTTCAATTTCATTTTACTGCTTCCCCTCCCTCCTCAAACTTTGCTCCTTGTGCAGACCAATTCCATTCCAAACAAACTTCTATTCATTGAACTTCTTGAAACATAGCACTTGATTCTGTGTACATAGATTTGCAGAGGAACAAGGGGATGAAGGTCTTGTTCTCAATTCTGATGTTTATTTTATAACATTTTTTGGTATGAAGGAGGCATGTTATCTTTGCAGACCCAAATGCACAGTTTTGAAAATAGCAAAACCAAGCATTGTTGATAATATCTTCTACATAGAAAAATTGCCCCAAATAATCAGAAACATCTGGGAGAGCATGACATTGTGAATGGATTAATACAGCTTTACGCTACATAATTAAAAACTAATTTCATGATGAATAACCTTTGGACTAGAATGTATCTTAACTAGAACACGATCTTTAGAGAGATTTTTCCTCAAAAAACATTTAAATTTTAAAAAATCTGATTGAAATTAAAAAAATAATTTAAAAAATCTGATTTAAATTAAAAAAATCCAATTGATTTATTTATTTATTTTTAACAAATCACTTATTTTTATCCACCCTGCTTCCATGTACAGAGGCCTACAGGCCTAGACATTAGGGGGAAGGTGGACATTTTGCACTCCTCCAGATGTTCAACTATGACTCCTGTCAATCTCAGGATGCATAATCATTGGAGAAGGCAATACAAATGTCACTGGGCTAGTACGAATAATAGCTTGAGCTGACACAAGGCAGCTCATACTTCTATAACAGAATGAGATAGCAAGGAAGCTATTTTTAATTTGATGTTTATTATTGAATACAATTTCTGTTTATGGTGTGATGTTGTAAGCCAGCCAAAGTAATGCACTGGATAGGCATTGAAGATATTTAAATAAATCAATAAATTCAATAATGCCCACATGGCTTTTTCTTTTTGTTTCTTTTCTTTAATGAAATGAAACATTCAAAAAAGTGATTCTCCTGCTAGCCTCCAAAGCAATACATGACATTCTACCATCTCTATATTCTACTGCATGAGTAAATGAAACCACAGATGGGTTATTTGGCACACAATAGAGTAGCTAAAGGACAAATTACACACTGCCCTAATAAACCAGAAATGGGAAAAATACATTTTAAAAAAAAAAATACAGTTCCCAGAATTCCATGGCTATTATTTATCATGTTGCTACTTCTGCTGGCCACTGGTGTCAGTGATCATTAGTCCAAAACCCCAACTTTTCTTGCCTCTGTAAATAACTATTTCACAGCTTTCCATCATGAATAGCAAAAAACAAAGGACACAACACCACACTGGGTGTTTTATTGCTCCCCTCCAACCCAAAACAACCATCACATCATAAGCCATTTGTAATTAAGTGGCCCAAGGATACTTTAGGAGAAAAGGCACCACACACACACACACACACCATCATTTTCCATAATATCAACTGACTGCATAAGAGTACTGTAGTGGCTTACCTTAAAGAGTGATTCTGATGATTACTGAAATCATGTGTATTTACTATGTAAAAGTTAAACAAAGATGATGCATTCCCAACAGACTCGAATAATAAAATAATACAAGTTGACTTGGTTAGCCCTACTTCATTCAGGGTTAATACTATTGTCTGATTAACTAAGGTGATTTTTCTTACAGCCAATTTACTTCAATAAATCGACTAAATATTGCAATGCTAGTCTGAATACATATGGAACCATTTTTCAGCAATGATCTAAATTGAGAACAGATGATCTCTGATCATCTCGTAGGTTTCTTGTTAGTTAGCTAAATATGCACACAATTCATCCCCAGACAGAGAAAAAGAAGTACCGGTAGTTTTCAATGTTTTCTATTTAGAGTCTTCCAAATGTTAGCACGGCATCTAGACCAGTAAGCCAAGGGTGTGATCAGACAGCTCCAAATGGCTGCACTGTAAAGGGCCACTTTAGTGCAGGGATGGGGCATCTTCAGCCCTCCAGATGTTTTAGACTACAACCCCTACAATTCTTTTATCACTGGCAATATAAGCTCAGAATTCTGGGAGTTGCAGTTAAATGGGAATGATTTCCAGCCTGCTTCCTAAAAGCAGATATCCTAGCTAGAGAACATCATGTGATTGTCGGGAAATGGCTCACATCTGACCACTCCACAAGCAGTCCAAACTGCCATCGATTTCCCTGCCCGATCACACCATAGAACTCCTTCATTACACTTCCATAGACTGTTCCCTGTTTTCCTCTTTAACACTGAGTCACTTTGTCTCATACACAGAAAAATGTCGCTATTAAATTTGACCAAGTTAAACTCAATGCAACCAATTTCCTCATCCTGGCCCAAACAGAAGTGAAGCAAATAATTACAGTAGCAGATAAGATTGCTCCTAGCACATATCATCTCCACAAAATAATATTCAGCGGATATGGCCTCTTTAGGAAGAACTTCCTGATGGTTAAGAGCTGTTCGGCAGTGGAATATGCTGCTACGGAGGGTGGTGGGGTCTCCCTCTTTGGAGTTTTTTAAGCAGAGGCTGATTGGCCATTTGTCGGGAGTACTTTGATGGGGGTTCCTGCATGGCAGGAGGTTGGACAGGATAGCCCTTCAGGTCTCTTCCAACTCTATGATTCTATGACAGTGGATATTTTCCAAGAAAATGGAATATGAAAAATGGCAAAGGCTTTTTATCCATCTGAATGCAGTGGAGCCAGCAACCTCATGACTTACATGTTCAACATTACTTTGTGAGGTTGATGGTGTAAGTCCTCTTCTGTGGCACATAATCATTAGCACAGCAGCAGCAAGCCAGTGTCTATTCAGGCAAATGAACAACTTGTAGCTTATTGACTTTGGTTCAATGCTACACTGAGAAAAATGTCCATCACTATCAACTATGGAAGCACTATAGGAGAAGAAAGCAACACCAAATAGTGCTGTCAGTTGCAGTGAAGGCCAGATTCAAGACACAGACAGCATCTCCCAGAATCAAAGGTCAAGGTGAGAAACTTAAAGGCCCCTATAAGGCAAATCTCAGTATCCCTCTACCTAGTGGTAATATGTTCCCAATTTCTATACAGGTTTCTTGTACAAGCTTAGGTTATTGGCTGGCTGGCTTAGTGAGTTAGGTATCTGACTATTGAACCAGAGGCTGAGAGTTCACTTTCTTTCTGTGCAACCCAGAAAAGCGAGTCTGTACAATCCTTAGCAAGGTGTCCCCAGAAGAAGGGAATATTAAACCATTTCAGAGTACTTCTTATCTAGAAAACGCTGAAAGGGGTAACCATCCAAAGTGACTTGATGGCACAGAGCTATTAATTAGTTATTGGCAGTGGTTTTAGCTAAAAAACAAGCTGGTACTTTAGTCCCTTCTCTTTATGGCTCCACCCACCTCTGGAATACTCTCCCTCCAAGAACTTTCCTGAAATTAAGCTTCCCTATTATGGATGCAAGGGACGGGGCTTACAACATTAAGTAATAATGTCTCATCAATTCTGATTTATGTTGACCCTTTGCCGGGTTTTCTAGGCATGAAGTACACAAGGATGATTTCGTATTTCCCTTCTTCTGGGGGCACTCTGAGATTATGCAGCTTGCCTACAAATAAAGAGGGCAGCCTTTCTCCTAGAAGGCAAAGTGGGGTATCTCATTCCCAAAGCAAAAAAGCAAAGCCAAGTGTTCTGCTTCTATACTATCACATACCACTTCAAGTAGTCACTGGGCGGTTTACAGTTTTCAATTACAGTATGCAGGCTACAGATTGCCCCCCATCAGCAAGCTGGGTACTCATTTTACTGACCTCAGAAGGATGGAAGGCTGAATCAACCATGAGCCTGCTACCTGGGATTAAACCCCAGGTCGTGAGCACAGTTTTACCTGCAGCACAGGCATTTAGCCACTGCACCATGGGGCTCCCAACCTCTAGCTCCACAGCTGGAACTCTAACTCGCTGAACTATCCAGCCAGCGACTATATAGTTCAACTGGCCATGTAAATTCTGCTAATTATCCAGCTGAAGCTGTCTTCTTGCTTATAGCCTGTCAAGGTTCTAGGTCCCCACTTGAGGGTCGGGACACCTTTGGGGGTTGAATGACAATTTCACAGGAGTCACCATGAGACAGTGAAGAAAAAGGCACAAATGGCTTGGGTCTGGAGAAGGAGGGAGAGGAAGGGGGGAAGAGTTACAGCTTGATAGGTTGGAGGGGATGTCAGTCAATGGCACTGGAGGCTGCGATTGGCTGAGGGTGCCTGTAGAGGGAAGTTCTCTATGGCACCTGCAGCAGCAGCCTGCCCAAGGGGGCTTGTTGCCTCTACCAAGCAGGGCAAGGGATCACCACAACACGAGGAACTGTATTAAAGGGTTGCAGCATTAGGAAGGTTGAGAACCACTGTTCCAGGTGCTCTGTGAGATGTGTTATTAACATATCTAGGGCCCTCTTGAAAACCTACAGTGCAATCGCTAGGTGCAACAGGAGGAAGCAGATAGTGTAGTTAGAAGGATGTGGGTTTAAGTGACATCAGTCCTAAGTACCATGTTATTCCCCATGAAAATGGAAGTGAAATCTGGGTGAGCAACATTATGTACAAGAGGTGGTTTAAATACTTTTTTCTACCAAGCTGTCTAGGATAGAAATTCCAGTTCTATTTCATATTTTGCCAGGAATCCTAACAGGCATCTTCACTTTCTCCAGCTGAGGATCTACAATTCAGCTTCCTCTTCCTTATTTCACAGTTTTCTCTACATCTTGGCAAAGATACAGTACATGCATTTGCTTAATGGATTTTTTTGCTCATCAACATTCAGAGCGAACAGAGCATTTGGTGCCATACTTGAAGGGTTGGAGAAACAGGGAAGGGACACCAGATGTATTCTAGTTTGTATCAGTATCTCTCTGCTAGTTGCACATTCTTTGTCCTTTTTTAATTAATGGTTTCAATGAATCCATCCAATCAGGGATTACATATCATTGCAAAGCAAGCCGCCCCAATGGGGCAAAGGAAATGAGTGGATGCCTCGTGCATTCATCCCAAGCAGAAAAATACAACAAAAATATAACAACCAGGAAAGGGAATCTCATGCAAAATGTAAACACTGGAGCCATAATTCTGCTAATTATGCCAGTGGTTCCCACAACCTTGGGTAACTCAGATGTTCTTGGATTGCAACTCCCAGAAACCCAGGATGGACAACAGGTGCTGGAGGCTGTTGAGAATTGCAATTTAAGAACACCTGAGTTACTCAATGTTGGGAAATACTGCCTTACATAATAATGTAAAAGTATGTTTTGAGGTATTTTCCCAGCTGTCTCTTCCAGCTGCCTTCTTGTTTTGCAATCAATGGCATGACCGAGAGCTAGCAAAAAACAACTCCATATGCAATTACTCTTAAACATGTGATGTTCCACAAAAGAATTTTGGCCAAGGAGCATCCCTTTGCTATATAGACATAGCTTGCACACATCTAGCAATAGAAATAATTGATTTGAATGAATCGAAAACTTCTTATGACCCCCCCCCCGGAGGTCACTGAGGCCACAAGGACACGGCACTTCACTTGAAGAAACCATCTACAACTCAGTTATTTAAAGCAGTTATTTAAAGACTCAACTTTGTATTACTTTAGAATGTAAATATTTTCTAATTATTGCATCCAAATGTTCAGAGACAGACTTGGGCAGGGACAAGAATGGAAATGAAAGCTATACAAGTCCGAAACACACTGCTAAAATCCAGCTGAACTCAGTAGTGAAGCACGCCGTCCCGCTTCCACTTGGAAGTTTGAAACGCAAGTATTTCAAGAGCCTAGAGCACAACCAAAGCTCTTTGCTTGCAACAGGAACCAACACGAGCCTTTAGAAAGGACATCTCAATGTTTTGCAACCACAGCATTTCCTATTTGCATAACGCTACACAAAACATGTGCTGCTACTGCTAGGAAATGTAATATAACCGGGGCTTTCCTGGCAGCCACAAACTGCATAGTAGGTTGTCATCAAAGAGTTCTAGCACACATAGCAGTTCCCAGCACTTTTCCTGCTTACTTTTCACTCATTTGAAAGTTAAAAGCACAATCAGCACCAGGCAGAACCAGGCAGGAGCAATGTCCCTTTCCACACAACTTACAAGGCCCATATCCAAATGTGGAACCAATTAATACAGTAATACAATTAATACAATAATACACTTATGGCAGGGCTCAGGGACCTGACCCAACCCACAATAAAGAAAGATCTGTGCTATATGGATGCTGGGTCGGGTCAGACTGGGGGGCCTGACTGGGGCCTCCTACACTTACCTTAGACTTGGTGCTGCCGCGCATGGGCCTCCAATGGGCTTCCTAGGCCTGTTGGAGGCTCCAGAAGTGGTTTAAGGCGATCTGGAAGGCGCTTCCGGTTTTTCAGAAGCCACTTCTGGGGCCTCCGACAGGCCCAGGAAGCCCGTCGGAGGGCCATGCGGGGCAGCACCAGGCCTGGGGGAAGTGCAGGAGACATCAAACAGGCCCATGCAGTTTGCCCCAGGGGGGCTTGTCTTCATATACTGTGGTCCCAAGTTATACCGGGACCGCAGTATATGAACCACGAAACGTCGGGGGATGACTGTACAAAAACTTGAAGTTATAGATCTCTTTGATCTGGCTTAAACATAGAATCTCCAGGATAAGTCTGGGTAAGATTCTTGCTTTGTCAATATAGTTCACTACTCTGTGTGTGCAAGTCTAGAGATGCCTCTGCTTTGGTTGTTTCTGTCGGCCTGCTTCCTTTTCCCTATTCCCTTGCATCCCTGCCTCAGTTTCCTCAGACAGAAAGTTCAATCCAGTCCTTGCCAGCAAGTCACTGGCTCCCAATAGCTCTCCTACAGGAGAAGGACCAGCCCTCGCATTAGACGTGTTAAGGTTATTACCTCAGGCAGGATACGCTGGAAAGCAACAGGGGCAGCCTTCATGCTCCTCTGACTCTTCCACCAGTTAGGAAAGAATTAAAATTAGAAGCTAGGAATATTTGGGTCACTCTTAAAATTCCCCAAATGTGGGAGGGCAATTTTATAACAAAAGCTTTGCCTAGAAAAAACCATAGACAACCATTTTAAAAAAAATCACAAGTGAACACATGAAGCCAGACACATGACGGTTAATTTATGTAGCAAGAACATTCCTGTTGAAAAAAAATGCAGCATTCCCTTAAAATGAATTAATGTGGGCATTAAAGCATTGCCACACTGGAAAATAGCAGAGCGCAAGGCCAAGCAAGCGATAGAGGCCTGGGACCAGAGGGAAACACAGAAAGTAACTAGGGCAATAGGGCAGCAGAAAAGGGAAACAGAGTAGAGCAGCCAAGGATTAAGTCAAGTGATAGGTCATGTGAAAAAAAAGGAGAGCAGCCAAGGGAAATCTTTGGCTTTATCTACTGGAATTGTGCAGTAATACACTAAGGATTGTACTGGAGAACCAAACAGGTAAGTGAGACACAATATTGCTGCTAACCAAATTCTGTTTCCACTCCACTGATGGAGGATACACTTTCAAGATGGCTTTCCTCAAAATCAATACAACCCTTGGTAATAACACATTGAATTTAGTATTTTTCTTAACACGGCAATGTGCAAGCAATCATTTCATCTACTGTAGTTCCTGTTCTTTTAACATCAAGGCAGAATAGTTATTGTCAGAATAGTTACTGAATCTGGACCAGATGGGCAGGACAAAGCAGAGAGATGAGTAGTTTTTGGCTAGACTGACAAAGCTGCCTGGATAAGCAGTGAAAATTTTGATCTCACAAGAAAATAAATCCAGTTGCCATGACTCAACTTTGTCTTCCCACTGAGGTTTCTATAGGTACACAAGAGCTAATATCTTTTCCCTGTGTGAAAGAAAGCATATGCACACCTCAGGCATAGGAAGGATTAACTGCTCAACTAAAAAGAAACAAATAACCCATCCAAGAGTTTACAGCTCTGTCCAACACAACAGGAGTTCTCATAATGTCTATGACAAAAACAGGAAATAGCTTGATTAGAGGTGGGCACAAACTTCGTTTGTAGCTTCATCCCAATTAGTCAAGACCTATGGTATGTTTCCCCTCCCCCCACCTCCTCTGTCTCAATCAGCCAGTCACGAGGAGCAAAACTCCAGATCGAGAAGAAAAACCTGGCATAGTTTAAATTTCACAACAGTGTTCTTGATGCTCATAAGCTTTCTTCGGCAGTCTAACCTACTTCTCAGGGCTGGGCGTTCCAAAGACCAAAGGCCACCAAAGGACAGCATACTGCAGACAAATGAGTATTTGCTAGTCCACTTCTGTTTGCACTGCACATTGGTTACACAAATAATATAAAAAGAAGAAGAAAACTGTTGATCTGGATACTTAAAGGAGAGGACTGACATATCATTGCCAGAGCAGAGTTTTTAATGCAGGCAGAAACAGGTTGGAGAAGCAACAACATTTTTGATATAATCTCCACAGCAGCGCAAGAACAAAGATAATGTTTTACCAGGACTTCTTGGGGATGGGGGGGGGTCCCTATCTCTCAGAACCCGGAAGAACAAGCTCTTCATATACTGAGGTGAATGTTTACTAAATGCATCACTGAAATGCCAGAACAAAGTACTGGAAGAGCCAAGTCCTTTACTGGGAAAAAGATGGCCTGAAGGACAGAGAACAAAGATAAAACTAAGCAAGGAAGGTAAATAATTAGCTGTCTGGTCACATCCTGAACCTACTTGCTAGCAAAAAAGCATCATTGACCAGGACATAAGTCAGGAATCCAGACCCACCTCGCTACTGGATTTATATGAGAAGGCACACACGTTTGTTTGCTTGTTTGTTTGGAACCATTTCTGAGCCCACTATGGCCTATGGCAAATGTTAACTGCAGATATTTGTTGCCCATGAATAGTTAAGATTCAAGAGTGTTACAGGCACACAATACTCAAAACTGATTTACCACCCTACTTCTTCTAAGAGCATCCTGGACCTATGCAGCTTACCCAAGATCACACAGGCTGGCTCTTCCTGTATGCACAATGGGGAATTGAACTCTTCATCTTGGAGTCCATAGCAAGATATCTGACTTATGGAGCTCTCCGGGCACCTATGATAACTGTGTGCCATCAAGTCATTTCTGACTTACATCAACTGTTTCCAGGGCTTCCTAGGCAGCCAGTACTCAGAAGTAGTTTCCATTCCATTCTCTTCTTCAGCATCCTGGGACTGTGCAGTTTGCCCAAGGCTATACAGGCTGGTTCTTCGCTTGGGAGGAAATTGAACTGCTAACCTCTAGTTCTACAGCTAAATACCTAACTTAGGGCCTTTTCACACGACCCCTAAGATCCGCTGGCCACTTAAATTCGGACCAGAGATCTTGGGGGTTCGTTGCTCTTCCTGCGTCCCCATCCCTCCGCACTTCCTTGCTCCTGTCTGCGTGAGGGGAGGGAGAAAAAAAGGGACAAAAGAATGCAGGCTCACCTCCGTCTGCCGGTCCAAGCCACCCCGAGCCCTGTCGTCATCCTGATTCCTTCTCTTAAAGGGGCGGGAGGCAAAAAAACCAACAAACAGAAGCGAGGAGAGCCCGGCACTCTAGGTTACATCCGGATCTGGGATTTTTCACCCTCCGAGAGCAGGTACCTGAAAAGTGTGCTGGGACGCGCTTAGGTGGGCGTGGTCGCACTTAATTTTCTGTAAACTCCGGAGCTGGTGGGGAAACAATTTTAAGCTCCGGAGCTGGGAGCCATTTGCGGCAGAGTTTAGGGGCCATGTACAAATACCCTTACTGAGACATCCATCCAGCTTAATCATGCACAATCCAGTCAATTCTGGCTTATGGCAACCTTTTCCAGAATTTTCTAGGGAGAGAATACACAGAAGTGATTTACCATTTCTATCTTCTGAGGGTGTCCTGAGAGTGTGCAGCTTACCCATGATCACACAGGCTGATTCTTCTATTGGAAGGCACACTGTTTAATTGAACTCTCACCTTCCAGCTCCATAGTCAGATACATCAAACCACTGAGCTAACCAGCCAGCCCTAGTTTGTTTTATTTCCAATACAGGATGGTAGACCAGTATACAACCAGGAATGAGAAGACCTGGTTAAAATTCCTATTCAATCAGCAAGTTTGGCCCAGTGTCTCTCAGAACATCATCCCTCACAGGGTGACTGTGAGAGTAAACGGAGTAGAGATAAACAGAGTCTTGCACTCCTTGGGACAAAAGTAAGGGGGAAAGGGTATATCTGAGACGAAAACAAAAAGCCTATTACTACAAAAGTTTGTATGAACCAGAACCAGAAATATCCATCTTCCATACACTGAGATAAGGCAGACTCCACTTGAATATTTCCAGTGCCAAAAGAAGACCTCTCTGTTCATGCAGGCATTTGTTTCATTATTTTCCTAATTGGTAACACAGTAAATTACTGTTTTAAATGACAACAGCAAAGAGTTTTACTATTTTTATTGTTTTATTCATTGGCTATAGACTTTACCATATTTGTCATTGGAATTTTTAAAGAAAAATTTACAGCATTACCAAAATGCTCTGAGTCTAGAATGATAATAATAAAAATAAAATTGGACTACAGTTCTCATCAGACATGAAAATGGGGCAAGGTGGATAGGGCTGACAAGAACTGAACAATATTTTGTGAACTTGACATTCTCCACCCTGATTTAAATTATGCTGACTGTAAAGAACAAAGAAGGCAATTTAAGTGCTTTGTGCATGTATTTACACATGTTCATATCTTTCTGATTTTCTAAACATGACTTGAAGGCTTGGGCTCTTCTAAGGTTTTGTTTCTGCTTTCTGACATACCGTCCAAACCTTAAATAGCGGAATCTTTAGCACATGCTGTTGCCTTGTGTGTTTTTACAATTAGTCATTCAAACCACTAGATGATTTCCCCCTAAACAAAGAGATGCCTATTCTCATCAGATCATCTGCTTACTAGACTCTCCTCTCCTCCATTCATTAGTGAGTCTCTTCAAGACAAGAGGAACAAAACTATGGAAGACAGCATGGTCCAGTCAGTGCTAATTAGAAGAAAACACTAATTAAAAAGCTACAGAAAATAAATTCAGAAGAGGCTCAGTATTCACCTGCAGGTTGATCTCAAATTACTTAGTTACCAAAGAAGCAAAAGCCTCCTACCACTCACTCAAGTTAGTGGCCATCACACTCAGAGCCCATCAAGTTGCCTATACTTGGTCAGAACATCCCACAGCATTTCTCCCCAGCCTAGAAGTAGAAATATAACAACACAGTCTTTTATGATGCTAAAAATCCTGTTGTCCAAGCTGTCGGGAACCCACTTTATCACGTCATTTAATTTGCCACAGGCAACATTCTTATCAAATTGATGTGATTCATTAAAGATTGCTTGCATTCTTGATTATTCAGATAATACAAATATCAGCCACTGCTACCGACACACATATGAGAGAGACCTTTGGGTAATGGGCAGCATATAAATTGAATGAATGAATGAATGAATGAATGAATGAATAAACACATACACACAACATGCACCAGATCACTGCTGAACTTCAACAAGATATGTACCAGGAGAGTTGGGAGGACTTTCAACCGCCTTGGCGATCATAGTTAGTCAAACACACATCCCAACTGCTTCTGAAAGGCCACATATTCCCCATTACTAAAATTTATAATCAAACAGCAGTAGAAAAATGGCAGAAATAAATAAAAAGGAGACACAGCTATGTTATAAGGAAGAGAGTTCCACAGCCCAGCTAATGCCACGGAAATACCTCTCTGGAAGCCTAACCAGGCCTTCATCAACCTCAACAGTGGGGGGGGGGGGGGAGGTTTCCTTTCCTGATGTTATATCAGCACATGCCAAGGTTGGTAGATTTAGCTCCTGCCAAAGGCAAAGGAGGAACAACTAACAAACACTTTGACAACCTCATAAGTAATTTCCCATTTAATCTTATCACATGAAGAAGGCGTTGTTGGAGGAAGAAGATGCAGTCAAGATTTTTTTCTTTAACAATCTGGGACTGGAGGACCACTTTCCACCTTCACCGATTCATTTCTGTCCTTCAGACGGCTCTATCTTCATAGCACAACTGGTGCACATAAGACCTCATTCAAAATTAGTTTTAGTTTTATGACTGAATTCTGACCAATAATACTGGAAGAAACATGCAGGAGACTCAATATACTCAGCATGGGAAACTTCATTTGCCCATCATCTGCTTATTCATTGTCAAAGTAAAATGCTCTAAGCAGCATTATATGTTTATACTGCAGTTAAACCTACTCAGAGAAAGAGCTGAGCAAAAGGGAGAGAGAGGGAGTTGTCACTGACAAAGATTTAAGGAGTGGAGGAATTTTCTGTGGACAAAGCCCACCTCAGTTTATTTTATTATCTCCATTTGTTTGTTCACTTGCATGCTTGCTTGGCCAACCTCTTCAAACAAACTAACCTAATTCACTGTGATTTTTTAATTCAAAAACCACTTATAAATGGTACTTTTTGGGATACTCCATGCTGTTTGGGGGTTATGGGTGTTCTCACAGAAAATATTTTTTATTTTATTTTACCCTGCCTTTCTCCTTGGAAGAGAAAGTAAGGTGTAAGGTGGCTTACAGAATGAGGGATAATATATAGTCCTGTACAATTAAGACATGTTCAAGTATTGAGAACAGGGAATTGAGGGACATCTTACAGATTTAATAGAAAACATTACATTAAAGCTAAAAGAGAATACGAGCAGTTAAAGGGGAGTAAAGTTCCATGCAAAGTTATGAGTGATGGAAACTAACATTGAAAACATAGTGTGAATGTAAATCCATGAGGTTATAAGTAGTTATAAACACAAAGTCTATGTGTTCCTAAAGATTCATATAAAAGACACATAATAGGTAGCACATCATTCAGGGAAAGCTTGCCTGAAGAGAAAGGTCTTTGCCTGTTTCCCGAAAGACAGCGGAGATGAGACAGTCCTGGCCTCTAGTGGGAGGGAGTTCCAGAGTCTGGGCACAGCAGCTGAGAAGGCCCTTCCATTGGATCTTGCGAGATGTATCTGTGAATGTGGCAGGATGGAGAGAAGGCCTCTCCTGATGACCTTCACACCCAAGTTGGTTCATACTCTGAGATTTTATGAGTTAGCTAGGACCCAGGCCCTATAGTGCTTTGTAGGTTAAGGTCAGCACTTGGAATTGTGCCCGATAGCTGCTAGCCAATGGAGCTGCTTTAATAGGGGTGTAATGTGATCGCTGTACCCCGCCCCAGTCAACAATCTGACTGCTGCATTTTGGCCCCACTGAAGTTTCCTGAGACTCCACCACCACCATCATACGTAGTAGTAGTAGTAGTAGTAGTAGTAGTAGTAGTAGTAGTAGTAGTAGTAGTAGTAGTTTCAACTAGTGATTTGTAATACAAAATCCAGCGTAGTTATCTTGTCTGCTGTGTGATAATTTAATAATAATAATAATAATAATAATAATAATAATAATAATAATAATAATAATAATAATAATAATAATAATAATAATAATATCATCAGAACATTTTAACTATTTGAATATTCCAGCAACCAGAAATATGATATAGTGATAGGCAAGGTACGTAAATTGGGACTGGCTCAGGGAAGATTCACACCTATACAGCCAGGTTTTTAGTGATCTTTTTTTTAAAAGGACAGAGAATGGACTAATCAAATGTCAGATGGGAGATCATTCCAAAGAGATGGAGCTACCATCAAGAAATGATGGCTGTTAGTTCTTTCCTTTCATAACCCTCTGGAGTTAATGATTCTTATCACCCTGTCTGAGAGGAATGAATATTATGAGCTTATCTCTGCAGAAGAAGGCATTCATATGGGTAACAAGGTCCCAAACTGTTTAGGATTTTATATGTTACCTTGAAGCAGGAAAAGAAGCAAATTGGCAGCCAGTACAAAGCAGCAAGAATGGGGGAGCATATATGTCACCTCACTTAATAGTCTATCTGCCATGTTCTGAACCTGTTGAAGCTTCCACACAAGTCTCACAGGAAGCCCCATGAATAGACCATTACAGTAGTTTAATCTCAAGAGTGCCAGTGCATGAACCAGACTGGTGAATGACCAGGTGTCCAGATAGGGCTGCAGCTGGGCAATCTCCCTAAGGTGGAAATATGCTCATCAGACCACCACCAACACCACCTGCAACTCCATGGAACACCCAGACTGCAGACAGAGTCATCAACCCCCACCCCACCTCACCCCCAAAAAGGAAAGAGATGTTCACAATCCACATACATCCAGATTTCCATCTCATCCGGATTCTACATCAATCTATTATCCCTCATCCATCCCAGTACCGCCTCCAGCCAGAACTCAAGAGATGGGGCAGCATCATATGCAGATGGATGGTAGGAGAGATAGATCTGCACCTGTATATTGACACAAAGCTCCAAATTCCCTGATGACCTTCCTTCCTTCCTTCCTTCCTTCCTTCCTTCCTTCCTTCCTTCCT
>JAHTLZ010000379.1:51782776-51799917 GCA_023846285.1 Phrynocephalus versicolor
ACACACACACACACACACACACACACACACCAGCGCTGACCAGCTGGCCCTTGGGCTGTCAGCGCTTTTTTATTTTTTAATTTCCTCTGTGCCTGTTTGAAGCAGGTTAGGGCTGTGGGGATATTCCAGAAGCAGAGCATAATCCAAGGTGGGTGGGAACTCAGAACCCACATCGTGAGATAGCACCCTAAGGGGCAAACCTTCCATGTTTTGAGGGGCTGCCAGCACTCCATCTTATGTTTTCATATTTGTCTTTGAATTATTTTAAGGCAGGAATCCTTGTCACTCAAGACCCATTATATTCTGCGGGTCCTACTTGTGAGTAAATGGGCACAGACACAAGCTGCAAGTCTCATTCATATGACTGTGAGACTATACAATTATATTCTAAGAAATGAAACCTCATGTAAGCATCTTCCACTCAATTCCTTTCTGGTTTTCCTGTTCAGGTTTTAGACTGTAAACATTTTTGTCAGCACGGCTTGAGTTTTTCCTCAGAACACATTTGGTGATGCATTTTTCTTCAGTTTCATACCTGACAAGCAGCCCTGTGGGTTCTGATTTTCAAATAACCAAAAATTTGTTTTACTTATAACATTTCCCTGGTTGTAAACTTTTGTGCTCAGGCAGTGAATTTGCTATTGATTTCTGATTGCAAAGCTCTAAAAATAATTGGATATACAGCACCTTCAACAATAATTATAAGTGCTAACTGAGTTTAGTCAACCCAATCTATACTGTATACTCTTACAGACTAGAGTATAGATTCTTTACTTACAGATTCTTTACTTACCTTTCTTTCCTAGAGAAAGATTCTGAATTGAAATTTATTGATCCAGCTGACTAATCTCACAATAAACTCTTACAAATCACATTTAACAAGAATGCCACATTCTTTCTGAAGGAGCCTTGATACTAGTTTTTGGCACTGTGTTCATATGTCACAAAATCTGTTTTTCTTCCAGCAACAACAAAAAGGAAAATATGGATAATTTCCCCCTTATAAAATATAGTCCTATGGGATAAATATGGCTAATTTGATCATGGGGGTGGCTGGTTCTAATCTTGCGATGTCATATAATTGAATTAGGTGCTACATTTATTACTATTTGTTTATGATAATATACTCTTATATTTCTGTTGAAAAACAATACCCAAGGCAGCTAACAACAGAGAGACATCATTAAAATCAAATGCAAATTTAAAACAATAAAAGCATTAAAACAATTCAAATTGACAAGCTGAAGACATGTACTGTGTACCCTGACTCAGTTCCTAGAAGTGCAGGAACTGATTGCATTCCACAACAAGAATCAAGTCCTCCTATCCCACACGTCTACCATTGCAAAAGTTTCTGTAGGCAAAGCTACCCTCCAGGCAAGCTCTGCGGAAGATCCAAGCAACCAGGTCCATGACAAGTCAGACTGTCTCTTAAATAAATGGTTTTTAACGACTCATGGATTGTCAGTGAAACACAAAAACAGTCCAGATGGGATACGAGGTTTTCATAACAATTACTACACATTTATTACTTTTGCATTTTCTAGTTACCACAGCAGTAAAATGTATACTCAAAGGTACCATAACAATTTTCACCTACTAACAAAGACTATTGTTTTTCTTTCTCCAACTAATATGACTGGATTTTATGCCCTTAAACTTCACTGTAAATGATAAATATAACAATGCCTGTACTCATTCCTTGGGGGGAAGCAGCCTTCTTTAACAATTCTATCAAGGTGGTAAGAGCCAGGTTCTCTGAGAGAATTAATGGTGTTGTATAAGATAAGGAAGGCCATCACTCCCTCAGACTGCTAGGTGTTAAACCATTTACAAGTCAGGGGCAGAGAACAAGGCCAAGCCAAAACAACATTTTTACTTGAGGCAAAAAACTAAGATGGGACTTCCTCCCATTCCGTGTACACAGGGTGGATAGACTAGCACTTTAAAGTTACCTCAATACTGGTGCTGGAACAGTAGCTGAACCTTATGTCTACATTGATGTAGGAAAGCATTTTCCATCATTCCTCAAGACTGGAGGTCTACTTAGAAGACACAGGGTATAGAGCTGCTCCACCGCCTTGCTACCACTTCCTCATATCTGCTGTCTGAGAACACCACCTCTGGCTAATTCCAGGGCAGGTCCTCCAAGGAAATATCCTTTAGAAACCCGGTGGCTCCTTTATCGGGTAGGTTGTACGCTATTTCTCTTTTCTATTTTGTTTTGAAAACATTTTGTTTGTTTTTAAATTGCAGTTTAAACAAGTTATGTTTGTAGCTTTTTTAAAAACTAGTAACTAATGTCTTATGCACTGGAAATAGTTAGAAATACCACTGATTAACAGAAAAAGGCCCAAGGTTCAATTTCTGCCTCAAAATCATTGTACATAGCAAAACTGGAAGTTGTTGTATTGAATTGGCATCAATCAGAGTACCAAAGAATCTGCCTTGCATTGTGTGTAATGTGCTGCTAAGCTGCATCCAACTTACAGCAATCTCAATAGAGGTCTCAAGGTAAGTGAGCTACTTAAAGAATGGTCTTACCTATGTAACAGCTTAAGGTTCTACAGCCAAGCAAGTCCTGGCTTATACTACCCATGCCAACTACATCACATTTATTTCCAGTCTTATATCAGGAAAGGCATTTTGATCACCTAGATCACTACTCTTTACACTGATTGGTACAGCTGTCTAGGCTCTCTATCTGGAGCTGCCTTTGGAAAATGTTTCAAAATTGTAAAGGTCTAAAATGCTGTAGCCAGATTGTTAACTGGAGCTGGCTACAGGAGACGTATCTCTCCCCTGTTGTAGCAGCTCCACTGGCTGCCGATCTGTTTCGAAGCACGATTCAAAGTGCTGGTTTGGGTCCAAGCGATCTAAACAACCACATGACTCTTAGTTTGAAAGGGGTTTTAAATGGATAATTATGTTCTGTTTCAATGTTTGTTTTAATTTTAGGTTTATTGCTATTTTAATATAATACTTTAATTCTTTTAAATATTTTTATATTTCAGATTTTTCGCTTTTAAATACTGTTTCATGATGCAAGCCGCCTTGGGTCCTTTAGGTGGGACCCAAAGCTGGGGGTTAAATATTTTTAGATAGATAGATAGAACTCTTTCCCATTACTCCTACCAGATCCCTTTGAAGTAGTCTTGAGAATGTCAGGAGTTTTGTTTTGCTAGTTAGGAGCTTCATTTCTAACCAGGAATGAAGTTCATAGCTAGGCCTGTGCTAAGCCTTAGAGCCTTTGCAACTAGGCCTTTTTTCCAGATGTTTAGGTAACAAAAGGTATGGATCTTTAAACCTGAACACTCAGAATGGAGAATTATGGGATTTGTGATCCTGAACCAATTTCTCTTGAGCAACTCTCTCCATTCACAACATGACCTGTGTTACAAATTCATTATGAAGATAAATTGATGGAAGAGCCATGTACGGTGCCTGAATTCATTGGAAAAATATAAGATAAATAAAGTTTGACCCAATACAATTTTACAAAGGCAGGTGCTTGATGGAGCTATTTAATCTACCTTTATATAGCTAGCTGGATAGCTCACATTAAGCCAGAATGCTAAAGCCAACGCCAAGGCCTCACACAGTAGGAAAGAAACCCACTCTGTGTGGCCCTAAGAAAACGACATGCACCAAGAAAACACCAAGGAGAAGGAACTGGTCTGTGTGTGTGTATGTTGTGTTGTTACAGTCATGACCGACCCTTCATGATTCCATGTCCATGGAGCTTTCTTGGCAGGAATACTGGAGTGCCTGCCAGTTCCTACTCCAGGCGCCTACAGCACCTGGCATTCCCTGGTGGTCGCTCATCCAAGTACTAGCCAGGCCTGACCCTGCTTAGCTTCTGAAATCAGGTGAGATCAGATGTGCTTAGGACATCTAGGCAGTACCCATGAAGGAACTGGTAAACCACTTCAGATATTCAACCGAAATCTTGCTTCCTGTAACTTGAGCCCATTGTTACATTCTGAGTACTGTACTTGCATCCTAGAAAACCCACAGAAACACTGCCTTTAGTATAAATTGAATTATCACCTTTGCATAATTGCTGTACACTAGTGGCAACCGTCAAGGTTTATAGCTGATCAAACAAGAACACCGGGTTTTTTTTTGTTTGGTTGGGTTTTTTTTTAACAGTTATATGCTCAAAATCAAAATGGTGAACATACTTTAGTGTCAAAATTTCCTACTGCAAATCTTCACTTCTGAATTCCAGATTATTCACTATTCAAAAGCAAATTAAAACCTTATTTACACAAGTAATATCTAAGTTACTGCCAGCTTCCAACTCCTTCCCCTTCCCAAAAAAGATCCAAACTACTCATTGGTTACCTTTTCACAATAAAACTTATCTCCCAATGGGATGGCTTATTATTATCCTGACATGCAGCAAGAAGAAATGCAACATCCATCAAGAATGGATGTTTGATAAAACAGCACTTGAAACCAGATAAATACATATAGTTACTTATCTGTTTCCCAATGAGCACTATAGCCTTCTGTTTGGAAAATGTTCCTGTATGAATACCAAAGAAGTTGTTTGTTTGCCTTGTTGAATGCCAGCTACTGAACTGGGATTGTTGAAACCTAGGCCAATCCACAACTTGGTTCTGAAAAGCCATCACTGGCTTCTTTACATCTTAAAAAAGTAATTCTCCCAGGATCTGGAAAACAGAAAGAATCTATGTATGGGAGACATTGCCTGTCTTGGTATATGACAGTACTCTACTTCAGTGTATAAAATTGATAAAACCATATAAGCAGTAAGGTAATTTCTAAGGAGCGCTCTTAAAACTACTAAGGTAACAGGATGTCACAATTCAAGTGTGTCTTAGACTGATGGCATCATAAGCACAAATGTTTTTGATGATAATAGAAAGGTATGGCACTCCACACACAAGGTACATTTTGTTTTATATCTGGACAAAATGTAATTTGCTTCAGCAGAAGATGAAATAAGACAGGGCTGTTCAACTTTGAACAGGCCAAGGTCTACTTTTTCTGGCCCAAAGTGCCTGAGGGCTACTATACTAAAACCTCTACTTACGAATGTTATCCATTCCGAGCACATGCTCATAAGTAAAAACTTTTGTAAGTAGAGCAGCAATTTCCCATAGGAATGCACTGAAAACCAATTAATCTCTTCTGGAGGGAACAGATTTCAATGCGCCATGGCCCTTGAACTGCCACGCTCGGCTGAGACAGTGGGCTGGCAGACCCAGAAGTTTGCTGGGGCAGTGGTGGTCCTTGGGATGGGGGAGGGAGGGGTGGAGAACTTGTCCCCTCACTTTTTTACTGATGGCCAGTGGGCTACTTTTGAACCCTTCGCGGGCTACCAGTAGCCCACAGTCTACCTGTTGGGCAGGCCTGAAATAAGATGTCAAACACCTAAGTGTCTCTGTGTCCTACAAACATGAAACATTGCACACACCCTTTCCCATGTGTGTTCTTTTTGCACAACAAAGAGAACAGAATTAAGACAGCTGCACTGGTAAGTGAAGAAGCAGTAATGTCACATTACAAGTCTTGGTTTCGATACCCCAGCAAGCGCCTCTGCATTACAGACAAAAGCATAACAACAGCACTAAGAGAATGAGGAGCAACTAAAGCAGAGTTTTATTTATTCTCTTCTACCTTTCTACGTCAGTCTCCTTCTGCATCCCTGGTTCCCATTTCTCACAGTGAAGTCGCACCCAGTATAAGGTTGTGCAATGGCAACGCAAGAGAACAGGAACCAAGTCTCAGGAAACAGTTCCACCAGAGCTTTCTCTCCTCCATTCATGGCTCCAAACCTGGAGTACCCAGATGTTCTTGGCCTACAACCCCCAGAAATCCTTGCCAGCAAAGCTAGCTGTCACAGCTTGCGAGTTGTAGACCAAAAACATCTGGGGACCCAAGGTTGGAACCTCTGCACTAGAGCAATGACCAATACCAGATGTAAACAGGACATAACACCATAATGACACAGTTGTTCAGAACTTGGCCCAATTCACTAACTTGATCAAAAATGGCCATACATTGTGGGCTGTCAAACAATCCGGCCCCTAAACCTTTCTTTAATCCCATATATAGAAAGGGCAGGGAATTCTGTAATTATGATCCAGAAGTTTTTAAACTGATGATTGTGGGTCCTGATGGCAATTTTAGTGTTGTGTTTTAATGTATTGTATTTATTGTATTTATGTTTTTATTGTTTTAATTTTATTGTAATTTTGTTGTTTTGATTGTTTATTTTGATTGTGAGCCACCCAGAGACCTCTGGGTAGTGGGTGGCATACAAGCTAAATAAATAAATAAATAAATAAATAAAATTCAGAGGTACACTCGGTGTACATTCCTCATAATTACTCCACATATTACCAGGGCTGAAATCAGACCAAACCTCTAGTGAAAGTAAGGAACCAAATGGAAAAGGGCATTAAAAGGTCAGCAATCAATTGTCATTTTTACAAGCTCTGTATTTTCCAGTAATATATTTTATACAGTTTTATCATATTATTTTATACTGCTTTATCATATTATATTTTATTGTATTACAATTTTGTATTATGTGTGATTTGGTTAATAACCGTAAATAAACATTCAATTCAAAGGTCAGCAATCCAGGGAATGAAAACCTCCTCTTCTCTACCACATACAGACCATTCTAAAAATGAAAAGTCCTTTTTAGAAGGAAGGGTGAGTAACAATAGCAATTCTGCTCCTTGGTAGAGGATATGCTTTGTATTCAGAAGCTCCCACATTCATTTACTCCTATCAGTAATCCTACAGAACCACTATCAGCTAATGGAGAACCAATGGCCGTGTACACACAGAAGATCTGCTAATAGATCTGGGCAGACTATTAGCAAAGAGGTCCAGTGTTTTCACAACAGATACAACAAATAATCACTTCTCCTGCTTTTGTCTTTCTTTATATTCCTGCAATGAAGAACACTTGTGGTAACAAGGAGCAAAAATCTGTACCATTAGTTATGGTAGTGTAAAAACAAAACACAACACTACAAAAGCACGGGACTCAGAATCCTTTGTTACTAATAGGTATGCCTCACGTACAAAGCATCAGTTAACAGAACGCAGAGTCTTCAAAAAGAAAGTGGATCCTGCAAGTCCAAGGTGCACAGTACTGGGCTGGGTGTTTGGATGGTCTGACTACCAAGTTAACAGGCCAGCCAGAAGCTGTAGCTCAGTGGCAGAGTGTGTGCTTTGCATGCAGAATGTTCCAGGTTCAATCTCTAATATCTTTAGGTATGGTCAGGAAAGAGTTCTGCCAGAAATCCTGCAGAACCGGTTCCAGTCAGAGCTTGCAGTCCTGGACTACAGACCTGTGGACCACAGGGCAGCTTCCTTTCTAAGCATCGTTCTGTGTTCTTCAAGTACCTTGCAAGAAGAGAGGTGGATGCATCAGGCTTAACAATAGAGGACCACACATCAAGAAGTCATTCATTTCTTCAGTGGACAGTCCATTACAGGAAAGGATGTGTACAACATCAAGCTGATGCCTCTGTGACAATATATTGATTCCATCTATTCTGCCCATTCCATAATGTGATGTATGCAGTATGTCACATGACTAGAACAGCCAACAGGGGCACCCTCTCCCATCCAGAGAAATGTAAAAGGATCATTAATAGGTTCATGGGATTCTATTTCACCATGCCATCAAAATGGACACTACAACAGTCTTGAGGGTTAAAGCTGAAGCAACAGCATCTGAACATGCTACTGCACACACGATGGTATGGTTTTGCGTGACTGCTAAGAAATCCCCCCTATGGCAGGTCATAACAGCCCCAC
The DNA here is from genome assembly GCA_023846285.1 of Phrynocephalus versicolor. Lineage (NCBI taxonomy): Eukaryota > Metazoa > Chordata > Lepidosauria > Squamata > Agamidae > Phrynocephalus > Phrynocephalus versicolor. Next base: position 51,790,589 of record JAHTLZ010000379.1, read on the forward strand.
AGAGGAATACACATTTACAGAACAAGTGTCCCTTTTTTCCTCTTTTACAGAGACGGTTGTTTTCCTTTTGTTTTCAAACACAAGCTTAAGATGCCACAGTCAGGAGAGTCCTGGATACTGGTGAAGCTAACCCAAGCTATCCGGGAATTAAAACGATTTCCGAGAGGCTGATTGTTGCATTCCGCCGACACCAGCTTAATTATTATTTTTAAACGCTGCCTGGAAACATCGCATGTGTCTGAAGGCAAGAAATCGCTGCCTTCAAAATTTGCAAAAGGTAACAAATTAATCCCTGGAACACGCTTCCAAACACCCTTCCATTCATTTCCCAGCTGGCATGTGTGCAGCCACGGAACCATTAAATGGATAAGAGCCTGTCTGGAGTGGAAGATTCTTCTCCTCAGCTATCTTGGGTTTATTCCCGTTTTTGCCCCCTCCCCCGCTACCAATTTTAATTCCCCAAAAGCATCAATACTTATTAAGCCTCACGAGCAGCTTCTCTCACTTGAGCAGTGAACAGCATACATTTGCATGAATTTTGGAAATGGAAAAATATATATGCTCGGCACCAATAATGGTACGTTAATGCGTTAATGTCAGGATCTCAACAAGCAGCAGCTACCCCCATTCGCCAAGTTATCAGATGCTCGGAAAATAAAGCAACGGGGGCGCAAGGTGGACGCGAAAACGGAGACCCACGAAGGATGGAGGGGCAGAAGGGAGGCCGGTTAGGGTTGTGTTCCATCCTCCCCACACACATACACACACACACACACACTCCTCTCCCCTCCGCCTGCCGATCTGCTTACCCTCAAGGCTGACAGGTCGATCTCATCCAGGCTCCGTGCTGGAGAATCACTCGCCATATTTACGGCGACTTCTCAAGCCGATGGGAAAAGAACCCCCCCGGGGAAGCGCCCAGCCAGCACCGTCGTCTCCGCCGTGCAGCCCCGGGCAACGTCGTCCGTCTTTTGCTCCGAACTGGGGCGGCGGGGGGGGGGCAAGATCTGTTGAAGGGCGGGGGCCAAGAGGCCGAGAGAAAGAGGTCTATAGGTTGGGGGGGCGGATCTCGACACGATCCCCCTCCCGTAGCCTTCTTCCTTCCCCGATAGCAGCAGAGAACGATTTGGTGGGAGGGGGTGTTAGAATGCGAGAGCGCGAAATAAACAGGAGCCCGAAGTGGGTTATCTTTTCGGGGAATGGGGGAGGGGGGGAGGGGAAGAGTCAAGGATGAAAACCCGGACGCGCGATGCCGCTTCCACACGACCACCGGGAGCTCGGATCTTCCTCCGCTGGGAGTCCCCCTTTGGGGAGGTGTCAGAACCAAAGGCGGCGGCGAGCAGCGGCCAACAGCGCCGGGCGCGCCGCCTAAAGATGCCCGTCCGGACGGCGAGGAGAGGTTGTATTGGAAGAAGGCATGCTGCTTTCTCGTCCGCTTGACCCCGGGTGGCGGCGGCGGCGGCTCCCGCGCTCCGCGTCCCTTCGTCCAAGGAAGCGCGCACGCACCCGCGCATCCACTCCACCACGAATGCTTGGCACGGAGGAAGGCGAGCCGGGAGCCGAGTCACCCGCCGAACGCCTCTTGCGGCGCCTTCCTGGGAGGAGAGAAGAGCCGCTCAAGGGGCGGTGCCTGCGCCTCCCTCGAGAGATCCAGGCGGCGGCGGCAAGAGCAAGAGCAAGCTGCAGAAGGGGTGCTGGGCAGTGAGATGCATGCATGCGTGTGTGTGCACATCGATCTCTACGTTTGGGGAGCCTTTGCTTTCATTGCAGGGCCAAAACGGCCTGGAATTGGTGGGGAGGGGGGGAGGATGGGAGAAGAGCCAAAATATCGTAAATAAACAAAGTGCAGCTCTATCGGATCGCGTTCCGTTGGTGTCCTGGTGTAGCAAAATGTAGGGCGGAATTGCTAACGATACCTGATGCGTCCCCTTTAAACCACCACCGGGGGGGGGGATGCAGCATAACAATCTTGTTTTGGGTCGCCGTTGTCCGTTCCAAAAAAGGAGATGTTCCGATGAATTAAACAAACCAAGATCTTGGCCCTGAAAACCATCTAATTGTCAAAGGTGCGGCGCCCAAGCCGAGAGGGTTCCGTTTGCGAAGAGTGGAATTGGATGGAGCCTCCACTCACTGAGCATTGCCAAGAATATTTCTCTTAGATAAAGGATCGTGGAAAGCCCAGAGATTTACTCCAAAGTAGCTTCGACATACAGTACATTATAGCCGCTGGATCAAGCTTAAGTCCTGCTGAGCAGTCCATTTTTTATTTCAAGTAAACAAATATAGGCTAAAGCTGCAATCTTTATTTACGAGCAATTTCCACTGATCTCAGGAGTTACGTTCGAGGAGACCCATGGAATCAGACTGTTGATTTGTCGAGATATTTTGTATTGATAGCAACTTCCCGTTTGGGAGATGGCATGGGGAGGCGTAGTTCTTAAATATGTTTGGGGGGGGGCGAGTTATGAATTTCAAATTGACCAAGAGAAGCGGGGAGGAGACAAGTAACCGTTTCATTAATCCCTCCCAACCCTCCAGTTTCCTCCAAATTTCTCCAACTGTAAACGGTTGCAGACTGACCTTTTCCTTCTTGAATAACAAATCGACTTGGCTCCAGCTGTATATTACTCTCTGTGTTATTTTATAAATTTACTTGGGAGATTCCAACAGTAGGCTCTCCAAAGCAGTCGTTCTCAACTTCAATAGGCATTACTGGAGGAAGACAAGAGTTTTAAAATGAAAATAAGCAACACTATTGCTCCTGCTTTTTTTCATGAGCTCAGAGAGAGAGAGAGAGAGAGAGAAAGCAGCTTGAATTGATTTTTACCTGGTACAAATTATTTATTATTATATTCCTTGCGATGTAGCCTGGATCAAATTCAGTCGTGATTTCGATCCAGAAAGATTGAATATTTGTTTGTTAAATGAAGTGTCAAGGACTAAAGGCATTACGGTCTGAAATCTAAATTAAAATTTAATTTGTTTTTAATGGAAGGCTCTATTTATTGCACAACCCTTGGAACAAAACCTCAGAGATTTCAGTGGAGTCTGTTCTTAAGGAAGTGTACATAGGTTTGTAAACTTACAAACACAGAATCATAAAATACAGTTGTCCCCCACCATTTCTCATTTCATGTACTGCAGTCCCCGTATATTGCGGGATTGCAGTATATGAAACAAAGGGCTCTTGGGGTAAGCTGCATGGGCCCGTTTGAGGCCTCCTGCACTTACCCCAGGCCTGGCGCTGCCCTGAATGAGCCTCTGACTGGCTTCCCGGGCCTGTCGGAGGCCCCAGAAGTGGTTTCCAGCAAACCGGAAGTGACTTCCGGATTAATGAAAACGACTTCTGGGGCCTCCAACAGATCTTGGTAGCCCATTGGATGCCCGATCGGGGCAGCGCCAGGCCTCAGGTAAATGTAGGAGGCCCCAGATAGGTTCCCCAGTCCTGACCTGACCCAGCATCCGCATATCATGGATTTTCCATTATCGCAGGTCATGTCGGGTCCCTAACCCCTGCAATAGGCAGAGGGTTACTGTAATTGAGTTGGAAGGGGCCTGTAAGGCCATTGAGTCCAATTTCTAGCTCAGTGCAAGACTAAAAATTAAAGTACAGTATTGTATATCTGACAGATGATTGCCCTGTTTTCTGTGGAATGCCTCCAGTGATGCAACTTGTACCACATCTCAAGGTAATTGGTTCGATTATTGTACTACTCTAACAGTTAAAAAGTTTTTTTCAATACAGTATTCTGTAACTTAAGCCCATTGTTACATATCTTGCAGACAGGAAGGAGTTAGAACAGACCCTGCCCCTCCCCTGTATGACTGCCATTCAGGCATTGGAATACTAATATCATATCTCCCCTCTGTCACCTTTGTTCAAGACTAAACATGTCCCGTTCTTTCAGTCTTTCCTCCTAGGGCTTGGTTCCCTGTCCCTTGATCATCTCTGTTGTCCTTTGCTGAACTTCTTCCAGTTTGTTAGCATCCTTTCTTAAAGTGTGGTGTCCAAACCAGGACACAGTGCTTAAGATAAGGCATGAACAGCTCTGAATAGAGAGGAACTATTACAGTACTTCCTGTTATTTGGTGATGATACTTCTGTTAATGCAGTCTAAAACATTGTTTGCCTTTTTTTGAGCCCATATTTAGCTTGCCATCTACAATTCAAACCTCCTCCTTGCCTGTAGTATCCAACCTATCTTGTAACTGTGCATTCAAGTTTTTCCTTGTAGGTTTAGAACATTGCACTTATCCCTGTTAAATTTCATTCTCTTGTTTTCAGCCCAGTGCTCTAGCCCAGTGCTCCCCAACCTTTTTATCCCCGTGGACCGGTAAATGTTTGATAATTTTTCCGTGGCCCGCTTGTTTTGATTTAATAATTTTAATTTGTCACTTTCCCCACGGCGGCGGCGAGGCTTGGCCCCTTCCCGCCCCATCTCCAAGTGGCCTCCACATCTTTTCGACGGAATAACTCCCCCACACACACACACACCCAGGAGAGGGGCCGAAGGGCTGAAACAAGTCCAAACCCGGAAGCCAAGCGGGACCTGAGTGCTCCTCTTCGCTCTCTTGCCAACCTCCACCGACCAGCCGGCCGGCCGGCCACCTTCCCTCCGCATGGAGGGGACCTTATGGTTCGGCCCAGCCCAGCGTCTGGCGCCGGCAGGAGCCCACCCGCCTCTCCCTCGCTTGCCAGAGCATGCTTTTTTGGAGGAGGTGGAGTGGGGGTGGATGGGCTGAGGCGAGGCGTTGGGGGGGGCAGCTCCTGCCGGAGAGAAGCAAGCTCCATCGGGCAGGGCTGGCCCTTCTCTTTCCTGGGCAAGGCAAGGCGGCGCCCCACTCAAGCCCACCCTCACTTGCTCGCCTGCTCACTCACTCGGCCTGCGGACCGCTTACCTCGGGCGAGCCCGCAAAAAAGGGCTTGTGCCGGCGCCGGTCCCGGCTCTTGCTCGCTTGCTTGCTCGCCAGGAGGGCCAGCGCGGGAGATCTGCGAGGAGCCGTCGCTCCTCCCGGTCAACAAAGAAACCTGCTCCCGAGCGGTCGCCAGCTCTGGAGGCGGCGGCGGCGGCACCGCAAGCGCCTGGGAGCCAGTCCGGAGGGGGGGGAGGGGGGGAGGGGGCACGGGCATCTCCAGACCTCCCCCTCCCTCTCCCCCCTCAGTCTCTTATCCCACGAAAACATGGGGCGAACCTCCAGCCCGGATTTCTCAGGATCCCCCTCTGAAGGGAGTCGGCTCCTCTTGCTCTGTCCTGGTTTCCTCGGGCGGCCTGGTGCCGATTGATCCACGGACCGACACCGGTCCGCGGACCGGGGGTTGGGGAACACTGCTCTAGCCTATAAAGATATTTTCCATTTTTGTTTCTGTTTTGCAGGGTATTAGCTGTTGCACCCAATTTTGTGTCATCCACAAAACTGATAAGCATTCCCCATGCTCCATCATCCACATTATTAATAGAAATGTTGAAGACCATACAGTATAACATTCTGTTGTTTAAATACACCCTCTCATTGATTCCAACTTATGGGAAGCCTTCCCATGGCTTTCTAAACATAAAATATTCAAAAGTGGTTTACCAGTCCATCTTACTGGTTACATTCTTGGACAGCACATCTTGTCCAGAGCAGCACATTTGGTAAACACCTATAATTAATCAGGTTGCATTCATGGTGGCCAGTTGTGTAGCTATGGGGGAAGGGGGCATTTGTCCCCAGGCGCAGCATCTGGAGGCACCAAATTGGGTGCCAAACAGCTCCCCACCCATGAGCCAGGGGAAGGCGTGTTGCGGGTGACCTGCCAGGGCCGGTGCGGAGGGCTCCCCGGGCACCACTGCTGCCTTCTACGTGGCACCTTAGTCCCTCCCCCTCCCTTGGAGGTGCGAAAACTGACGTTGCCGCCCGGTGCTGAAAACCCTAGCTACGCCTCTGCAGGGGGCCAGGCACATAACCAGATTCACTGAGTGATCTTTGCTGTCCTGGCACCTAGTGTTGCAACCCACTGTTCTACACCAGTTCTGTAGGTTTATGTGCTGGTAAATCCCACCATACAGTCAAATATGCAAGAACATGAATGCAACCTGATTAATTATAGGTGTTTACCAAATGGGTGCTTACCAGGAACTTAAACTACAGCTCCCAGAATTCCTGAACAGTGCCCATATTTGCTGGTGCTGATAGTATTGATGTCCATTGTTTTAGAAAAGCTGAAGTGCCAGAATCTTCCTTTAACCAGCTCAGGTTACCAGCATTCCTCCCTTACTTGATATGTTTCAGATTTATTTCCACTTTTGTTCCATTTCTGCCATCCTCTCCAACTAAGCTTTCTCTCAAGACATGCTGCCCTTGCCCACCCACAGAAATATGAGATCAGCATTTGCAAAACTATATGTAACTCGTGTCTGATTTTATTGGGTGGAGCCAGAAAGGAATTGGGGAGATGGGAAGGGAATGCTGCAGGGTGGGGGTGGGGCTAAAATCCTGCATTAAGACCTAATACAATTCCACACACATATGCAGTCTTTTGAGTTCTCCAGCACTCTTCATCAGGTCCAGTATTATTTAAAAGTATGAGGAACAGGGAAGCCTCAAAATTTAGCCCAGTATTAGAGCTAAGAGGTCGGCTGTGGGATTGAGTCCCAATAAGGGACTGGGTTTCACAAATCACTGCTATTTGTGCAGATTATAAACACCTATCAATGCATGGCTGGATGGAAAAGAAATAGTGGGTGTCCATATTTTTGAAACAGTAAGGTTGGCCGCAGTTAAACCACCAGCCTGTTGTAGGCACAGTGCCTAACCTGGTGAAGAGTCATTCAGCAAGAACTGGAACATTTGCATGGAATTTTGGTTGGTCCTGAAAAGATAATGTCTGCCTTTGGAATCTGGCTGTGTTTTGTTTTCAAGGCATCAATATCTTTATCTTTGCTTATATTTACTTTGAAGGCGAACCAGACAAAAGTTTGAGAATTGTTATTTATATGTTGATTCTACCTTACCCTGTATTTTGATTCCACAAACATAACATATTGTACAGAAGGCAGGACTTAATAGCCCTACCGCACTTAGGTTTTGAATCGACTTTGGTTAAAGTCAAATAGCCTTAAAAACCACTTACCGCATTTCCAATTGCTTTTTCTGCGGATCCCCTCTTTCGGCCGCTGTGTCGGTTTTTCTTGCGACGGCCACCAGGGGTAGGCTATCAAAATCAATTCACCATGTTGTAAGTAATCTAAAGGGAGAACAAAAAAAAATAGCTACATTACTTTGAATGGAAGAACAACGGCATCCTGAAAAATAATTTCTGAAATTGAACCAGATATTGGGAAAATGTCGGACTAAATCGGAACAAAAAGTGGTGTAACAAAGTGCGGATGGGAAACCGGTTCTTGAGAAAACGCCCAAGTGCGGAGTGCTGAATCGCTTCAGCGACCACGTGACTGGGGGAGGGCAAAAGGCGATTCAAAACAACATTACTGTGTCTGCTCTCCTATACCCTTATTGGGCACGGTGGCATCAAGAGGGCCTTAGGGAATCAACATGTGAGCTAGGTAGCTGATGGGGTCTATTCATGTTCCTTGATTGGTCCACATTTTACAATTTTCTGGTTCCCCCCACCTCAAGGCTCTGCCCTGAGTTTCTCAAAGTCCTTGTTCCAACTTCCAATGACGCCTACTCATTCTGCTGCAGGTCATCCAAGGAGCTACAGTCCTAAGTTGTTTTGTTGGACTCAAGAGGTACTATGACCTCTTCTGAGTCAACAAACACAAGCTGTCCTCCAACGCTAAGCAGGCTAACATAAAATGCAGAACAGTCCTCAGTTGTCGATATCAGGGGAGGTCAACAAAGATACAATTGACTTACCTACCACTGGGACACGATCAGGTCAACCTTCCCAATCTCCTCCTCCCCACTCCACTTTAGCACTAGATCATCTCATCACTGCATTTTTGTAGTAATTTAATGATAGATCACAGAGCATGGGGTAGAGTTATACTATATAAATGTATACTAAATAGAAACAACTCTGATGAACTACAGCAGATGATTATGTTTCTGCTGTAAGTGTCTGTGTTCGTACGTTATGAAGAACCTGGGGAAACCGTCTCTTTTCCTTAGTGTGATGCAAAAACCTTAAAACAGTCCACCTGGATTACAATTAACTATAAAAGCTGAGCGAAGGATCAACAGAAAGAGGCGCATATCAAACCACATCAGATTGAGGGTCCAGTGTGTACACTGGCGTAGAAACAATCTTCAATCTCCATGTGATCACCTGATCAAAACAGAAGTGTAAAATAGGCTGCAAATCATGCCACAACAATGCTGAATCACTCATTGTCTACATTATGATATTTCCTATTACTATGTACAGATAAGAAAGCTGCATAGTGAAGAAAGCTGTCAGGAAGATGATTTACTTATTTGAAATATGTTGAAGAAGATCTTTGAGGATTCCCCAGACTGCCAGAAAGACAAAAACGGATCCTAGATAAAATGAAGCCTGCACCCTCCCTAGATTCAAAAATGACAAAACTGAGGCTATCATACTTGATTCACACAAGGAGAAGACATGACGTATGGCAATGAGGGGAGGAAGGGGCTGAAGGTAGCAGGGGCCTCAAGGCAGAAGCTTCCAGTACAGCCGAATCACGAAATCCCTTACTAAGATGGCGGCACTGTGTAACTAGGAAGTCCTTGCTGTGCTTTTCAGTACCACACATTCACTCTAAACCTTGGGGATTCTCTTAGGAGATTTATCAGGGTACCTTCAAGATGGGCATGGGGGTGGGGGAAAGTAAAGCAAAAGCAAAGTGTTCTGCTTATATACCGCCCCATACCACTTTAAGTAGTCTCTGGGCAGTTTACAATTTTAATTACAGTGTGCAGGCTACACATTGCCCCCCCAGCAAGCTGGGTAAACCAGTCCCTCCCCCCATCTTTCTTTTCATCACCTAGTCTGATTAAGAGTTTTGGAGAACTTGAATGGTTGCAAACTTTATGGGCATTTTGACTGATCATGGTTAAGACAAAGGTTAATTTAAATGATGGTAGTTTCCTCATGGATCTCTCTCTCTCTCTCTCTCTCTCTCTCTCTCTCTCTCGTGTGTGTGTGTGTGTGTGTGTGTGTGTGTGGTGAAACATTCAGTCTGGCAGAGGCAGAAAGAACAGAAACTGGTTCTTTTTTATTTCTTTCTACTACTTTCCTTTCTCTTGGAAATCAGGGCAGTCTTTTGCTAACATTGGGATTGAATCAATGTCTTATTATGTTCATTAGTGCTGATCACAGAGTCACTGGGAGAAGCAGCAGAGCACCAGTGGCATCTCAACAG
>JAHTLZ010000379.1:51799927-51817819 GCA_023846285.1 Phrynocephalus versicolor
AAGGCGGCTTACAGTAATGAGGGATAATGTACAGTCCAGTACTATTAAGACATGTTCAAGTATTTGAGAACAAGGACATTACATTAAAGCTACAAGGTTATAAGTAGTTACAGAAGTAGTTATGTACAACAAGATTATAAGTAGTTAAATGATGTTTTCCTCTGCCCAAGACAAGAATATTATTCAGCGGCCCTTGAAGTGGGCCAGATTGCCATCTGGCTAAGATTGTTTTGCTGCCTTGAACTACCTTCATAGAGCTGTGCTGCTTTGGTTCCTATGTGAGGGCTGACATGTGTGTCGTCTTTGATAGCCTCCTCTTACATTGTGCTGAACATTAGAAGGACTCATTCATTATGTATCAGATAGTACATTGCCATGTTTTTTTTAAAAAGGAACAAACTACACTAGCAATACAGGCATCTGCAAAATATGAACTGAGACAACTGTTCTCCTTTGTTTGCTCTCATCCTTCTTCTGAGGCACTTACCCTTTATTTTTCAGTTAGAAAGTCCTTCCATCTTTTCTTGGAAGAGAAACAGCACATTTTTGCTCTAAATCAGTGGGATAGGTTATTCAACGCCATCTCCTCCAAGAACAGCAGAGCATTTTGGCAACTGGTGTCCCGTTCCAACCCGATTCCCTCTTCAATTGATGTTCCTCCCATTTCTCCATCTGCTTGGACTACACACTATTCGAAAATCTTTGCTGCTTCTGACCTGGTATTCCCTTCTCCTCCCCTGCCCCCTGACCTTCCCCCTTGGCCTCCCGTTTTAGAATCTGAAATACTAGAACTGATTAGCACCTTGAAATCCGGAAAAGCCCCGGGTCCCAATGGGATTGTAAGCGAAATACTGATTAATGCCCCTGACTGGTGGGCTCCCTTCCTGGCTAAACTATTTACCCTGATCAACCATTTTGGGATTTTCCCAGAATCATGGTTATCTTCTATTTTAGTACTGTCACCACACATTTGAATGTGGCTGATCCTCAATGAGGATCACTATAAAATGGACAACAGACAAACCGGACTCCTGGGAATGTAGTTTTATTTTCAGAGGATCCTTTCTGAATACCTTGTGCACAATGGGTGCCTGAATGCAGGGACAACTTCCTGTATGGAGTGTCCAGTCTTAAATATTCTTTAGCATACAGAAACAGAAAAGAACAAACTCAGGATTGGTTACATTTTGCCGCAGTGGAAAGCATGTGACTTCATTACATATATGTTCATTTTCCCTAACGCAACCAAACTTAAAGATCAGTGGTACTTTCCCATCTACATTAGCAAGATTAAACGTCATTAATTCCATAATGTATTGTTCTCTGTATCTTAACAGTGAGTTTCAAAAGCTGGATACACAAAGGTGCAAACAAGATATTTTAAGATCTGAGATGTCCTAGCATGCGGTTTGACATTTGCTATGTGCTTTTTGTGGTTTGGACACATCCTGTTGCTGTTCGCTTTAGAAACCCATGTCTGCAGAGGTGGGGGTGCTTTGCAGAAACACAGAGATGATGCTTTCAGAACACAGTTTAAAGAAATGATGGTTTTAGGATATCTATGAGGTAGAGGTCAGAATGAAGAATTGAAGATAAACTCAAAACTTGAACCTTACTCTAACAGTACCAATTTTCAAAAAGGATGACCCTACATCCCCGTCCAACTATAGGCCTATTAGTCTCCTTTCCACTATAGGTAAACTCTATTCAAAATTCCTTCTCAAACGTTTAATAGCCTGGGCAGAAGTGAAGTGCCTTCCCGGCAACGAACAAATTGGTTTCCGTCCAGGATCATCTACTTTAGACCATGCACTTTTGCTGTCTTTCCTCGCAGAAAAATATTCTTCTCACTTTAAAGGGAAACTCTACGCTGCTTTCATTGATTTGAGAGGTGCGTTTGATTCTATCAATAGGAACTTATTATGGCATAAACTTGCCTCTTGGGGAATTGATTCTCGACTGCTTTTCTTAATTAGGAATCTTCACTCCTCCAACTCATGTCAGGTCCGTATAAACTGCAAGGGCTCCCTTTCTGAAAAGATTACTATATCCAAAGGTGTCCGTCAGGGTTGTATACTAGCGCCCCAACTATTCAACCTCTTCCTTGCTGATTTACGTTCTCAACTATCTCATTGTGATAAGTACGCCCCTTGTTTGAATAACTCCCCATTACCAATTCTCCTTTACGCTGACGATTCAGTCCTTCTTTCCATCTCCAAAATTGGGCTACGCCATCTCCTATCTGCTTTTCATTCTTACTGTATATCTAATGATCTAATAATCAACTCCGAAAAAACCAAAATATTAGTTTTCTCTCATCTATGGAAACCACTATCCTGGAGTATTGACAGCAGACCAGTCGAACAAGTTAAAACATTCAAATATTTAGGTATAAATTTCCACCACCGATTAGAATGGAACTTCCATAGAGACTTGGCAATATTTTCAACCAAACTCCATCTGAATGCAGTATCCCGTTTTCATTACCATAGTGGCAACCAGTATGTACCTGCAGCCCTCAAGGTTCTTCAGACAAAGACCTTAAGTCAGCTTCTGTACGGAGTTCCAATTTGGATCAAGGCGGCTTCCACAAAAGTAGACCTAGTAATTGCCTCCTTTTTAAGGCAAATGCTAAGTGTTCCTAACACAATCAAACTTTCAACCATGATCCTTGAGTTGGGCATTCACTTACCTTCCACTCTGGCATGGTCTCGGGCCATCAAATACTGGTTAGCCCTCCATTATAATTCCTCCCCTGGTTCCTTACTTTTCGACCTCTTAAAGGATCACTTTACTTCCACCTGGGATTCCCTCTTTGTAAACAAACTTCACAACTTAGGCTTTACTCTTGATTATTTTGCCAACTTTGATTTTAAAAGAGCTTACTTGACGATAAAGGCAAAATTATTTGAAGAAGAAACTGAATTACTTTCCTCTAATCTAAATTGGACCTGCTCTCCACGTTTCTTTAACTTATCCCCTGTCTTTGGCCATGATCTCTGTTATTTCCGCAAGCTAATTAATCCAAATAAGAGACATGCTTTCATGTTGGCCAGACTCAATATTTTCCCCTCCTCAGTACTCTCAGGAAGATACTTAGGTATACCATCGTCCCAGAGGCTTTGTAAATTTTGCCATCTCGAACCGGACACAGTCTCTCATATACTGTGCCGTTGCCCTGCCCATACTAGGTTACGCAAAGAGTTTTTAGATCCAATTATGTCTATGTTCCCTGGCCCCCCAGAGGAATACACAAGCTTTTTACTTCGTGACAATTTCGAATGGGTCACCCTACAAGTTGCAGATTTTTTAGTAGCTGTTACTAATAAGAAATGAGAGTGTATTCCCTTTTTGGCCTTTTACCTATTGTTTTACTTGACAATGTTTTACCATCACTGTTTTGGTTGTGTTCTATTTTCTTTGTTTTAATGCCAATAAAGGTATGTAAAGTAAGTAATACAGGCATCGTGGCTCAGTCAATTAACCTCCCCACTGTGATGCGTCTTCTCTAGAGAAGGAAGGGAGGCAGGGAGGGAGAGAAATAGCCCATCAGAGTCCAGCTCAATTGATGGAAGAGGGATAGACAGGAACTGAATGCCTGATATACCCCCCTGTCCTCTTCCTCCTCTCACCAGTGATGCACATTTTGATATCAACTGCAAACAGTGATGCATGTTTAATCCCGGAGTAAGAACATAAGAACATAAGAAGAGCCATGTTGGATCAGGCCAAAGGCCCATCTAGTCCAACTTCCTGTATCTTTCACTGACCGCACTAAAAGCATCTGGGAGTACATAAGACTAGATATCTGTCTCTTCATACCACTTCCCTGGCTCTGGTCCTTGAAATACTGTACCCCGGTTTTAAGCCTGGAGATTACACATCTCCATCAAGGTTTGTAACCTGTGATGGACTTCTCCTCCAGGAATTTGTCCAATCCCCTTTTGAAGGCATCTAGGCTAGATACCACCACCACCACATCTTGTGGCAAGGAGTTCCACAGACTAACAACACTATCTTCTTGGACTTATCTAAATACATCTGTTTAATCACTTATCTGGATTTATCTGAAGAAAGTAATACAGTACTGAGAATTTTATTTATTTATTTAAGTTCTATACTGTACCATCTAGTAAAATCACTATTCTGGGCGGTCTAAAAAGAGTCCAATAAAGTGTTTTCTTCTTCAAGAATACCTTTGGAAATAAGGCCTTCCCAATTCAAAGGGCTATAGTCTAAATTTAATAAATTTATCTGCCATGGATTTGCTGTCTTATGATCTTCTGGTAGGCTAATGGTCCTTCTCTGGGTGTTTTGCTTCTTTGATAAAGTGATACAGGATGACGATATAGGATTTCAATTACCAGATCTGAAAGAACTGTGTTGTAAAAGCATCACCCTTAACTTTCCATTTCCTGGCTTGGTGATATTGAACCAACATGAGACATCCTTAACTCTGGTCCTGTCCTAGCAGGTTTTTCATCACCAAACAATCAACCCAGTGGTTCTCAAAAATGTTTAAAATAATTGCTGGGGGATTTGTTGGCATATTTCTCAGAGCTTAAACACATGAACATTTTTGCAATGGGGGAAAATAAGGAGGAGGAACTAACCCTTTTCCAGCTCGGCACTCAGTTACCTTTTCTGGTTGTTGTATAGCTTAGAGAAAAGTGAAATGCATGGCCAATAAAAGTAATTCCTGACCTCATAGAGACCAATCAAATGGAACTTTGGATCGCTGGTGGTTCACAGAGCAGTGGTGCGACTTTTTGAATAAGGCTGTAAAGCTTATATCCCTGGCCAGCCTGCACGAAAAGCTAACAGGGACGCTTGCTGGTATATTCAACAACACCACCAAAACTTGAATTATTATCTGCCATCCCCTCCCCTTCCATCCTGAATCCAAAGTGAAGAGAGCCCCTCCTTTTCCAGCAGGTGTAAGGAAATCTGCTGAGGAACTACCTTGTTTCCCCGAAAATAAGACCTACCCAAAAAATAAGCCCTAGCAGGATTTTAATGCATTTGTTAAATATAAGCCCTACCCTGATAAGAAGACCTAGTGGTGGGCATGGCAAACTTGCCTGTCGCTCGCTCCTTCACCGCTGTCCCCTCGCTCACCCCTTGAACCCAGGACGGCGCGTTGCCTGCCTTGCTGCCTCTCTCTCTCTCTTGCTGTCCTCCTGTCTCCGTTGGGCGCAGAGTGGGAGCGCGGGTGTGTTACCTCTCAGCCAGCACCGCCCTGGAGAGAACCACTAAGCCACTGCTGTCCCCTCCACCCACCTCACCCTCACCCACCTCAGGCAACGCGTCACCGCCCGAGCCCTTCGCAATATACATATTATATATATAAACATTGGCGGTGACTGCTGTTGCTGCTGCTGCTGAGGACAGTGGCTGAGCAGTAATCCCAGCTGGATGCTGGCAGTGGGAGTGGAAAGAGGTGTGCGTGCGCATGCATGTTTGGTTCTGTTTTTTGTGCATGCATGCACGCCACCATGCACACACATGTTGCACCTCCTGCCCCAGGCAGTGACAGATAAAACACCTATGCTCCACCTCCCAACCGGGGGGGGGGGAGAGGTGGAGGGAAGATTGCCTGAAAATAAGACAAGCCCTGATAATAAGCCCTAGTGTATTTTCTTGAGAAAAAATATAAGACAGTGTCTTATTTTCGGCGAAACACGGTAGCTCCTTCTCAATATTCAGAAATGTTATCCCATCCCAACAAATCATCTTCAAATTATAGTGACTCTGAATGAGTAACCCTCAAAATGTCCTGTCCTCAACAGGCCTGCTCAGCTCTTGTCAACTCAAGGCTGTGGAGAAGTACAGATCACAACTGGGGAAGCCAAAAATAGTCCAACTCAAGGGTTTGCTTTTCCACTTCTTAACTCGGGAACTTTCTGGTATTTGATCCGAGCAGAAGGCAATAGTCAGGCTGGGTTATTTCTATAAAGGAACATATCTTTATTAGATCTTAAAATAAAATGAGTTCACAGGGAAGACAAACCACAGAGACAGGTTCTCTGGGGAAAACTTAATATTTGCATAAATGACATAAGAACAAGGAAGTGCATGTAGGCATTCTGGATACTCAGCACAGCCAAACCAAATCATACTCCTTGATGTGACTCACTCCAAATAGCTCCATCTTGTCTCCCCTTCTGTTGTTCTGGGGACCAGTTCTCCCACATGGGCAGCTGGAAAGAGGAAAGTCCAAGAGAAGACAAAGGAGACTTTTGCAGGATATTTAAACACCACTCAGAGCCGACACTCACTCCCTTAAAACCGTATCAGGGATTTTCACCACGGGTGAGCAGGTACATGAAAAGTGTGCTGGGATGCGCTTAGGTGGGCGTGGTCACACTTAATTTTCTGCAAACTCCGGAGCTGGTGGGGAAACATTTTTAAGCTCCGGAGCTTGCAGCCATTTGCGGCGGAGTTTAGGGGTCGTGTATAAACGCCTTCAGTCAGCCTGGTTGACCGATGCCTCAGAGCCATCAACAGTGTCACACTTGATATCATCAACTATTTTCCTTGGGGATGCAATAGGGGTGGGCACAAATCTTGGTTTGGAGGTTCATGCCAGTTTGTATGTGTGCCACCTCAGGTGCCATGTCTTCCCTTCCCTCACCTCTCTGGCCACTGACCTCCTCCTCTTTGGCTGTTCAACCAGTCCCCAGCTGGAGCATGGGTTTGCTGGTGTTGCCTCCTTGAACGAGTGGGCAGCCAAAGAGATAGGGCAGAGAAGCCCATGCTCCTTCCAGAAACTGGTGGAACAGCGAAAGAGGAACAAGAGAGGAGCACATGTCACCTAATGAGTGGGGGATCCAGCCAAGAAGGTGGGAGAAGAGAACGTGTGGCAGACCGTTCCCACTTTTATAATGTCTTTTATTTGCTTTAGATATGCTATTTTTTGTGGATGGGTGTTTCTGATGACTTAATTGGACCTTGTGAGGTATTCCCAGTAACATTTAACTGAACATTTTAGATAGCAATCCTCTATCCCCATATTAGTAAGAGGTAACCCCTGCTCCAAGATCCTGGAACCATACGGTATGTCACACAGAGGATGTCATTAGAGGCTCAGATCAAATGATTTCTGGCAGGCCTCTGTGATTAAGCAGTCATACTTGCTGATAAAGCCTATGTTTACCTCCCAATGACCAATCACAAAAGGAGGCAAGCTAATTTCCAAACTAGAGGAGGTACACAACAGCAGTGAGATGTTTTCAGCACTTAAGAAACCTCTTCTTCTACTGAGTTGGTATCTCTAGCATATTGCTTGGCTCTTAGACAAATTGTGAACTCCAAGTCAACATAGAGTTACCACGGTGGATCCCTTTTTAGGCTGGAAGAAAAGAGTTAATCATGGCACCAAACAGGAAACACCAGTGCCAGTTATCCTCTAAAAGAGTGGTTCCCAACCTGGGGTTGGGACCCCTTTGGGGGTCGAACGACCATTTCACAGGGGGCACAAACGGCTTGGGTCTGGAGCAGGAGGGGGAGGAAGGTGGGAAAGAAGAGTGAGTTACAGCTTGATAGGTTGGAGGGGATGTCAATTAATGGCAACAGAGGCTGCGATTGACTGAGGGTGCATGTAGAGGGCAGTTCTCTATGGCACCTGCGGCAGTGGCCTGCCAAAGGGGGCTTGTGGCCTCTTCTAAGCAGGGCAAGGGGTCACCACAACATGAGTAAATGCATTAATGATTACAGGGTCACGGCATTAGGAAGGCTTGGAACCACTGCTCTAAATAACTCAAGTGGAAGGATTTTGCCATTGCTGTTTTGCTAGAGTAAAAAAGAAAAGTGCCCCATGGTGAAGTTTGTGTTTGAGTATAAGATAAAAAAATACTCCATCCACTCTTTTGTCCAAGACCTATCAACAAGATGTTGGATAGATTGGGGGCTTTGATATTAAATCACATTTTTAATTCCTACCCCCACCTCCCCAGGACTGAAGTCTTAGTGCAAAAATGTAAGCAGTTTTATAGAAAAAGGGACAAGAACTATCAACAGCAATAGCATCAGTGTGACAGATAAAATAATGTACTGGGTCTGGCTAGCTTTGGGTGTGGTAACACTAAGGAACAAGCCACCAAATCCTCTTTATCTATAGCTATTGTGAGCCTTAAAAAGAACGGCCAGCAGATTTAGATTACTAAATACCGAGAAAATATGTGCGGTAATTTAGTCAAGTAGAGCTATCCTCATTGCATTAAAAGGAAATTCTTATGTAACAAAATGTACAGGCATGCGCATGCATACACAGAGCAGTTGGCGGAAAGCGATGAAACAGTGGCTATAGTTTATTTGGATTTGGAGAAAGCATTTGAGACTCTGCCATGCACCGATCTAATTTATGCCCCAAACAGTGACGGAAAGAGAGGAGAGCTCCTTTGACGTTGATTGAAACCCATTTTGAGAGGGTGAAAACTGAGCAGTAGTGAAATGATGGGTTGCTCCATGCCACCGTTGTGGCCACTGAAACACAAACTGCTATTTCTCTTGGCGAAAAGGTCAAACACAGACTTTGCCTGCTATTTTTGCTACCTTGGCCATTTTGACTGTATTTCTTGTCTGGCTTCTTCCTGCGAGGAAACAAGGACACAGTTTATAGTGAAGAGTATTAATGCATAATCAATTTCCAGAGACAAGTCCAGCCAATTGCTGCGCTACAGTCCCTTAGGAGATTTCTGTCTATCACCGAGGCCTGATTCAAGATGCATGTTTCTTACTACCCTGTACATGGAACTTGACTTCCAGTACGTAGTGCTGGAATGTTTGTAACGCTGTCAACAGTTTGGGGACTGTCACTGTCAGTAAGGTCTGCATTAAATTACAATCTGTTCTTGCTGCTCACAGGCCCACATCCAATGGCATGTATAAAGAATATCTCTGAATTTATTTATTTATTTATTTATTTATTTATTTATTTATTCTTGTACTTATTGACCACCCAATTTTCCCATAGGGAACTCTGGGCGGTGTACAACACGTCAGCAAAACAGTGACTGCCCAACTACATCCCCATAGCATACCAAACCCAAATAAACAATGCCAAGACCTAATAAAATACACATCAATATACAAATACAATATGGAAATACTAAAAAATGGCAAATAAGATAAACATAACACTACAAACCAAGACAACAGTTAAAGGAATAATAATAACAGCAACAAACCAATTATCACAACCACAACCACATTGACAGTGTGCTCAGAGGTCCCCAAAGCATTGCCTGAAGAGCCAGGTCTTTAAGACCCTTCTAAAAACCAACAGCGAACCCGCCTGCCTAATCTCAGCTGGCAGCTTGTTCCAATGAGCTGGGCCCACCAACGAAAAGGCCCAATTCTGGGTCAAAGCCCTACGGGCCTCTCTCAGTGTCACCACTCTGAGAGAAAGGGAGGAAGAAGCTCTGGTTGGTCGGGATGAGATTGGTCTCTGGGAGATCCTCTCTGCCAGATAGATAGGTCCCAAGCCATGGAGGGCTTTGTAAACCAAAACCATTCTGAGTAACACTCCATGAATCTGAGAAGCAGAGTGTAATTCACAAATGCTCATGTTATAATCAATGGCCCACATGCTATTATTGATTTAGGCATCCAGAAGGAACTTTGTGAAAGTCTCAGTGGCACATTGTTGCTAGTCGCCGTCAAGTCACCTCCAAATTACGCCAGCCCTGTGAATGACAGCTCTCCAAATGTCTGGTCCATGACTGCCACAACCAGCTTGTGTAGACTTAAGCCTGTGGCTTCCTATGCGGGTCAGTCCAGCTCATCTTATCCTGCTATCTTCTACTTTTTGCAGCATTAGAGTCTTTTCCAGAGAATCCTGCCTTCTCATGATGTGTCTCAAGTAGGTCAGCCCCAGTTTCAACCTTTTTTGCTTTAAGAGATTGTTCAAGCTTAATTTGACCTGGGACCCATACGTTTGTCATTCTGGCAGTCCAAGGTATCCACAAAGCTCTCCTCTAGCAACATATTTGAAACAAATATTTTTTTTCCTGTCAGCTTTCTTTGGTATCTATCTTTCACATCTGCACACAGTAATTGGCAATACAGTAGCTGATCTCCATTGATACTTGGTGTCCTCTTCTAATTCCTTCATTTCTGCCTATCCAAGTCTCAGATCTCTGATTTTTTGGACTTCTACCTTTGTGTCGTCTCATTCAAACTACAGTGGTAGCTCGATTTACAAATTTAATCCGTTCCAATTGCATGCTCTTAAGTTGAACTACTCTTAAGTCAGGGAACCTATCTAAAAAATTTAAAAAATTAGTTAAAAATAAAAAAATGAAAAAAGAATTGTAAGTCAAATAAACCATATCTAAAATTTGTAAGGCGGCAGTTAAAATGCCAACAGTTCCGCTCTTAAGTTGAATTGCCCTTAATTCGAGTTGCTCTTAAGTTGGGGTACTACTGTATGATTGAATCAAGGTATTTAACAACTTCAATTTCTTCATTGTCAATGCTAAATTGTGTATATCTTCTGTAGTGGTGATATTTGTTTTCTTAATGTTCAACTGCAGTCTTCTTTCTTTCTTTCTTTCTTTCTTTCTTTCTCACCCATCTTGGCCCTTTCTTCTTTCACTTTCCCTAAATGTCGTTTCAAGCCCTTGTTTTCCTTTGCTACATTAAGTCACAATTTTAGTAGGCCGATTAAATGGATTTTATGGAGGAATTAGTAAATCCCCATTAATTCAATGGGCCTACTCTGTGCTATTTAGGACACTAACCAACGGGATTTTGACCAGTATGAGTAATGGGACCAATGCCGTCTTGCTAGTCAAAACCAAGAGACCTATTCAATCAATTGCTGAAAGGTGAGTCAAAACCTGTGAAACTCCCATTGGACCTAGCAAAAGAAGACAGGCCATTTTAAAAAAATACTTATTTAGTAGAAGACAGGAGAAAAAGTATACTGCTTTCTTGGAGTACAAATTATTTCATCATCCTGTGATTTATGCAGTTGTTAACTTATTGTGTTTCAGTGCTCTTTCTTTATTCTGAATTGCACTGTAATTATAATGTCAGAAAGGATTAAAATTATATTTTTCTAAATTCACAAATGTAATTTTTCAAATATATTAAACATAAATATTTGTAGCAATTAAGCATAGAGAAAAAAAAACTCGTAGCAGATAACATTTAGGATTAAAACTCTGTTGCAGCAATTAAAATTTAAAAGATTAAAAGGGAGTGGAGCAGAGCTCAACACAGACGCTATTCCTCCCATGGCAGGAACCGGAAGTCCATAAATATTTGAAATATAATTGAACGTATGTATAATTGTATTTCAGATGGAGGCAGGTTTTAAGGGGGCATGAGATGTTTAAGTTCATCATAAGAGGGTGTGGGTTAACCAGAGAAACACTGGATTGGGTGAAATACTTGACTAAACTATTTTACAAAGCTTTTATGATTTGGTATGCCAATTTTATATCTATTTAAATGTTGTCCTTTTTTTGCTAAGGCCATGGCTAATGCAAATAATTAAATAAATGAAAAACTATTTTACAAAGCTACTCAGTTTCAATTTGAAAGTTTTGAACAGTCAACATCACTAGAAAGGGTGCTTTCTATTGAAGGTGGGGAGTGCGTTATCATGTTTGTTGTCGTGTCGTACAGTCGTGACCGACTCTTTGTGACCCCCATGTCCATGGAGTTTTCTTGGCAGGAATACTGGAATGGCTTGCCAGTTCCTACTCTGGGCGCCTATGTTCCTTGGTGGTCGCCCATCCAAGTACTAGCTAGGCCTGACCCTGCTTAGCTTCTGCGACCAGGAGAGATCAGATGTGCTCAGGTGCTGCTTAATAGATACATCTGGGCATGTCTCGTAGCACCACTGACAATGCATTGACCTTCCTTTTCTCTATATATCTGTTTTGTTTGCCTACCTTACGCAACTTGAAAGATAATATTTTTCCAACCAGTTTGGCAGAGACCACAAGAGGAAGTAAAAACATGGGAAACTGAAAAAGATTGCATTTAGACTTACACATCACCATTTTTCTCTTGGTGCCATCTCAGTTGCTGCTGTTGTCTGCCGTCATGGTGTACCCCCACCTATCTCTCACTAGGTGGATTAGTTATTCTCTGTTAAGGCCCAAATAGTCTCTGATGTCCCTCATCCAAGAAATCCATCTTCTGTTGAATCCATGTTTACTTCAATCTTCCCTTCAATGGCATAGTGCAAAATGTTTTTCACAATGAATTATGTGTCTAAGATACGAGGGCTTGTGTTTTTTAACAATCAACTCTACTCTTCTTTGTTTTCCTAACTGAAGAAGTACCTCTTCATTCTTAATTCTATCTGTCCATGTGATTCAAAGGATTCTTCCGCATGGCACATTGCAAAAGTGCTTATTCAAAGGCACTCCACCATGCAGTCCCAAAGAAGTCTGTCTTGTCTAATTTTGAAAGGTAACTTGAATTGGACCTGATCAGTACTTGGATAAGATGCCACTACAAAATGCTTGCTGCCATCCTGTGAGGGACCATAGCTCAGTAGTTGAACATAGTCTCGGCATCTCTGGTAGGGATGAAAACCTAGACAGTTCCTATCAATCAGAGGTGAGAGTATTGGGATAAGTGGATCAGTGGTTTGATGCAGTCAAAGCAGCTTCCTGTATGCCTATGTAGGCCGTATGATGTTGGGATTAGAGATGGACTGGAGCTTGGGAAGATTCAGGTCTGAGTCTGAAGTGAAGCATGGAAGTGATGGTTTGACCTTGAATTAGTCATTCTTTTTCAGCTACACCCATCTTGTGGGGCTGTTCTGAGGGACAACAAGTTGTGAGTGTTGCCTGGACTCATTAGATGAAAAGTATGGATATAAATGTACGTGAAGATTCTCAGTCATCCAGGTGAGTTTATCTGGAAGTTGAGTCATGACAACTGGACTTCTTTTATTGAGAGATTGAAACATTTCGCTGCTCACCCAAGAAGCTTCTTCAGTCTGACTGACGAAGCTGCTTGGATGAGCTGCGAAACATTTCAGTCTTCCAGATATGGATATAAATGAAAGTAATTAATAAACAGAATACCAAAAAGACTGCTACATGTGCTTCATTGACTATACAAAAGATTTTGACTCAGTTTTTCATGAGAAGCTCTGGAGCTGCCTGAAATAAATGGAAATTTTACTCCACCTCATCCAGCGGACACAATCTCTGTACTCTGTTCAAGAAGCAACAGTAAGGATAACTTTTGGAGATACAGAATAGTTCAGAATTGGAAAATGCACTCATCAAGGTTGTATCCTAGAATTTTCATTATTTAACACATATGTAGAAGTGGTTGTGAGAACAGCACATCTGGATGAATCAGCCATTGGGGTAAAAATGGTAGGAACATCAACAACCATTGGTATACATATGATACAACACTGCTGGTGGAAAATAAGGAAGATCTAGAACAACTAATCCTAATAGTCAAAGATGAAAGTGAAAAACTTGGATTGCACCTCAACACCAAGAAACAAAAATTATGAGAATGGCAGAGAGCATGCAAGTCAGTATTAATATCATCAAGGAGGTAATTGAAGCAGAAAAGGAGTTTAACTTCCTTGGCTCTAAAATTAATCAAAATGGTGACTGTAGCCCAGAAATCAGAAGACATGTAGCACTTGGGAGAACAGCAATAAATAGTATGAATAACATCTGGAAGATAAAGACATCAGCCTCCCAATCAAAAGCAGACTAGTTAATTCAACCATATTTCAAATAGCTTAGTATGGTTGTGAAATCTGGATTTTGAGGAAGACAGGAAAAAGATAGAGGTATTTGGATTGTGGTGCTGGAGATTACTACTATGCATCCCATGGACAGCCAGGATGACCAACAAGGAAGTCCTAAGCAGAGTCAAACTAAACATATCTTTGGAAGCCAAGACCACCAAACAAAAAGCATCATACTTCTGTCATGTTACACGAGCTAATTCATTTGAAAAGGCAGTTATGCTGGGAATTGTCAGTGGCAAAAGAAGAAGGGGCCACCCAAGGACTCATTGGGGGGACACTGTCAGAAGGTACACTGGAATGACCATGATGGAGCTAAAAGAAGCCATAATAGATAGAATAGTATGGAGATAATTGATCTACAAAGTGACTAAGAGTCCAACATGACTGAACAAATAGACGAGATAAGAATTAATAAACCTATGATGGCCCACAGGATAGGGATCTAAAACAAGTTCAAAAATTAGGCCAGCTCAAACATTATAGAATCTCATATTGTCCATGTGATTACAAGGGAATGCCAAGCCTCACCCTTCTCCATTGGTACTTACTCCATAGATACAATTACAAATCTCAAAATGTGAGGTTCCGGTTCCCATCCAGGCTTTACATGCAAGAGGAACTCTGTAAAATCTGATTGCAGGAGCCTCTCTCCAGACTTCTCTTGCACATGTTTTGGAAGCAGATTCATCCATAACATGATGGAACAACAGGAACAAAGGAAGTGCACTTCATAGTACAGTGGTACCTCTTAAGACAAATGCCTTATAAGACAAAGGCATGCTTCACATGACAAAAAAATTCTCTATGGGATGCTTCACAAGACAAAAAACCATTCTGCATGTACCGACGGAGGGGAAATTGTTCTTTTTGTCCTTATTCTAGCCTCCGGAATGGATTAATCCATTCCTAATGCATTCCTATAAGAAAGCACGTTTCATAAGAAAAAAAAATTCATAAAATGAAGCAATCCATAGCCTCTGGAACAGATTAATTCATTTTCAATGCATTTATGTGGGAAATTGTGTTTCATAAGACAATTTTTTAAAAAAAGAAATTGACTCATAGAACGAATTAAATTTGTTCTACGAAGAACCCCTGTATAAGCTTATTACCTGCTGGGAATGGGCTACCAAAGCAAAGCAAAAGCAAAGTGTTCTGCTTATATACCGCCCCATACCACTTCAAGTAGTCTCTGGGCGGTTTTCAGTTTTAGTTACAGTATGCAGGCTATACATTGCCCCCCGCAACAAGCTGGATACTCATTCTACCAACCTTGGAAGGCTGGAAGGCTGAGTCAACCATGAGCCTGCTACCTACGATTGAACCCCCAGCTGTGAGCACAGTTTTAGCTGCAGTACTGGCATTTAAACACTGTGTCACGAGGGTCCTACCGTCACGAGAAAGCTAGGCACTCATGTCAGCCATGATGCTGATGCTGACTTCCATGTGTGCCATTCAGGCTTAACCTGCCAGCAGGAAAATTCCTCTTTCTGTTTCTTAGAAGGGGATGAGGGAGAGGAGATACGAGGAAAATGGTCAGCCTCATGATCATATAAGTAAGTCAGGGATGATCATTTAGATATGTGTGGCGTCCATGCTTCCTTCCTGCTGTGTTGTGTGTGTTGTGTCATTACAGTCGTGAGCGACTCTTCGTGACTCCATGTCCATGGAGTTTTCTTGGCAGGAATACCGGAGTGGCTTGCCAGTTCCTACTCCATCCTGCTGTGCTATTGCTTAGAATAGATTCTCTGTGTTTTTAAATTAAGTTATTCTTGGAGTGCAGGCCTGCTATTTCATTATGTTTCGTTAAACACTCTTCAGCCTTTGTAGATTGTTTTAAATATGTATGAAGCCTTATTTCGGTTGGATAGGTTCCTGACAGGATTACCTGGCTATAGAGCCAGTGTGTAAGTTTGGTTGCCCACGGTGACTCTTGGGAGAAGCCCCAGTCTGTGGAGCCTTAGGCAAGCTACACAGTACCAGGTAATACCAGAAGAAGATATAATGTACTTCAAAGTACAGTGGTACCCCAATTTAAGAGCAGCTCAACTTAAGAGCAATTTGACTTAAGAGCGGAAAACTGCTGGCATTTTAACTGCCACCTTACAAATTTTAGATATGGCCTTCCCAGCTTACACATATTTTTCTTTCATTTTTTTCATTTTTTAACTTTTTTTCCAGTTTTTTAAATAGGTACCCCGATTTAAGAGTAGTTCAACTTAAGAGCAATTCGACTTAAGAGTGGAAAACTGCTGCCATTTTAACTGCCACCTTACAAATTTTAGATATGGTCTGCCCAACTTACAATTTTTTTTTCATTTTTTTATTTTTTTAACTTTTCCTCCCCAATGTTTTAAATAGGTACCCTGACCTAAGAGTAATTCAACTTAAGAGCAAGCATTTGGAATGGAATAAGTTTGTAAATTGAGGTACCACTGTAAATTATATCTAGTAAATAGTGGCAAGGGTTGCCATGAGTTGGCTTCAACTTGAAGGCAATAGATTGATTAAATCTTAGCGGCTTCTTTGACCAAATGTAGTCTGCGCATTACCTTCCCCCCTCTGCTCACGTACCAGAGATTTTCTCCAGTTAATAAAAGGTAGGAAGCCAGCCTTTAATCCTTGGGTTCTGCATCTTCTGGTTCCAGGAAGTGAAAGCGATGTTCACAAAGGAAAACAAACAAACACTGTCCTATTTGTTGATGAAACAGAGTTCTCCTTCATGTCTGTTGAGTGAAAGGGCGAAGTGGTGGCAATCGTACCCCTGAATAAGGATGAACCTCTTTCTCCTTGCCCAAAAAGTGAGTTGACAGAAAAGTCTTTGCAGCATGCAGGAAAAAACAAGATATGACAGAGGTAGTAAGACTAGGTTCTCCTCCCTGATAGGACTGATAGCAATCAACTGGATACTACTGGAGTGTGCTATTCCTTGCAAATGAAATGTTTTTGTACTCTTTTTAGTGGATTTCAGGAGTGCATCCATGATTCCATGTGTTTAAGGAGAGCTTGCAAGCTTTTGATATATTGACCCCTCCCAAAAGTACAACCCAAGAGTGCTGGCCTCAAGGAAAGACACTTCTTGTATCCATGCAGTAGTTGAGGAACGAATACTGTTCAAATACAGTGTGGAAAAACCTGCATTGGCCTTTGCCTGGAAAAGCCTTGAGATGTCAATGGCTAATTACTTTGGATCCACTGGCTCTATATTTCCATCTCGGTCCCAGGAGACCTTGCGTCCCTCTTTGATGATCCCATTGCAAAAAATAGGTTTGTGCGTATATTTTTAAACAAAGCTGATGTCATAATATTGTAGGCCCTGAGAAAGCTTTGATGTGAGTGTATGTAGGGCAGAGAATTATGTATTCCAGTGACTCATAATCTGCAAGTGAATCGTCTTCTGGGAAGAGCAGTTAAAGACTGTATTTAAGATCAAACATGAAAGTCATAAGTTGCATTTCGTCATAAATAATGAACCTTCTTTATATAAGGAAAAGTGCCATTGCAAAAGCTTGTTCACACTTTAATTTCCGAAACAGATAATTGCAACTGTTTTCAGAGATAACAATTGCTTCCCAGCAGGATTCCCAGATATGAGATCTGATCGCATTTCATGTTGCATCTTCTAATGCAAATAAAACATCAGGCAATCCTACATACATTTACCTGGATGTCAACTGAGATCACTTCAAGTAAAAATATATGCTCAGTGTATTCCTGCACTGCTTTTTAATCTGGAGATGCTCAAGATGATTAAATGGCATCACATGTGCACTTACCCACACAAAGAGTGGACTGCCACTCTCAAAACAAAGGCAATCCACTAGCCACTAGTCATACTAATCGAGGCTTTCATGGAAGTGTAGTAAAATAATTTATTTGAATATCTATTTTGAATATTTTTACCCCACCTTTCTCCTTGGAAAAGGACCCAAGGTGGCTTACAATAATGAGACACAATCTACAGTCCAGATACTGAACATTTAAGACATATTCAAGTTGAGAACAGAAGAGGCATCTTAGAACATTAAAAGGTAACAGTAGACTTACAAAGAGCACGCAAAAAGAAAAGAAAAATCCATTATGAGGGGTGGAAAGTAACATGGAAAACACTGATGTTCTTATGAAATCAGTCAATGCATTAATGC